>CM029602.1:23561123-23999651 GCA_017311375.1 Mytilus coruscus | reverse complement strand
ATAAAAGTAAACCATTATAGGTCAAAGTACGGTCTTCAACACGGAGCCTTGGCTCACACCGAACAGTAAGCTATAAAGGGCCCCAAAATTACTAGTGTAAAACCATTCAAACGGGAAAACCAACGGTCTAATCTATATAAAAACGAGAAACGAGAAACACTTATGAACCACATCAACAAACGACAACTACTGAACATCAGATTCCTGACTTAGGACAGGTGCAAACAAATGCAGCGGGTTTAAACGTTTTAATGGTACCAAACCTTCACCCTTTTCTGAAACAAAAGTGTAACATCACAACATAGAAAGACACACTATAAAATATCAACTGAAATAGCTTAACTCAATCAAAGGACATATTAACACCAGTGAACATACACTGAACAAATAAATTTGACCTATGATACAATGCAAATACAAAATAAATAAACTAAGGGAAGAATAATAAAAGTAACATGTTATATCGGTATGAAATGTCAAACAATTTAAGAAAACAATATGCTCGAACAAAAATATCAGCCATTTGCAATAACTTTAAACACAGGTAAATGAAAATAATTTTGTTGTTAGGTATACGTGTACAGTTCCAATAGAGAAAGGAAATATTTTTACAAAATAAATAATTTTGATGTTCATAGAACGAAGTGAAAATTTATAGTAGTACCAAACACTTATCAAAGCTGGTATATAGACCAAATATAACCCTGAATAACATTAAATAACAAAAAGCATTACAATTAGTATCAACAGGTCAAATAAACAAGAAAGTACGATTTGAGAGTACTCGCAGTTACTGACAGATAGTTAAAAGCCAAAACAATTAATAATAAAAATCATGCATCAGAGACTAAAATCAACTAAAACACATCCCAGGGATTTAGTATTTTAACGTCATGGACAGTCAAAGAAGACATGACTTGTGCAATGCCAAAATAAATGTATCGACAGACAGTAGGATAGTTAGGAGTTTAACCTCTTTATAGATCAAAATGAACGTGGGTGTGTCTTTATACATCCAATTTGAAAACAATACAAATTTAGTTATGTTTTAATTTACTGATGACAAAATCGATATTAGTGTCAATGTAAACTATATTCAAAGATCTAATTACAACATTGGTAAGATAACCTTTACCAATAAGTTTATTTAAAGGTTCGATGAGTTTACAAGGATCACATAGTGATTTCCGCGCTTTAAGTTCAATATTACCGTAAAATTTAGGATGTGAAATACCGTTTTAATCAGTTTTCTACAGGTACAGCCAAATTTACTAATCAAATCTTTGTATCTATGAAAGAACTTAGCACAAGTTTTACGTAATTTATGGTAACGAAATCCTAGTGATACATCTTGAGCTGTCCAAACTGTTGGCTGCATTGATCAAACACATAGACGACGTAGTTTGCGAGTTTTCAGAAATGATTTCATAGAAAAGGTTTAATTGTCATGCAGGAAATTCTTTTGATAATATGTAATTCTAATTTGCAGAAACGTTATTAATACACCATGTATTTGTCTGTCAATGAGACTTACACCAAAACACAAGAACAATAACATCATTTAAAGGCAAATTTTCATCAGTAGAAAAAAAAAGTTTCTTTTCCCAATTTTAAAATCACCCGAGTCTAAAAAGTATAACATAACATAAATATCAGTAATTGACCAAAAATTCTAAAATGATAAAAAAAAAAAAAAGCGATAGAAAAATACCTTACAGATGCATAATCAATTGCAAATAAATTTCCGTTAAAGACTCACACATTGATGTTCTAGAGAACACTTTATACTTGGCAAACAACAGAAATGAGGCAACAATGTCTTCTCTATTGGGAAAAATTTGCTATATTATCCTCTCGGCTATGTGTTACTCATACATTTTATATAATGCAAAATTTGGTATCTCTTTTTCGTTTCTTAAAGCATATCAATTTCTACTGCAACGGACCATACTTTATCTTTTGAATAAGGAGTGGCTATATTTCAGTCTTGAGTACACTTTCAAGTCCTTGTTCAAAGACAAATATAACAAAGAAAAAAATATGTTGATCAATATTGTTAGTGTCTTCAAAAAAAGTATTTCAATGAGAGAGAGTAAAAACTTCCTGTTAAAAAAAAGTTCAAAAGATATCTCCTTTCCGCCTTTTGTTCGAAATAAAACAAAAAAGATAATAGAAATGAACAAAGTCAAATAGTAATGTTTACAAAGGAAAATTAAATCACAGCTGTTGTTAAACATACCTGCATTTTTGACATAGTTTGAATGTTATGTGAATTAATTTATACAAAACATAAGTGCTATTTTTATGTATGTATGTCAGAAAAGTGTTGTTATAGTCAAATATATGGCTCTAAGGAAATAACACAAAAAGATACACATTTTCAACATCTACTTGAAAAGCATTTTACTGACAATAACATAAAAAATACAATTTCATTTTTTGAATTGAGGGATTGTGATTTCAAATGAATATATTTGCCGTTTTCTACAAAATCATATCTATTGTTTATAAAATTCATGCCAACATGTATATCATGTATATATTCTAAATATGGAATATAATATAAATATTATTTTTTCTTACGAATTTTTGTTTTAAGCGTTGTATTAATTATTTATCAAATCATTTATCTGTTTAAGTTTCAATTTTATTTGGCAGGAGTGGGTTGTCCACAGTAGGCGGGTTGAAAAACAGCAATATGAGCTGAAATAAAGTTATTTTAAAAACAATGTATTAAAACATCAGACATGTCAAATGTAAGGTAATAATTACGGGAGGGGTTACCTGTGAAAGAGGACGAAATCTGTTAGCTAATATGTAGAACAGTCATACTTGGTTGTTGAAGAAAATAAACTGACTTCTTGATTGAGGCTTGAACAACAAAATAACCAGGTTTGCCGAATATCTTGCATAATATCTGTTGAAAAGTAAGTTTAAATACGGAACCGTCCCAAATGTTGGTCATGCTGTTCGGCATTTTATGTATGACATCATTATCACTTAAACAATAAAACGCGGTCGTCACAACTTATTTCAGGAAACGATTTCATCTTATTTAAGTATATTAAAACATGTTTAATCTCGCCGCATCCCAAGTCTTGTGTGTGTTTTTTTTTTTTTTATAATATTGTTTCATTTGTATGTTGCGGAGTTTAGTGTGGCGTCCATTTCGCCAAACTAGTATACACTATTGTTTAGGGGCCAGCTGAAGCCCGACTCCGGGTGCGAGATATTCTTGCTGCGCTGAAGACCCATTGGTGGCCTTTTACTGTTTTCTGCTCTTTGGTCGGGTTGTTGTCTCTTTGACACATTCCCCGTTTCCATTATCTACTCTATTAAACTTAATCATGTGAATTGTTATTATTTCTACTTGTTTTTAATCTTTGTTCACAAATATGTTCTGTCTTTATCAGGTGAGTTTTCCTTGAACTTTTGTTTTGCTTCCTATCTTACATAATCGGATGATCGAAAGCAAAAAAGAAATATTTAAGCAAACAGAAGAAAGTCAAAATATTTTTACAATTCGTCAGACTTAAAGCTGCTCAAAGATCAACCTATCGCAATCAGCCGAAATATCTGCATTGTCATGTCATCTCAGAAGTACGAATAGAAACAGTTCAATAAATATAAATCAATTTCTCTTTCAAAGATACATGTATCTATAGAGAATAGAAAATTTGAGAGGGGAGTCAGGTATGTAATTGAATTGAATTTTTATTCCTTTATGGCAGGTCATCAACATCATTTTCGGCAATGAGATAATGCAAAATGACGGAAATTTGTATTTCTCTTGGGACAACCCAACATTCCGACAGCCCATTATTCAGACACCCCAATAGTCCCACACCACATTTTTCCGATACTCCAATAATCCGACACCCTAATATTTAGACCACTGATTGAAATAGTAAAACTTTTGTCACATAATGTCCTGTCCATCGTCTCAATAGATAACACAAATTATAAAGATATGTTTCCAAATTAGTGGTAATAGCAGGATTTCATCATCCTGTAAACAGATAGCATGATAAAGACACTAGCTCCATGTCCATGTAACTAAAAAGACAAGTATTCATCTCTTTGAACATGTTTTATTTGCTAAATATTGTTGAAGTACTCAGATACGTAACAATCTCTCCCAAAAGCAAATAATTATGAAAGCAAGGCTCCATTGAAATTGGCCACTGGGGATTTAATATTTACACGACAATATACGGGAATGCTTCAGTGCTCATGGACGAACACTGGGTTTGGTCATAACTATTCCAATTTAATGTGATAAGGATGAATTTGGGCGCATACATCATTACCTTCTATTTTGTTAGACTTTTGAACGGTCAAGATTATTAAAATGTAACAACATTACCATACTTTGGAGAAGAACACAGTCATTCTTGTTGGTCTATATGTGCTACAATGTTTGAAAAAGAGTAAAAAAAGGACATTTTAATTCTATGAACACCCAAACAGATTGAAACCTTGTTAACAATTGTTTTCATTTCTAATAAAGCTCTACAGTGCTTGAGGCGTTCTTTGAAAGAATCATACTGAATCTTGGAAGACGATAACTATTAGTCATATTATGAACAGCATTCTATATGTGCCTGTCCCAAGTCAGGAGCTTGTAATTGAGTGGTTGTCGTTTTTTGATGTTTCTCATATTTGTTTTTCGTTTATTGTTTTGCATAGTTTGTTCTTATGTTTTGCCGTTACACCACTGTGCTAGGTCAGGGGAAGGATTTGGCGCCAACAAACTAATTTAAACCTGCTGCATTTGTTTGCACCTGTCCTAAGTCAGGAACCTGTTTCAGTGGTTGTCGTTTGTTGATGTGGTTCTTAAGTGTTTTTCGTTTCTCGTTTTTTATATAGATTAGACCGTTGGTTTTCCTGTTTGAATTGTTTTACACTAGTCATTTTGGTGCCCTTTATAGATTGCTGTTCGGTGTGAGCCAAGGCTCCGTGTTGAAGGCCGTACTTTTTACACATTGTGACTTGGATGGAGAGTTGTCTCATTGGTACTCATACCACATCTTCTTATTTCTATAGATTAACTATATGAGTGCAGATGAGATAGCAATGAATTATTTTTATCATAATGAGGTCATGATTTCCATTGACATATAACAAACGATGCGATTAGAAAGTTAATGTTGTTGTTGTTGTTTTTTGTTTGTTTTTTTTTTTAATTTATAAAAGATTATGTTGCCATGCTCTAAACATCTTCAGACCAGAAAATACCGCGATCTATTTATTTCCCTTATTCTGTATTTTTCATAGGAACATGTCGATGTCCTCATCTGAACGAAGTTCGATATATTTATGAAATGAGTATTATGAAAGTCAAATGATACGAAGCAGGGCTTAACTCGTTTGGAATTAAGTAATTACGGTAAATCAAAAGAAACTTTATTCGGATATATGTACACTGAATGTCACCCGTTTGACTGAGTTTAAACCTTAATACATATTCATTTAAAACCAATTATAATTAACCGTTTGTTTATTGTACTATCCGTGCATGTTGGTTTCAATTCACCTATACTGGACACGCACGTATAACTTCTACGTCATTTGGTCTCTGGTTAAGTTGTCTCATTAGCAATCATTCAAAGTTGTCTAATTGTTAATTGGCTATAATAACCGAATATTAGTGAGTTAAAAAGTACGGTTACTAATTATAACCGTAATTTTTAACCCACTAATATTCGGTTATTATAGAAAGCAATTATAGGTCTCCGTACACCTTCAACAGTGAGAAAACTCCATACCGTATAGTCGACTGTAAAAAGACCCCTATATGAAAAATATATAAAAATTCAAACGGAAAAAAAATATGACAGACATGAACCTACGACAATCACTGAAATACAGGCTCCTGACTTGGGACACACAGAATATGACTTGGTTAAACATGTTTGTATGCGCCCAACCCTGCCTCTAACTTAGGACAGTGGTGTAACAGAACAACACAAGAACAAACTGTAAAAGTCAGTTGCAATTGGCTCACCTTAAACGATCGGTATGAGGCACAACACCAAATGGCATAAAAACGATAGACACAAAAACTGTAATAAGAGTACTCGCAGTTACTGAAAGTTAGTTCAATGCCAATTACAACTAATAAATACATCTTGTTCTCTCATACTAAAGTATCAATTAGTACACATCCAACGGATTTAGTGGAAAAAGTCTGAGAAACGTCTGACTGTGTGCAATACCAAAATATAAGTAAACAGTCTCGACAGTTGGAGGATCATGAGTTCTTATAACTGTACATATATAGCAATAGATATAGAGGCAAAAGAGACCAAAGGGATATTCAAACTCATAAGTCGAAAATAAACTGACAATGCCATGGCAAAAAAATGAAAAAGACCTAAAGACAAACAACAGTACACTTAACTACAGAAAAAGGCTTTATAGAAGTCGCAGCAAATAAATCTAATTGATTTTAATGCACAAAAACTATTCTTTGAGGTTATGTAGAAACCCTATTATAGAAGTCTTTTAAGATTTTAAAGATATGAAACTATATAAGTCACTTAATGAAGTTGGTTTATTGATTGCTCCCTTAGCGTCCAGTGGCAAATATATCATGCATATTCCAGACCAGATGCAAAGAGTGACACATGAATAAGATGATATGTTGGAAAGACGCAAACAAATCTTCCTTACAAGAATAAAGTTGAACCATATCTTAAGGTAAGCTATGAAAATACCCCCTTTCTCATCACGGTAGACGAATGCCAAAAAAAAAAAAATAAAAGCAATTAAAAAGCAATAACGGCCATTTATGAGTAAATATTATGTGTACATAGGATAGAAAAAAGCAAAAACCAAAATACCTTCTTTTACAATTTCAAAGAATTAAATTGGATTGGGTTGATTATATCTTGGGGAAAATAAGACGGTCTTAGAGTGGAAATTCAAACTGAAAATATTGGCTGTAATAGGAATGTATATACAAAAAATTCAATCCTATGTTGTGACCTTAATTCTAAAGGGGGGCTTAAAATGCATGCCCTATAAACGTTTAATAAAAAGAACCTCAATTGAAAGACTTACAATGGATTGAAACACTCGGGCTACAAATACATTTAGTAGACAAAAGTGATCTTTCGAGAAATAAAATCGTCCTAGGTATCTTAGATAATTATTTTGCATTGAATAACAATGACAACTGCACAAACAGGTTTGTGACTAGTGATAAATAATATGCCGGAAACAATACAGCCGGAAGAAAAATATGCTTACATAAGCACATATTTTGTTGATATAAAAACCGAAATATTCACGTTAACATGTCTCATTAGTCAATACTGACTGAAATGGAAGTAACAGGCTGGCTGTGTTTGTGTCTATTACTTCATTGCATAGAACTGGCATCATGTAAGTATTCTTATGGATTGTGTTATAATCTAAAGTTTAATATAAATAAAAATTATTTCAGGGCTATCTACAATTTGAGTTTCTTATAATGTCATTTGAACTCTGGTGGATAGCCGTCTCATAGGCATTCACACCACAACTCCTTATTTTATAATTTCAAGGAATCTTAAATGCATAATAATTACGTGTTCTTTATAATAGGTGAATATTCAGATTCAAATGGCGTTTCAGAATCCTTTGTTTGTGTGGTAAACGTTTTTCTTTCTTTTATTGGGACATCGTTCATATTGAATCAATAAAATAAAACATATATGCGTAATGATGGCGGACAGTGTCTGAAGTATAGGGCATATGAGAAAATTTCAAAGACTATTGATTTTTTTTAAATATCAAATAATGTATGTGTATGAATTTGACAACGAGGATTATGACATTAAGATAATGAAATACCGCGTGTGAATACAATCTTCCAGCTTTGAATTTTTTAACCTTTGTAAAGTAGCTTGACATTTGATACCACGATGCAAACAAAATAAAACTGCGTCATAACTTTGTTTTGTTTTTATCTGGTTTATTTTGCTTAATTTTTTATGTTTCGATTTTTCTTTAAACTGTTAACAAGTATATGTTCAATTAAAGACAGTATTGCTCTTTCATGTACCTAATCATTATATTATGACACTGTAATAGTAGTTCATTCAACCATAACGTGTGTTGTCGTCTACAATAGTCATCGTGTTACAGTACTCCGTGCAAGTATTATAAAAAATTGTTAGTTGCTGGCATATAGAAGAATTTTGTTTGTGGAATATCAATTGGGTATCCTGTTTTTGAAATTGTTTAAATCGTGTTAACTTATATGGATTCAATGAAACTTTAGTAAGTGTACACTCTTTAAATTATTTTGTCACATTCAAATTAACTCTGACATTCGAATGAAAATAAATACCACTTGATCATTTTATTACAATGATTTAAAAATTTTACACATTGACAGACAGGTGCAAAGTATTCTCCATTTACCAATATTTCATTACTGCGAGCAACCCTTGCATTAGTTTTATTTCTGATAATATATAATTCATTCTTTATGATACTCCTATTAGTCTGGAGTACCACTTCAGTGGTATCGTGGGTTCAAACCCCGGCCGGTTCAATTCAGATACTTTAAAATAGGTATTTGCTGCATCGCCGCAAAGCACGCGGCCTTTAGCAGTAAGAATAAAGACTGGTCGGCTCGGAAACAGAACAAATGCGTCCGGGTAGGGTGACATGTCTTCCTGCGAACTGTAACCTTGTAAATTAGCATGTAAAATATCCGGCTCAGGGTGTCGGTCTAGTACAATGCAGGGTTTATACTCATATTATGTAATCAATTTCTCGAGCTGAATATAAATTTTACTTGTCATTGCACGATAAGAAAAAACCATCCATCCATCCATCCTAGTATTAGTTTGATACCAATCATGGCGTAGGTATTCTTGATCTGTATCATTACTGTCCAGAAACCCATGGCGTATGCAATAGATTTGGCTTCCATATATCAGTAATAAAAGTATGATATCATAAAATATATTCTGTGTCTATGTGTGATGCATGAATCGTTTTCTATGCTATGTTTTGTATACTATTTGCCATGGTTTTTTTAGTTTCGAATCGACTTTTTAATTCTGAGTTTTGAATATTGTGTTTGTATCTTTTGAATCTTTTTAAGGCAGCACAAAACATATATGTTACGTTCTATTTTATGATTATATTAACCAAAAATTGATTTCTTTTTTCATTTTTTTTTATGCTTGCAACACATTTTTGAATGTGAAGATTATTCTCAAAACAGGATCTTTTTGAGTTGAATTTAATATGCTATATTTAGTAAGGATTATTCAGTGCTAAGGTATATGTTTGACTTATATAAATCATATTGATGAATGAATTCAGTTAACAAATTATGTATTATTTACTATCAGTATATATACTTTACCACAACAGTTGTGTTCGACTTTTTTTTTAAGTATGATTATAAGCAACTTTGTTCTGTGTTTGACTTTCAAAACCTTTTTACCATAAGTGTCCTTGGTGAAATTTATTTTAGCTGTGCGTACTTATATTGTAGGCATGCTTCTTTGTGTATTATGAGTGTGAACTTAATTCATGCAATTTGCGGCTGTCCTCAAACTTTCATTTCTACCTATAATTGGCACAGCCAACTGCAGTTTCCCATTGAATGAATAAGAGGATCTTCATTTCGCTATTGGAGTAATGTACATTTTGTACGTTAAAAATATGAAATATCTTGTTAATTTTATTTTTTAGATAATAGATTTCACAATATTTCGACCAATACTTTTTTTCAGCTCTGCGTGGAAAACTTTTGTTTTCAAATTCTACTTCCATTATGGAATTTGATGTTGCTACACAAAATGTGACTCCATTGATTGAGCATGCAGGTAGCAGGCTGTTTGCCTTGGATTTTGATTACAGCAAAGGATATGTTTATTTTCCAAGAGCTCTTCAACAAGAAATTATGCGGTATGTAGATTATTTTAATTAATAGAATATAAGGGAAACTAAGTGACCATCAAGTAAAAACAATCCAGGTTCGTATGGACTTCATAAGTAAAGAAAATATTATGCAAATGAAAATTTTAAATACTTGAACAAAGTATTAAAACAATTGATCAAATGTAATTGGACTTAACTAGGTGGAGCATTAGGAAATGCATGTTCATAGTAGATATTCCTCATCATTATAATTCAAAATGGAATGAATTCCCAGAAAATCAGTTATACGTAACAAAGTAATTTAAATATTCTTTTAAACATTGTGATATTGCAACCTTGTACAAGACACCTAAAACTCAAAATGATAAATTCGGAAATTAGTTCTAGTTTCAGTAAATGTACAAGATCTAACATGACTAACCTCATTAAACTTTGTTATCAAATATAAAAAAAAAATTGTTATCAGAATTATGTGTATCAGATGTTTTGTAATGTGACAAAATCATTTAATATTTAGACATATTGCACGGTCTTGATGATATTAAGGACAGTTATGATTGGTTTATACAACACAATGCACTTTATCAATTTCTATTTTAATCAAATAGTCTTTTATGATTGTATGATACTAAACCCCTAACGGGAGGGATTGTACTTGATTTTCATATGATGAAGACATAATCTTTCAATCAATTTAATTGAGGTCTGGAGCTGGCATGTCAGTAACTGCTAGTAGTCCTTTGTTAATGTATGTATCATTGTCATTTTGCTTAGTTTCTTTTGTTACCTATTCTGACATCGGACTCGGACTTCTTTTAAACTGAGTTTTACTGTGCGTATTGCTATGTGTTTCTTTATTCTACATTGGGTAGAGGTATAGGGGGGAGGGGGAGATCTCACAAAACATGTTTAACCCCACCGCATTTTTGCGCCTGTCCCAAGTCAGGAGCCTCTGGCCTTTGTTAATCTTGTATGTTTTTTTAATTTTAGTTCATTTATATGTTTTTGAGTTTAGTGTGACGTCCATTTTCACTGAACTAGTACACAATTTTATTTAGGGGCCAGCTGAGGACCACCTCCGGGTGCGGGATTTTCTCGCTGCGTTGGAGACCCATTGGTGACCTTCGGCTGTTGTCTGCTCTTTGGTCGGGTTGCTGTCTCTTTGACATTTTCCCCATTTCCATTCTCAATTTTATTTAGATACAGATTGCAATTAAATTTTCAATTTACATTCAAATCTGCAAGACAAAGAATTATCAGTAGTCAGCAATTCTTGTACTTGTTTATTTTGTAGTTTGTTTTTTGTTTTTTTGTTTTTTTGTTTTTTTTTTTTTCTTTCGAAGGATTTTCAAATACATAAACTATAATAACGACTATACTTCCTGAATGTGCAGTTCCCTTCTCCATTTCTACACTGTATTACTCGTTTTGTTTCCGCTAACGTCGGGTTCATTTCCAAGCTCAGTTTAATCTAGACATGCGTAGCATTCGAAACAATGATGATGCATTGACTTATAATAAATAACTTGTAAAACTCATTCTACGTTTAAAGTAATTTTGTTCGTCAAATATTAAATAACTTAAAAAAGACACGTCTTTTATCATAATTAAATCATAACAATTGGCATTCCTGCTCTTTGTTCAAGGTTAAAATGCATTCTAAAATAAAATAAGAGTTATCAAATCTTGCTACGGTTATAACAATGTAGAGTGAAATGCAAACACAATCGAATTGTTAAACAGTAATCAATCACTGCTTGTAATAATTTATAAACAATTACTATTTAAAGTCACATGATACTTCAAATTGAAAAAATGAATGTTTTATATACTTGAATGGCTTAGTTTAACTATACAACACGTGTACATTTTATTTTAAAAGAAAATGCTTTATCTTATCAAAATCCTAAATAAATGTACTGCTATTGAATTATTGTCTTCCCGTATTCCAATTCGCCGATAGCTTTAACCTTAACCACGAGATCCCTCGATAGAACTTCGGCAAGTGCGAGGGAAAAACTGTGGAATGTAAATAGTTATTATTGATTCTTAAAGACACAAAATCATTTAACAACTTTATGGACAAGTTTTATTAACAAACGGGAAAGCATGGAAAATGTTAAAACAAAAATTAACATCGCTCTAACAAGTGACTTATTTGTCACGTGCTCCATGTTTCTGTGTTGATTGTTTATTAAAGTTCGGTACATTTCTGCAATATAACACAATAGTTAATTAGCAGGCAATTTTTTACTGAATATTTTTGTCGATTATATGTTTTGGATTCCTAATAAATGCCAAAAAATCGTGCACAAAGGACTTAGTTTAGTATATATATACATGAATTGGTTGAATAATTTCCCTAACATTATAATATCAAGAAACTCGTTTCGTATGACTTTAAAAAAAAACAGTGTTAAAACATCAATGTATGATAACTTATAATAATCGAGATATAAAAAGAAAATTCAAATATATGCAGGCATATTTTGTACCTCTTGGTGTATTTTTCAACAGTATTCTAAAATTTTATTAAATAATAAAAGTGACTTCTGCTACTATTTCTTTCTTATTCCTACTATAACTTCTAATACACTACTACATATAGTCCTACAAATACTACTGTGGCGATAACAAAAACAATAACTACTGCTCCTAGAACTATTCCCCTCTTCTTCTACTTCTATTACTAATATTACTACTACTACTTATTATAATAATAATAATGAATAATGATAATATTACTTGTTTAAAACAATGATATTTGTTTAAATGTTTGATTTCTTAAATGAAAGCATACATTTTGCAGATGACACTTTCATTAACAAAGTGTAAAATCCCATCTGGTACAGTAAAATCGGTACAATTAATGTTAATATTTCCCAACTTTTTTTACAGATAAATTATTACAAAACATTTGTATTTTTCTCTGAACATGTGGAATTTTGATATACATTTTAATTTAGTGCCGTCAAATCCGAATAAACCATTTTCTTCAATATCACCAACTTTTGGGCTTTGTTCTAGCTAACGGCAACTTGAATTATTGGTTTTGAAAATACAATTTATGTTTATTTTTCTCCACTCGATGTTTACAAGGTTCAGATACACATATTTAGGAGGATCTTTTCATAGAAATTTTAATGCAGTTGTGTTTCATGTAGGTTGAACAGGTTTGAAAAAAGTACACATCAGTGGCTTTCAGGTAAAAATCGAACTCCTTAATGTGAATAATTTCCGGCAAGCTTATGGACTACCTAAGCTACTTAAAATGTTGTCATCTATGATTTTTAAAGTTAATTGGTGATTTTTTCTTTTTTTTTTAATTTATATAGATTTCCGTATACCTCAACGAACAGAACATTACAGACAGTTGTCAAGACAGGACTTTTGCCTATAGGATTAGCTGTGGATTCAGTCAATGAGCATGTCTACTGGATTGATGATTATGAGTTTGAGCTCTCAAGATGCAATATGGATGGAACCAATATTACTGTTTTGTCAACTTTGCGAAATCCTTTTGTGATACGACTCGATGTTACAAACAGGTACTTTTTGGGTAATTGATCAAGAAATGAATTCTTTTTGTAGGCCGATTAACATGAACAATACAATTGTTTTTCAGCTAGATAGGTTTTATTCCAGAAAACTATGACACATCATATTCTTAACTACATGTGTGTATGGTTATGATTTTATCTATTTTGTGTTATGTCATCAAACAATTTAAACATAATTTGCCTAAGCGATAAGGAGTTTTTTGTGTGTTTTTTTTTTGTGTTAAACTTTCATCGACATATATAAACAATGTTGTATTTATAACGGACGTTACTGAACAGTAATCTATAATCCTTACAAGTATTACTTGCCTCATTCACGTTACTGTCCAATACTAAACTGTAAGTTAAAAAAAAAAGTGTTTAAGTTTGTCGAGTTGAAAGGGTCGAAAGATTGCACGATTTTTTATTATTAAATGGACAACGAAAAGGCAAGGATGCCAGTGTGAAACATCGATGAAATCCAGATGATGAATATTGAAAATCCAAGTTTAATATAATCTAAGATTAGTACAAGGTAAATAAAATGAAATATCAGAGGAACATATTTTCATAAAACAAGATTGATTGGTTGCTTTTTTGCTGCTTAGTACAATGTCATAAAATAAGGCAGGTGAATCACATTCGAAAGATGTGTCATCGTCCTAATTCGAATGGTTATGATGCCACTTTACGGTAGATTTTAAAATTTTGAAACATACCAATATAGATACAAAATATTTGGAATCCAAGGTTTAACGTAAGCTGGTAGAATAAATAAAAGTCTAGGATAAGATTATGTCCTCTGGGTCGCTTTTTAACATAAAGTAGCAGGAGGATGCTTGAGAGGGCTTATGATTAAAAATAAAATCGATCAGGCGGAACTAAAAAGGGAGCTTGAGTTACTCGTAAGTAGTCTATAATTTACTTAATCATAAATGAGAATACATTATGCAGAGCTGTTCGTGAATAAGTGATGACGAAAATGTAACCAGGTTTTGAGCTAAGAAAAAACAACTAGTCCATCAATAAACATGAAACATAAGAGATTCTAACGATAGCTAATGCATTTTTCCCTTACCAAAACTAGTAATTCATTGAAAGTTTGTACTAATGAAAAATATTTTTTAAAGATTTTTTGTAAACATATATGTATAAATAAAAGGGGTTTAATATTGGAATGTATCTCGAGACGATGATGTTGTTTAGTGAAGAAATCAAAACTAGGAACTATTTCCCTAAGACAAGCGAAAAAAAATATTCATTTCATTCCGTAAATAAAAACATTTCACGAATAATTCAGTCGATTAGAAAATCATCAAATTGATTAAAACAAGATTTCTACACTGTATAGCTAAATACGTTCCGCGCTGTATAAACGAGGAATTATGTTGTTTGTCACAATGTGGTCATTGTGGTAAGATAGACAAAACATGTTAAAAAATTCTTATTAACTCCCAGTAAATGGTCACATAAAACATACAGTATAAAATTGTCAAATACACATGATGGCAAACAATCCTTTCAAGTATGATAGCTTTCTCTCAAATGTCCTCAGAGGTGTTGCGTTTACAATCTGACACTATTAAAATACAAAAAAGTCCCACAACTGGAGCTCCCTTTAAAATACAGGAAATGATGCAAACTTTTCATTGTTATACCATTTAACATTTCTGTTTCTTTAATGAAAGGGAGGAGGTATGATAAAAGCCATTATTTGACCTGAAATAGCAAAATACAAACTTATTCTAGCCTTTCATAATTATGTTTATCTAAATGACAATAAACAGGTAAATATAATATTGAAACTATAAGGCAAAAAGCCAACGAAATATGTCACTTTGACGTCATAAACCGAAATTTACGAAAATGGCCTATAATTGCCTTTCAAACATAGTGTGTGGCCAACATATATATAACACAACAATGTATGAGCAACCGCGTACCCAAAAATGGTATTTTACACTAACAAAATCTTTGTAAAATACATTTTGTAGCACAATATTTTGTAGGGTAAAGCTGTTGCTCATACCTAAATAATGATGTCAATATCTCAAAATGAGGCTTTTTGGGGCAGTTTTTGATAATTTGCACTAAACATGCCAACTGTACGAAGTCTGTAGCTGTTATGCCAATATGTATGGCAAAATTGAAAACAATATAAAAATAAGTGTCCGACAGACTAACGTCTTATGAATATTCGAAGGATGCTATTTGTAGCATTATAATACTTCTTGATTTTCGAATTCAAGAGTCTAAAACAGTGGTATTATCATACTTCTCGTTCCAAGTGGTGAAATTTAGGTCAACGCTTTAAATAGTTTACGGACACCATCACCAGTTGATTGATCGTTTCGGATTTCTGTTTGAACTTCGTACTTGATTTGGCCGCTTAACTTTTCAATTTTGATTATAGCGTCACTAATGAGTTTTTGTAGACAAAATGCGCGTCTATCATACTAATCATAAGCTTTGTATCTGTTACGATTTTTTCACAGATGACAATTGTAGGAACCACAATGCAGTCCTCATTTCTCCGAGTGGGACAATTTTCTTACTTGTAAATTTGCATCACGACAGGTATTACATTTTGAGCAGAATATACTAAACCTTCCGTACCACAAGAGATCAGCCACAAAGCAAAATGTATTCAAATTTACAATCGATAATTTATAAACATATCAGATAGGTTAATACCATTAATTTGAAAAAATATAAAAATAAAAGATTTTGACACTAAACCTTAATGATGTTATATGTATTTACGATTTAGTTGACTCTTTTGAAATAACTGTGTCACAGATGACCAAGGACGTGTTCCAGATGTCACTATCACATTATCGTTTTTTATTTTTACCCCAAACTACTTACCATTCCTGATCTTGTTTTTGATAGGATTCGTGTTGTTCCATCTTTAGGTTTTTTTTTGGGTGTTTAAAGTGTGTAAGGTGTGTTGTTATTCATGGTTTTGTTGTTTGTCTTTTAGTTAATTTTGTTTTTAAATGATGCCCTCTTGCATTGGCATCTTCTCTTTTTCGTGACATATATAATGTTATTTATTATTCATTACAGTTCGAGATAATATTAGAGTTTAACTATATTGGGTTATAATTAATACAAAATAAAAAAGGACGACAGATAAAAATAATAAGGTATTAAAGGAAGATAGAAAACTACGACTTCATTTAATGATGGGTGCGGTAATTTTGTTTAAAACAATTGGAACATAATACCTTGCGAAAGAGCAGCAAATAAAACACAAAGAAAACAATTGGCTTCATTTGATTTTGTTATTGTATTTGCACTTTACAATTACATAGGCTAAATATATGATAAATATATCATTGCATTGCATTTTGTATTATCCCTCGGCCTGATATTTGAGTTTCGAGAACATACGAGGCTGATCTGCAAAATGTCTTGTAATCATTTTTAAATTATTTGTTGGTTCGTTTTGTTTTGAGTTTTTTGATGGGTTATTATTATTCAACATTTTACTTTAAGATTTCAACTTTACAACTTGGAAACCTTGGGTAGCGTCTTCTGCTATGCACACACATTCCACCATACGAATCCTTAAAAGTTGCAATCGGAAAAAATTACAGACTTATCGGCTATTCTTATATGTAAAAATCAAAGACTGCAACACGTCTCAAGTGAGTTCAGACACAGACATATCGTATCGGTCATCCAATTCGAGAGTTTGACTGTAAAACGAATGTAGTATCGATTTCAGTCATTCTTTCTCATACCTCTGCTGTAGCACTTCTTGGGTAAGGAATACATACCTGCAGGGGCGGTCCTTAAAGTCTGAACATGCATGTCTGAACGTATCAATTGAAATGTAAACGTCATACAATGGAGCAGAGGGTATGTTACTGGTGAGATATGGGAAGTTGATAATTTGAAAGTTGATATCATCACGTTTGTATATGATTTTTTTAAGTCACCCATCTGTGTCTATCTAAAGAAAAATATCTATAAATGAGGCAGACCTTCTATTTTCTGTAGTATTCTTTATCTAAAGTCAACTGGGATATGTAATATGTAGGCACTCACTGAAATTATGGTTATTGAGTGACAGGATATCATATTATACATGTTATATCTGACAGTGAAATTAAAGAACTCTGAATAATGTTTATTTTTTGTCTTGGTCTTTCAGAAGTTTTGTGTTAATTCCACTTCAAATGAGCAAAACAAGTCAATCAGAAGGGGTTCACAATTAGCACCCATTGAAATACCGAATGTCTGTTGAAATATCTAAGCACTAAACAAAACAAATATGTTCTCGATCAAAACCTTTATCTTTTTGATAATATCATCTTCGGCGCATATGTTTTTGTAATCAGTACGGTTCTTCACAATGTAAGATTTGTCATGTAAAATCTGTTTTAACGGTAAGTTCCATTTGGAAATGTTTCTACCAAGTCAGATCTAAATGACACTAATCGCCAATGAAGATAGTTTAAAGGTTTTGTTCTTAAAGACAGCTTTTACGAATTTTATATCATGCCATGGCATTGTCAGTTTGTTTTCGACTTATGAATTTGAACATATCTTTGGTATCTTTTGTCTCTCTTTTATACCAACAAATTGCAATAACACTTTATTCCTATTTTCTACTGTGCTGGTCATGCATACATTGGAGGATTAACAGTCAAACAGGAGAAGAATGGACCCAGTGGAAGAAATAACATTAACGGTATAAATTGTACTGCACCAGATGTTCATTGCTCAAGAAGGGCGTTCGTTTTACCGTGCGGGATGCATAGATAAGTAGCTACGTCAGAGACTAACATGTGGATGTTACATGTGATGTCTCGTGTAATGAGAGTGTCAACCTCTGTTGACGATGAACCCTTTGGGGTTGATAGTTGTCGCTGGTACAAGACACAATGCAAGGTTTTTTTTTTCAAACATTCTGTTTTTATCAATGGCAGACTTAATTTTCAGCCCTCATTCCAGTCTACTCACCATCTATAAAATTGATTGCACATTTGTTATCGTGCTGGAAATAGTTGATTCTGTACGCTAAGTAAACACCAATGAATAATTATCAAATAATAGAACATGTTGTGTGTAAGACATTCCTGGCAAACCAAATGCTGATATCATATACATCATTCATTTAAAAAGTAAAAAAAAGCTACATAATCACACAAATAGACGTGTTACGAAAAGGTATATACTCGACGCTGAGGTTGACAAATTATTATTTAAATGTGGAGACTGTGTCAAAACATTGATTATCGATTAAAACAGGTAAAATTCAATTTGAGTGATGTTAACCAGGTATCCTTCACACTTCTTGGTTCATTAAAAATTATACAAAAATTTAGAATAATCATTTTCTTATATCATTGCTTGTGATAATAGGATGGGAAAGGTGTACGTGTTTGCTGGGGAGGGGACGATGGTTTTTCTAGTATGCACTTCTAGATTTGAACAAAATCAAATAATAAGCCAGTTTTAATTTTTACTTTATTAATTACGATATCAATCTGTCAATCCACTTCTGAACCTCGTCCTGAAAATGCATGAAATATTTGTCACTGGACGAAAACCAAACAACATTCAATCAATCTCTGAAAAAAAACGCATAGAGCTCTACAGTCTGGTTGATTTTTTTCGGATGTCTCCATAGGCTTCAACTGACTTTGAAAGCTAATACCGTGACACAATATCACACACCTATACCCCCAAAAAAAAAAAAAATTATCTTCAATTTTGACCCCATTTTAAAGAAAAAACCCTTTTACATCCAAAATAAAATTTTACCAACATTTTTGTGTGATTTTTAACTTCAAAATTAAGAAGAAAAAAACACACTTTGCATTTATACCCCCATAAAAAAAGAAAACATTTTTTGTAAAGAGCACACCAAAACCTTAATCCTGGGTTTTTATAAAACTCATTTTTCCCCTAAGGGAGTAGTATAGTACTTGTACTTTTTATAAAAAACGTTATTAAAACTCCCAAAAAACAACAAAAAATTTCAAAAACAAAAATAAAAAAGGTCGGGAGAACACACCATGAAAAAATTCTGTTGGATTTTGGAGAAAAAAAAATCAATTTTACTTTTAAAATGAAACAACCTACAGCTCCTGATTTATCAATGGATATACCATTATATCCAGAATTACCTATAGAAGATGGACAAAATTATAGACTACAAAAATAACAGAAATAGAAAAACATTAATAAATGAGAGAGATAAACGAAAATCACTATACAAAAATATAAACGCGGAGTTAATGTTACTGATGGTGTTGATACAAGTTTAATTTCGACATCTGTTGTTTTAGCTGGTATAGGAATTGCTTTTCTATCTTTCTTCCCATACAAATTGCAGCTGTTGTATGTGGAAGTTTAGGAGGTCTAGTTAAATTAATTAGAAGAAAGTTGACAACAAAATCAAAAAACATTATGAAATTAAAACAATGGCAGAATGCAAGTTAAACAGCATAAAAGATTTAATATCAAAATCTTTAACTGACGGACAGATAAGTGCAGATGAATTTAAACTTATTTTAGATGAATTAGAAAAATTTAATGAGATGAAAAAAATAAAAAAAGTAATTTTAAAAGTTTACCAGATGATGAAAGAAAAAACTAATTGAGGAAACAGAAAATAGAGTAAAAACGAATTAAAAAAAATGGAAAATCTTTGATTTTCTTTAATAAAATCGTTATACGAATTTTAGTTGATAACGGAAATCCACCAAACTATGAATCAATTTTTAATTAAATAAATGGATGAAGAAACAAAAGAAAAATTAGTAAAAATGTAAAAATAATGTTAAATAAAAATTTAATTATTTTTATCTTAAGTTGTTTTAACAGGTTCTTTTATTGTTTATTATCTAATATTTTAGATGAATAAAATGGCTGAAGGAAGTTATGAGTTTGATAATCCTGAGTTTAAAAATAATGATTATGATGAAGAAGAAGAAACGTCTTTTCGAAATGATGAAGAGTTTCAAAAGTCTATAAATAAGGAAATTGAAGTATCAAGAGATTTATCAGAAAATGATGCTAAAATTCTTGAAAAAGAAACTACAAAAAAAATGATGAAAAGATTTTATAATGAAAATGGTCAAACTATACGTAATGAAGAGGGTTTTTTTGTCAGGGAAGATAATGATGGAAGACTAATGTTATATGCAAAAGGTAAATTAGGTAATGATGTTGCATTAACATATTACAAAAAAGGAGTATTAAAATTTTATAAATTTAGCACTCTTCAAAGAGAATACGGTGTTGGTGGTGTTGATTTTGTTAGAGATGTTTTAGGTGTAGATGATTATAAACTTCCTGAAAGAACAATAGAAGGTAGAGCAGAGTTTCAGAGAATGTTAAATGAAGGTCCAATTCGTGAACTCAATAATATAGAAATTCCATTAAAAGAAATATCTACACAACAAGAAGTACAAGAATTATTAGAAACAGCAAGCAATACCGAAACATCTGTGAAAGAAATAGAAACTTCTTTTATAGAAGAAGGAGTAACTTACAAAGAAATGGAAACACAAACAGATATGACAAAAGAGAGATGGATGGTGTAATCAGTGCAATGACATCAGTAAAGAAGAGATTGCAAATGAATTAGCAAAACTGAATGAAACAAAAAGACTTAGCAAAAGAAAATACCAAATTAGAACAAGCTAAAGAAGATAATGATGAATTTCAAATAAATAGAATAAGTAGTCGAATAAGAGAGTTGGAATCTGAGAGAAGTGTGAGACTAGAAGTAATTAATATTAATAAAGAAAAATTACGTAGTCAATTAAACAGAATTAAAGAGACAATACGTAAAGTATTAAAAGAAGACACAACATTAGGTGAAAGAATAAGAACATTATTCAGAGAACAAGGAATTACAATAGTTAGTATTTTAACTGCTTTTGGAATGATTATTGGTGTTATAGTAGAAACATTTACTGGTGGAACTACTTTTCTCCTTCTCCTCCTCCTCCTCCTCCACCATCAAAAGGTGGTGTACAAGACTGGATAAAAACAATTAAAAATCTTGGAAAACTATTATCTTTTCTTGCAGGAAAATTAGCAGCTGCATTACCAGGTATTATAGGTTCTATTGTATCTTGGTTATTGTCTGTAACAAAAGACGTAGTAAATTGGTTTGCAAACAACTTATGGGCTTTTCTTGTTTTGGTTGTTGGTTTATTGTATGCTGCTGCTAGGAATATTTAAAAAATAAATTAATAAATTTTATAAATAATAAGTGCTGTAATACCTAATACAATACTTCCAAATATTATTGCTTTTTATTATCTTCGTGTTCGTCATATTCATTTTTTGTGTTGGTTCTATTTGAACTGGTTCTGATTTTTTGGTTCTGATTGAGATTGTTGAATCGGTTTTGGTTTATTTGGTTGGAAATCGACAGGATCGAGACCGGTAAAATCAAAATTTTATTATTTAAATCATCATTTAACCCAAGTGTTTGATTTTCTGTTGCAATTATAATTTTATTATTATAACCAACAATACTTCCAATTTGTAATACCATATCACTGGGAGACATATATAAACCAAGTCCATAAGCATAATCAACTTTACTTCTTGCGTATTTTAAAACATTTTGATAATTCGATATCTGGGTGGGTAAATCGATAGGACTATTTATTACATCTTGTACATTTGCTAAGAATTGTTTTGTGCATCAAATCCTGTTCCTACTTTTAATATTTCTACCCTTGTTTGAGATTGTGCCCTAATAATGACCATACAAACATTCTAATACTTTCATTGATACGTTCAATACCTGCTTTTGTAAAACCCTCTGATTTATCTAATATAAATGTTGCCCAAGCCATACTTATATCTTTTGTATGACGAATTGTATCATGAATATTAAAGAAGGACCATCCCTGAATGATGATATCTGTATTCACCACTTGGTTTATAATATTCAGAAAAGTTCCTAATCCTTTAGATGATGTTTCTACTTTTGTCTCCAATCTGTATTTGGAGAAACATCAAATTCATTGCATAATTTTTGATATGCAGCTTTGTCATATGGGTTTTGTAATAACAGAAAGAAGAATCTGTTGGTAAAGGTGATTTAAGTTCTTTTAAAATTCTGGCAATGCAATAATATAAGTGAAATGTATAAAGTGATTTAGTAAGATTTGAAGTGTTTTGTATATGGTTATTGTAGGAAACACCACATCCTGTACTTGCACACCAGACTGCAAAGTTTAACTGACATTGCCACCAATCAAACGAAGAATGAATCCATGTATTCCATGGTTCGTTGGTGTGTAATGATGGGTTTGATATTTTGAAATAAATCGGGAAAGCTGTTTTAAAGTTTTCTTTTGATTTACAAATATTATTTGATCGACAAGATTTATATCTTTTTAGAATACTTAACACTTGGATTATATGATACATTTGGATTATATTTAAATTCTTTTGTTATCATTTTTTATATTAAAATGTACCACACTATTTCAAATATTGATAAGACAATTAACTTACAACAATACATTGATAACAGAGATGGAAATAAACGTATTGGTTTAAAATCTATAAGATATAGTGTAGGTTGGTATAATGTTTATGATGGAGTTATAAGACCAACAGGAGAAAGACTTCATAGGATTAAAGATGGTTATTATAGTTTCCAACAAATAGCGGATGAATTTAAAAAAAGATATTGTATTATCCGTAAATGAAACAAATGGTATTGCGTCATTAAACACTCCTATTGAGTTAAGGATAAATGAAGATTTGAAAATATGTTAGGATTTAATAATGAACGTAAATTGAACCTAATGAATTACATTATGGAAAAAATTTGTAGATTTTGCTATCCATAAATCATTATATATCCATTTGGAACAAGTTAGCACTTCTCATAATTATCTTGATGGTAAGCCAAGTACATTATTGGCTGTTATTCCAGTCGAGAATAAAGAGTTTGGTGAAGTTATAACAGCGAGATTTGAGCATCCGGAATATAAGTGTTTAGTAAATGATGTTATAACAGAATTGAAATTAGAAATAAGAGATGAAAATAATAACAAGATAATTAATCATTTACCAATTAATTGTGTTTTAGAAGTTATATAATTTATTTAATAAAATGAGCATACTTGGTGTCAAAAAAAAAACGTAGATACATCGGAAATAAAAAGGAAATATTAAATATGAAGAGTGAGCTTCAAACAATGGATACTAAGGATAAAATTTACATCGGAGTGTCGCTGCCCTAAACATCAGAGTTTTAAATGTTGAAAATATAGTTGATAATATTAAAATAAACCAGACAGAAAAATAATAAGTATATATGCTGGAATTGATGGTCCAATACATGGAAATAAAAGTTTAATTTTGGTTATGGTGGTGGTTATTATGTAATGAACTTTCCAGGACAAATATTGGGTATTAGTTTAGTAAGTTTAAGAACAAGCACAGATATTATAGCCATTAAGATGATGGTTAATGATAAGTCAACTAGTTACAAAATGAGTTTGGATAAGGTGTTACACACGGTTTTAATAACTTTATACACCTTTTGAAGTTAAGGCTGGAGATAGAATAAGTTTTATTAGTATGACTAATAATCCTTTATGTATCAATACTCTAGTATCAGTGGTAATTGAATTATTTTTAACAAATTTAATCCTTAAAATGTCAGCATACGGAAACAAATTAAATCCTTACAGAAAAATAAGAGAACCCCGTGGTGTGAAAGGTATTCGTCAAAGTGTATCAATAACAAATAATCCTTCAACTATTGATCAAAATCAACAGTTATTAGTGAGATTCCCAATCTAAGCAATAATGATGTTATTGTTCCTGGAACAACCAGATTGGCATTTGAAATAGAACTCACATCTACAGACGACAATGCAACTATATATCAAAACATAGGAAGAACAATAGTTAAAAACAACAATTCGTATAAGTGGAAATGAAATTATGTCAATTGATGATAGTGATATTTATCATTGTTATGTTGATTTATGGAAATCTACATCTGAACGTTTAAATATGGCATACCAAGGAATTGGTGAAACAAACATGTTAAAACACAGAGTTGGTGCGGATGATAAATCATCAGACATAGGTGATGAAGCAATTGCAACTGCATATGGTGCAAGATTTTGTATCCCACTTGATTTTGAACTATTAGAAACTCATATGCCTTTTTATCAAGCAGGTCTTGGTGATAGACTTGAATATGAACTTACATTTAATAATTATAGCAATGTTATTAAATCAACAGATACATCTGCAAGTTATACAATCAAAACATTTGTTTAGAATTTGATATGGTTACTGATGCAGAATTAGCAAGACAGATAAGACAACAAGTTAATGGTAAGATGGTTATTTTGTACGATAGAATACTAAGACATAGAAAATAACCAAAACAAATCTGATACATTGTGGAATATAAATTTAAATGTTCCAGCTAGAAGTATGAAAGGAATTCTAATGTTGTTCGAAGATCCTGAAAGAACAAGTACCGAAACTTATTATAATCCTAACATAACAAAAGTAGAAATGACAATAGAAGGTGTTCCAAACCAACTATACAGTCAAGGAATGAAAGCATATCAACAATGGGATGAAATAAATAAATTCTTTGCTTTAAATTCAAAAAGAAATAAAACAACAGAAGAAGTTTTAAAGGATTTAAATTTATCCTATACAACATTAGAAAATATCTTACAACTAATTATGCATTATGGTTAGATTTACGTTCAACAGATGACAACTCATTACACGGTTCAGGTAGAAGAATTGAAAATGCCTCTGAAGGTATAACAATCCAAATAACTAAAACAGCAGGAGCAAATAAATTAATAAATGTTTATCTGTTTGTTATACAAGATGCACAAATTAATTTTGAAGATGGAAGATTTAAAGAAGTTAATTACTAGCGGTTCCCCTTAAAAATGGAAACAAACGAGCGGAGCGAGATACACCGATTCCTTTATGAATTACCAAAATATCCCCATTGTGCTATTATATGTGGACAAACAGGATGTGGAAAAACAGAGTTTGTTCTTGATTTATTAGAAGGAGAATATAGTGGAGTTTTCAAATATATAGTCATACTTTGTCCAACCATCCAATGGAACAAAGCATACAAAAATCGTGAATGGATTGGTGATGTTAGAAAACCAAAACAAAAATCTAATAATTGTTAATCCTATTGTTGAAGTGAGAGAAGCGAACGGTTCCCTTTATGAAGAAGAGAAACTACAAGAATTACTAAGAATGTTCTTTAAAAATATGCTGGTCATCCAACATTATATATCATTGATGACTGCAGTGCAACAAAAGAACTAACAAAGAAAAAGATATGCTGTCCGAGCTTGCATTTTCAGGAAGACATGCGGAACAATCAGTGTGGGTTATTTCACAGAGATACAACTCTGTTTTAAAAGATTTAAGAGAACAAACAAAATGGTTATGCATGTTCTACACAAAAGATAGAGATAGTTTTGATAATTGCCTAAGAGAAAATGATGTTATTCCTACTTTGGAAGAAAGACAAAGAATAAAGGAAGAACTTAAAAAAGAAACATCGTAAATTAATATTAAAGACAGATCAACCTACTGATTATTGGTTACTTAATTGATTTTTTAGCAATTCTCAAGTAATGCTTAAGTAATGCTTAAGTAATGCTTAAGTAATGCTTAAGTAATTCTTAAGTAATTTAACCAAAATAAGTAATTCTTAAGTAATTTAACCAAAATAAGCAAAATAATGCTTAAGTAATGCTTAAGTAATTCTTAAGTAATTTAACCAAAATAAGTAATTCTTAAGTAATTTAACCAAAATAAGCAATAAAAAAAGCAATGCTGTTGGAAATACTAACAATTGCAACAAACACTGCAGTCTTATCATTGGTTGGATATGTTGTATTTAATTTTTAAAGTTAAAATAAATTATATCCGTTTTTGAAACGTATAAAATGAATGCTGAAGAATTATTAAGCGAGCAAATTGTGGAAAACATAAATATTGATGATGAAGCGAGCGAAGTGAACGGTTCCTTCAAGAAAAAAACGCGAAAGATTATCATCCGTTGTTGCTGGTGGAAACAGTAAACAATATCTGGGTAAAGAATTACAACTGTCAGATATTGATAAAATGACAACAGAACAAATAAACAAACTATACTGTAAATATGAAGCAAGATTGGGAGCTAGTATGACCAAGACATTAGGAAACTCTTTATAAATTTATATGTCATGGGTGTATCAAAGTTTTTCAAAGTTGTTAATCCACCAATTTTAATACAAGACTTAGAGGAAGATCCTTTTATCAATAATGCTTTAACTAATACATGTTGTGAACTGTACTATAGATATGGAATGTATCTTGCTCCTTTACTGCAATATTAACAACAGCAAGACATATCGAACCACTCGCTTCGCTCGATTTCCGAAAAAAGATGAAAATAATGACATAAAAATGATGAATGAAAATCCTGAACAAAAGAAAACAAAGAAGAAAAAAAGAAGTATTTAAAAACCCAAACCAAAAGACCCAAAAGAGTAGCTGCTGGTAAGAAAGGTGCAGAAGTAAGAATAAGAAATGCAGAATTGAGAAAAAGAAGTGGAAAATTAAAAAGAAAATTCAAAAATCAAACAAATAACAAAAGATTCTGATACAGAAACAGATTATGAATCAAACGAACATAACCCTTCTGTCAAGAAACACTCCAGTTCCCTAGTTGATTACAAATTTGTACTTTTTCCTATAAGTATTGTTGGATTGGGATTGTTTTTTTACAACCAAAGTAAGAAACCAGAAAGAATGATTAAAGAAATAACAAAACCAGAAAAACAAAAGAAAGAAATTGATCCTTTTGAATTTAATTAAGAGCAAAGTGAGAATTTAAAATTTAGTATATAAAATGTCAACACAAAAGACGGAAAACAAATAGCAAATATGTTATATCATGCTGGAGTGGAAACATTGTTAACAGTTGGATATGCAGAAATAGGTAAAAAAGTATTTAGAAGGTCAGCACCAAAAGTAGATTTTAACATGAATGATATTTTTATGTTATCCATTGATATATTACTTGCAATGGCAACAAAAGATATGTTGATTAAGCAAGGTATTATACCTGCTGATATCATGAAGTAATAAACTGATTGCTTACTTATTTTTATTTTATTTTGTTTTTAGGAATCGCTTGTCGCTCTAATAAAATGGCAAGTGCTTTAGCGATGATGCTTGGTGGGCAATAACAAATGCTTTTGCATTTTCGGGGAGTAATTATTTATTTTCACATATGGGTAGTAATGCAAATGAAGAGAAAATAAGACATGATAAAGCTATAGAAAATTAGAAAAGCACAAGCAGATTGGAATAAAAGAAGAATACAAAGATTAGATTTTATCAATGAACAATTACAAAAGGAACATCATGCCGAACATACTTTTGAAGATGTTGACCAAGCAATGAAACAATACTATTACATTACAAGTAAACAATTAACTCCATTATCACCCAAACCTAAACTAAGTGATTTTTATACACCATCAGAAGATCAAAAAATAGAGAAATTGCATTTGTTGTTGGTGGAATGGTTTTAACAGGTTTTGTTGTTTGGAAGTTAAAATAAGCGAGCGAAGCGATGATTACCTTGAAGAAAATGATACATTTAAATCTAAAAATATTATTCCTTTGATTAAAGTTTTTAAAGAGGGTTATAAAGAAATAACAAAATAAATTAAATTTCAGGACATGGTTTTTCAAAACATATTCATAAATTTTGTCAGGTCTAATGAAAGCATCCCAACCAGGAGGAAACTTAGATAACTTTTTACCTTTAAACTTTTCCATTACTTCCATTTGTTTTGATGTCAAAGGACATTCTCCATCATCTCTTAAACAACATATCTGATAATTTGATAATTTTATTTTTCCTAATATAACTCTAGCATAAGGATCATCTTTCTCGGTATAAGCTTCAATCATTTTAAAATAAAATTTAAATTATATATTTTTAATATCCATAAGGAAAACTTCTAATTAGATTTTCATTTTCATAACATACCATTCTTTTATCAAACATATAATCATAAGCTTTAACTTGTTTAACTGTTTTAAGTTGATGATCTTTTCCTATTTTTATGTTGTCATATTTTACAGTTTCATATTTTTCATTTTCATCAGTAACTATTTTTATTTTTTATCTAATGTAATCTTTTCTTCAACTTCAGCATTTAATCTAAAACCTTTACAACAGCTAACTAGTTTTTCTGTATCTAGTTTCATTGAATAATCTTTTGGACCAGCAGATATAAATTGTTTTATGTGATTAGCATTGTGTTTTGAAACAATTTCGTCTGTTAAATCACCTAATTTACTTCCCATCATATTTTCTACTTTTTACATGCTTCAGAACCATCATCATTGTAAATACAAGAATCTGTATCCATGTATAAAACTCTTTCTTGTAGAATATCTAATAATTCGTATAATTTTAATCTAGCATGTGCTGTTGTAAATAAAGCTATATAAACATTTACACTTGGATTAGGTTTAGAATATTCTTCTTTTCTTTATATTCAGTTAATACAATATTTTCATCTAATATCATGGTACTTATATCTTTATATTTTCATTAAATACTATTTTAGTTATATGTTCTAAAGTAAAACAATATTCTTTTGTGTAAAATTATCTCTCATACCAAAATGTCCCCATAAATTATTTAAACATATTTTAGCTATAAATCTTAATCCTGAATTGTGTTTAACTTTGTCAATATCTAGATTATAAGCAGCATTATCTATGATATATTGTATTTTGGTTTTACATTCTTTATCGTTCTCACAATCAGGTTTACAATATTTAGGATCACATTTACATCCTGAAGCTTCTTGTTTATATTTCATAAACGTATCTACATAAAGTTTAAATATATCTGTAGATGTTTTTCAAAATGTTCTAGTTCATATATTTTTGTAATTTATAACCTTTTCTATTGCTTTATCTATTTCTATTGTAGACCAAGTTCCTACTATAACTCTTTCCTCATTAGAATGTATACATTTTCATTTTTAATATTTTTACATTCTTTGCATCTTTTTATTTCATGTATTTTATCATGTTTATTTAAAGTAGGATCATCTATGTGTTTACATTTAAAAGATATTTTATTCATACATGTTCTACATAATCCAAAAAGTAATTTATGTGTATTATCACTAGTTAATTGTTTATAAGGTAAAACAGGGTGATACAATCCTTTAGGTGGTAATATTTTACATTTCATTATTCCGAAATAATTATTTTTATATAATCATCTACAGAAATATCTGTATATGTAATAGGATGTCCTATAGGATATTTACAATATTTATTTACTGATGGATACAGAGAACAAAAATCTACATATCTACCTTTTAAATCAGAAAGATTATTGTATAATTGAATAGTTTCTGTTCTTCCTCCATAAAATGCATCTCTTTTATCAATAGGTTTTAAATGTGGATCAACTTCAGGATATTTTGTTGATCAAACTCACATTCCCATATTGTATGAATTTTTACATTTGGTTTTAGATAATCTTCAATAGTTTTAAGTCTTTCTTTAGTTTGGTCATATAACTCTTTCATAGTTTTTTATTTCTATCTTTTTACATATTTCTTCAGGACTATAACATTTTGTACATCCATGCCAATAACATCCAAAAATTCATAAACATTACGCATTTTATTTTCTCTATCATAATAATAACCATCGACTTTATAACATTTATTATTAATGAATAATTTCTTTTCACCTGCTCTTTTAGCATGTTGAATCATTATACCATATTCTAAAGAAATATACTCTAACCATTGTATTGATTTTGTGAATGTACTTCTTTAATTGTCATCTTTTGTGAATTCCAATTGTTTCATTTGTTAACATTAATGTTTTAAATATTTTTGTACAACATTGAGCAATTGTAATATATTGAAATGGATCAATACAATTATTGGTTATATTTAAAAATAATTTTTATACAATGTACAACCTTTTGACAAAATTAAAACATCCAAAAACAATAATAAAATATTTCTTTATAGAATTTAAATTTTTATCTTTTTTGTTTCATACCATTTGTCAAATTCTTTTTATTTTTGGTAGTCATAGTATCAAAACCATAATATTTTTATCAGGATATTTACCTTTGTATTTTTGGTTTTCTGTTGTATTAAAATAATGTGGAAAGTATCCTTTGTTACCTTCAAAACCAAATGTTTTTGGGAAAGCAGCTAATCCACACAATGTAAAATTTATTGAATCTATAAATCTTAAATTTATTCCTTTAATAAACATAGCTGTTAATTTTAGTCCAGAAGAAATTATGTTATGTTCAATTTTATTTTTACAATGTATCCTAAAATCGGTTGCATATCATAACCTTTTCCATAATGTGAAATAAAAGTGTAGTCTTTAAATTTGTCTCTTATGAAATATTTACAAAAGTTGTCTATTACAGAATTTCCTATAGGGTTTCATATTTAATTTTTCTACATCACTAAAACAATCATCTATGTCTAATTCTAACAAGTTTAAATCATCAATATTGAAATCACATTTAAATACTTTTACATAGTTATTTTAAAACAGTAAATATTTTCTAAATCGTAAGCTATACAAAATTCATTATATGTATTCCTGTTTCTTGATTTGCTTCAAAATCAAAATATATATATTTATTATTTTTACTTGTTTTGGTACTGATGGTTTCATATAACATAAGTGTTCTTCATTACTTTCCGTGTATTTTTCGTAACATATTAAACATATTTTTCACCACATTTATGGTTTTACCTGTATATGTTTTATTACATTTTCACAAACAAGTTGTTTTCTAATAGTTGTTACTGTATTATCTTTACATGTATGTTGTTCAGTATAACCAATTAAACATAATTTACAAAATCTACGTTTTGCTAAAAATCCTGTTATGTTTGTTATTGTATCAAAATGTTCATCATGATAATATAAATATATTTGTTCGTTGTATTCTTCATTACCATTATATAAAATATGTTCTGTACTATTTGATGTAAAAATAATTATTCTCATATTAAGATAATTTTCAAAATTTTTAAATCTTCCAAATCATTTCCTTCTTCTTTTATTTCTACTCCTGATTGTTCATGCAAATCTTCAGCTAATCTTTTTGTAATGGTCTACTTTCATTGATATGTTTTAATTGAGAATCTGTAAAATCTTTTAATAACTTATTTGAAGCTAAAGAAGTTACAATTGCCCTTGATAAACATATTGTATCATCATTTTTATTTTGATAATACTTTTTATTTATGACATCTAATATTTTTAAAGCTTTACCTTTTCCTCTTTTATTGGGTATAATAGTAACTTCAAAATAACTTCTTCTAAATTTAATTCTTCAGCACTATTTAATAATCTTTCCATTTGATCCATGAATAACTTTTAACTGTATTATATGTTCTTATAGGCCAGCTTTTATGTTTAGCAATTATGATTTCATGAATAGGTACTATTTTAATTCTTCCATTAGGGTAATCTTTTATAGAATAATCTATCATGTGATCAAAAGCATTTGTAAATGTTTCTGGTTTTCATCCTTTAGACTAATTTTATAATTAAATACATAAATACTTGCTTTATGTTTATATTCTTTTGTCAAAACAAGTTTATATGAATCTCCTCGCTTGGATAAAATTTTATCCTTTTTTGCCTCCATTTTTTAAGAAACAATTTTAGTTATATTTAAAATGTCTAAAACAAATCTAACAAATAAATTAGCAGAGGAATTACATCATAGAGTTGTAAAATCTTTTCCTAAAAGACGTGTTTATGTTCATTCAATAGATCAAACATGGGCAGTTGATTTAATAGATATGCAACCATATTCAAAACAAAATAAACACTATAAATATTTATTAGCAGTTATAGATGTTTTTAGTAAATATGGTTGGTTAGTTCCATTGAAAAATAAAACAGGAGTAGCAGTGAGTGAAGCATTTAAAACATTATTTAAAGAAAGAAAACCAATATATATTTGGTCAGATAAAGGATCCGAATTTTATAATCGACAAGTAAAAGAATTGTTAAAAGATAATAACATAAAGTTATATTCAACTGAGAATGAAGAAAAATCCAGTGTAGTGGAACGATGGATAGGAACAATGAAACAACATATGTATAAATACTTTACTGCTAATGAAACTTTAAAATATTATGATATATTAGATAAATTAGTTAAAAATTATAATAATACAGTACATTCTTCAATTAAAATGACACCTGTTCAAGCAAGTAAATTAAAAATGAATTAACAGTGTATAAAATTTATATCCAGAAAAGGAAGAGAAAATTAAAAACCTAAATTGAAGTAGGTACTAGAGTAAGAATAACAAAAAAAGGGTAAATTTGAAAAGGGTTATACTACTCGTTGGACTAAAGAAATATTTGTAATTGAAAAGTTTTAAATACAATTCCTTTTACTTATAAAATAATTGATTTAAAAGGCGAAGAAATAACAGGTTCTTTCTATGAACAAGAATTACAAATGACTAAGTTTTAAAAAACGACGCTACGCATGATAGTTGTCTCATGAATATTTACTTCAGCCAAATATGCTGCTCGTGTACATTTACCTCGTATTAGACGACAAACAAAAACTGATGACAAAGACGATGCAAAGTGACTTTTACAAAAAGTAAGACCTAAAAACAATAATAATCATATTAGAAACTACCCCGGTTATGCATAACCGTTTCTAAATATAGCATTGAGAAATAATCACTCCTTATACGGAATATATACAAAGTTGTCCCAGCCACTGATCATGTATGATCACTCCTTATATGGAATAAGAAAATCAATATCACATATACTATATTAAAAACACAATTACAGATTGAGAAAGTTCCCGGTTATGCATAACCGTTTCTAAATATAGCATTGAAAAGTCAGCTCAGAATTGGATGAAATTTTACAAAATGCTACCTAGGATTATGGGAACTCAAAATAGCTTTTTACTATCTTTACCATTTCTCGGGTTCTAAAAAATTTTTTTCTCCAAAATCCAACAGAATTTTTTGCGGTGTGTTCTCCGACCTTTTTTATTTTTGTTTTTGAAATTTTTTGTTGTTTTTTGGGTGTTTTAATAACGTTTTTTATAAAAAGTACAAGTACTATACTACTCCCTTAGGGAAAAAATGAGTTTTATAAAAACCCAGGATTAAGGTTTTGGTGTGCTCTTTACAAAAAATGTTTTTATTTTTTATGGGGGTATAAATGCAAAGTGTGTTTTTTTTTTTCTTAATTTTGAAGTTAAAATCACACAAAATGTTGGTAAAATTTTTATTTTGGATGTAAAAGGGTTTTTTCTTTAAAATGGGGTCAAAATTGAAGATAATTTTTTTTTTTTTTGGGGGTATAGGTGTGTGATATTGTGTACCGTGTTTCACATATACCTGATACCCGAACGATAATTGCAAGTTTATTTTTTACTTTATATTCTTTCTGCTCAAGTTCTACACGTAGCTCTTAAGTTTATGGCGACAATAGAGGATAACGAACGGAGAACGACATGCGGTATTTTTATTTTACCTAAAATGACTAAATCCTGGGAATACTAATGTCATACCTGACCAATGTAAGGCAGTAAATTATACTGTTGATCATCATCCTGTTGTCTTAGGAAACTACTGCGTGTGAACCTGATATGATTCCTATACACTGGGATGTTTATTGTTGTAATTATCAATTGTAACTGATTTTATGCCCTTTATGAGCCCTGTAATTTGGGAAATAAAAATATTCTATTCTATTCTATGCTATTCTATTGTCCACAAAAACCTGCGTAGGTATGCAATGCCGAGTATCTGGAGTAAAATTGTGCCCGAGGGTTCGTGTCTAGTCTGAAAATTGCACGAAAATTGCTGTCAATTACCGCTACCGCTTCGGGCATTTTATGCCACCCTTCCACGTAGTTGCCGAGGGTGTGCAACCGGCGATTAGCGAGTCACATTTTACATAGAACCATTACAAGAGAATTTACAATTTAAGTTTAAACTTTTTTGTTTTTGTTTTTGTAAAGACTTAGTTAGAGTTAAAGAAATAAACAAAGAAAGGAAATACATGCATTTGAGTGTATATGACAGCGAGTACTTTTCGGACTGTTTGAAAGGCAGGTCAAACAGGTAAGACAATTTCAGACCTCAGAAATTACAATGCAGAATGTTTTGAAACTTTGCAGGAATATGTATAAGATGTCTTTTTCCAAAGATCCTTTGAGTTATTTCGTTGGGTCGAATCAGTCACATTTTACATGAAATAATATAAGGGATATTAATCTTTTCCTGAGTAGGTGTTATCAGATTTTTATATATAAAATCATTTCCAACATCTAATAAGGGCTAGTGAGGCCCTAGAGGTTAGGAGTTTATTATTCAAAACGGGTACACTCTTCTCCTGCTCGCCTGCACGTCCACCCGCCCGCCAGATGAATTTCATAATATTGTATGATAAGTCGGTTCTGCATTGAGTACAACCCGTCCAAAAGTTCTGACCACGGGTAAACACACCTTTAGTTAAATGTCCGTCACTATTGAGTTCGAAAAAATAAAATAGCAAGTTGCTTTAATTTCTAAGGGTTGGCGAGGGATTTTTTTCTCTCATTACCTCTTTTTTTCTCGGCTTTCCTTCTGGATGTTATATCCTTTCTGTTATACCCTCGCCTCCTGTCAGTGTTCCAAATTATAAAAAGGAAGAAATATTATGGGGTATATCATTTGTATTCTTCACGGAATAATTATTATTGAATATTTGTTCCATAAGGAATATTTATAATGAAATTATCTGTAATAAAGTTTTCAAAGGGACATTTGTTATAAGAAATAAATATACGCGAACATCTTTACTATGCAGTTTAAACAAAATAACAGTTTGATACACAGGTAATTTAAGTCTTTAAATCACTTTTGTGTTTTGATACGATACCCGCAATCAAAGTCTAATTTGTCAACCTCAGCGTCCAGTATATACCATTTCGTAACTCGTCTAATAGACCAATTTGAATTAAACGTCCATACTGATTTTTTTCCCTTTCAGATGGATTTATATACTTGAGACCCAACCAACTGCATCAAGAATATTAAAGTCAAGATTCGATATAGCAATTACGCAGACAATAGTAAACCTTACAACACACGTTCTTTGCATGGCTATAGGTATGTTGACATGAATTATCTTGATTTGCTAAAAATGAACTGAAGCTAAACACTGATACATATTATTACATATATAATTTGCATAACGAGTTTTGAAGTGCAAACGTATTCGAGAGACAGAGGAGAAAGAACACTATAACAATGTGTTTCTTTCTTTTAACTTCAAGACATCAACTTGATGAAAAGTCTAATATGCAATGGGGAGCGTGTGGATAGAACAGTATAGCTCTGAATAAAATTCGTAGAAAGTAAAAAAATTGTCTTATAGCTGTACAGATACATAAAATACTTGCTCTTTGATCTCAAATAAATATTAAAGGTATCTTTATCTTTATCAAAAGAAGACATATATTAGTATAAAACTAACACGAAGATATGTTAAACGGGTATTACATGTAGCTGCTATTGAAAAAAAAAAAATACGATTTTTTTTTTCTAAGAAAAGCGGAATTTTGAAATGTTATTTTGTTTAAGCGGTCAGTTTGGCCCAAATTTGTCAAAACAAGATCAGAAACATCTCTTGAATATTCTTGAATTGCAAGTCAATAACATAATCTCATGTAATCCGTATTCATGTTACCTTCAAATTAGCTTCTTAGCTAGAGGTGGGATACGCATGTACTAGGCGTGTTCAGCTATCAAAAGGAAAAGAATGTCAAAATTGATAGTGATAAAAGGGTGAACCATTTGGTTGACTGAATCAATCCACAAAAAATCATTCTTACATAAGTAAAACGATGATCAACATATTTCTAACCTATAATATGAAATCAAACAGACCTTGAATAATCTAATTGCACGTGCTCGCTATCTATTTATATTAATATTTATGTCTATACAGGGTTATATGACTATCGGTATTCTTCAAAAGACATCGACGGTTAATAAGTCTAAAAAATACACGAAGTGCTGATATATTATCGAGTTCATGCATTGTTTATTGTTTATTTTATACATTTTGTAACTTTGATATACTTTTTAGTTTTTATAAGTCGAATATGAAAATAGGACAAATTTGATTAAATCGGTGAACATCAATATGACAGTTAATGTCCCTTTAACAAAAATTGTTTACCGCAAACGTACGTTCAAGAACGTGCAAAAACAGTACAAACATTTAGACAACCACGGGGCCTATCGATAATTTTGCAGGAAATAAGGTTTGTATAAGGCGAATAATTCGGATAGACTGTGTAAGATGTAGCACTACCAGCTTAGACCCGGTCAAAAAGAACATAAAAAGAAGTAGTTCATATTTGAAATAAAATAGTTCCTATGCATAGGTGTAAATATCAAACAACGTAGAACATAAGAAGGTAATTTGCTATAAACCTTTTTTTTTGCTGGTGGTTAGGCATAATCACTAATTTTTATGAATGAAATCTAAAAATTAGGGCATGTCTTACATGTTTCTCAGATACGAGGTACCTAATTAGTTATATTCAAAGGAATGGTAGCCAGTTTACTGTGGTATGAATATCATGGTACATTGACACCAATCCCCATAAATACTTTTATTCAATGTAAAATTTAATGTAAAACCAATGGGGGCAAGATTAGGTGGTGTGCGTCTTATTACATAAACTGGCCTAAATGTCAGATTATAAGGTAAATCACATAAGAGAATTTATCTCAAGAATAAAGACGCCATAGCTTTAACATGATTAAAAAACAAAAGACCATACACCGAACTTATGCCGAAATTAAACTATGGTCAGCAATATACGTTTGCAACTAATGACTCTTATCCAAAAGTTGTCGATTTGCTTCGAAAAGGTTAATTTGGGGTTACTTTTTTGGACTTTGTCTGGCACAGCCCTTAGTCTTCTCAAAGATTTGTTATATATTGTTTGTCTTTTCGTTGTTTTGTTTTGTCATGTTCAGTACATTATATATTTACTTTTTCGCGAGAACTGCCTATGGTCAGTTTTGTATGTGACTATGTTTTGTATAAACGGAAAAGTAAATCCCACTATGTCGTTTAAAATAACCCAAAGGGTTGAGTGGGGTTAAAAACTATTATAACTATGGTCTTCCAGGACTTCTCCTATTCCGGTTGTATAACTACTTTGCTATCGGGGGCGTCCATTTAGCTGTGCGTGATGTATTAATACACTGCCACGACCGGTTGGAATGGAGAAAATAAATCGTATGCCTCGTGAACGGAGATTGCCACACTATCTGCACGATCCAGAATCCTTGCAACTACTCTCCAAGGGGTCTGTACGTGACCTATTGCAAGTACAATTCTCAGCCCTTATCCAGTATACATTCATTTCTAGGCTAGCCCAAATTTCCCGCTTTCAGGAAAGTTTGGTCTTTTCGATATTGTCATCCACCTGAAGAGTAAGCTTAATCTACTAAAAGAGTATTTCTTCATCTTGAATCGCTATGGACCGCTACTGACCGGTCCTTTTTTTTTGTATGACCAAAACGCAATATCCATGCGAAATAGTAAAACAAATGTACAATTTGTAATCATAGACGTTTTAATATTCAATTTTTAATAGGATAAGTGTGAGACATTTTTTTTTAAATTTTTATTGAACGCTTTTAACGAAACAAATACATAGAAAGATGATAAAATGCTTCTAATAATCGTAGACAATGATGAAAACAGACTGTACTGGATGATTGACGATGGTGATATTCAATCAGCTAAAGATGATGGTTCTGATGTTAAAACAATCCTTTCAACAAATGTTTCTATAAGCAACTGTGCTATCGATGTCTTTGGTAGTTACGTTTACTATGCTTATGGTAGTCATTTATTACTGCTGAATAAAGCACAAGAAACCCAAACTGTTTTGTGTAACTATACAAGCAGGATTGATGGTATATTTGTGTTTAAATCAGGTATGTAAATAATCATGTATTAAATTTATGCATCACCAGTGCACCGATGTTCAAAATCTCATAAATTGACTGCGAAGATAAAAAATCATGACAAAAAAATAACTGAGAGAATCGGATGAACTCCAAAAAGGAACAAAAATGGGTGCGTCCCCTGCTATGAATGCATTTCCTGCCATGCGAATGCAAACTCAGTCAAAATAGGGAATAGAACACAGTCGTTAAATTTACAGATCGGACAACTGTTCTGGTATCTTAAAATCTCACAACGAGAAAACTTGAATTAAGACATGTAACATTAAGCAGTATCCGCAACCAACTATGCGTTTACACTTCTTTAATAGATACCAATAAAAAACATTTATGTTTCGAAGAAGCCTATACCACTTTAATCTTATTTTTTTCCCCATTCCACTCGGCGTTTGGACATGAATACATGCGATCTAAAATAATGGAATCACAACAAAGAGAACAATCTTACACACAAAAAAGAATAAAACCCTAAAATAGTTGTTACCTCAATTATTCATGTACTTAATTTCAAAATAAGCGTTGGGAAATGTTATTCCCGGGGTCTATCCTAGAAAACGGTTACAATGTTGTACAGTTAGTGAGTATTTGCAATTGTATCTGCTTATAGTCAATTTTTGTTTACGCAGATACATGCAATCATGTGTTTGAATAAGGTAGTAATTTGATAATGGATATACAAGTGATATACATTGATTAATGTTTGCGATGTTTTATCATTGTGAAAATTGCAGCGAAAGAGATGTCACAAAAGTAAAAATCTCGCATACAAAATTTGGCGGCACTATTTGTATGTAGCAATTAATGAAATTGCATTAAGTAGGCTAGTATTTGTGCTGTTTGTAATTGACATTAATATAAACAAATGTATTACGATTGACCATGAGACAACTATCAACCAAATACCAAAGGATGTGGATGGAAGCAACTCTAGTTCACCGTTATTATTACCGTACAATAACCAAAACCCATACCGTGTAGAAAAACAAAACAATTAGTATGCTCTCTCACCAATATGGAAACAAATCAATCTTTATTTTAAGCACACATTCTCATTTAATTGAAGTATGCACATATTTTTGTCATAAAATTATCAAAACGACTAAAACTAATTAAGTTTGTTAACATACTATGTTTAAGGTAGTGTTGTGTTCTTGTATCAAATGAATTAATATATCTTTTGTGGCTAATTGCTTGCTGCTGTTTTGCATTACATTCAAAAATTTAAATCAGTAGCTTTTTATTCATATTTCCTTAATATGCTGCTTGTGTAGTTTCGTTCTAACGTTGCCTTAAATGCCATGCGGGTATTTTATTGGTGTACATGTTTATTTATTTAGTTCCATATTTTGTCACAAAAATCACTAATTACCATTTTGAACACTACTATATGTATTTAAGATATTTAAACTAATGTCTGCTTTGTCGTACGTCATTTCAACTCATTACATAATAGGGTATATTATTATCTTATACAATTAAATGTCTATAAATATATTTTAATGAACGCTTTAAGATTGAATATTTCGTTCAGTATCTTTTTTGTAGTTGTAAATTATTTCAATGATTACGAAAGAGAAATAATTTCAATTTAAGATTGACGATTTTTGTAAAGTTGCAGGACATACATATAAAAAAGAAGATGTGGTATGATTGCCAATGAGACAACTGTCCACAAGAGACCAAAATGACACAGAAATTAACAACTATAGGTCACCGTACGGCCTTCAACAATGAGCAAAGCCCATACCGCATAGTCAGCTATAAAAGGCCCCGAAATTACAATGTAAAACAATTCAAACGAGAAAACTAACGGCCTTATTTATGTACAAAAATGAACGAAAAACAAATATGTAACACATAAACAAACGACAACCACTGAATTACAGGCTCCTGACTTGGGACAGGCACATACATACATAATGTGCATGTTTTGTTCCAGAAGCTTCAAGTCTTATTTAGTGTCTTCAATGTTTCATAGTATGTCATATGATTGTATATCAACAATAAAGTTATGTCGACAATAGCAATTTAACGCATATTTTTGAAATATTGGTCTGTTATCTTTGTTTAAATGATATTTCTTGCAAAGCTAGTTTAAGAAAAATCCAAAAGGAAAAGGAAAATTTGATGAAAAAAATCATTTGAAAAATATATAAACGCTATTGTTTTCCATGTTTTCCTTTTGATTTTGTTCTTACTGGAGCAAAAATACTGACTTCAATCATGAAACGGTGCCCATAGAAGACAAATATATTTTAAAGGAAGAAACAACACTAAAATATGGTAACTATAATCTTGGATATTGCGCTATCATGTGTTAGACTTTAAAGGTTCTTTATATTTGTTAACTTAGGCTTTATCAACTAGTACTTATTTGATTGTTGTTTGATGATTTCGTCTGTTATTCTTTTGGATGAGTACCATTCGCCAGTTCACAGTTCATTGCAAGAATGTGATAAAACATTCAAATTCTATGAAGATATCTTCTCATTCGTGTAACGTCTGTCATACACTTATCCATGAATTACCCTTCACCCGGAAATTTACCTTTATCCATTACCCTTAACCTGGAAATAAAAACTTTCTAAAATATTTTTCAACTAAGCAAAATATTTTATAGTAGGTCTTTTGATAGGATATATAGTAAAGTAATAAACATTTTTTGGATGAGTAGCATAATGATAATTGGGATTAAATGCACAAATATTGAATTAATCCGTATATGTAACATGTGTAAGGGGAGAATTCATTAAAAAACATATTTAATGTAAAGGGAGGCAACTGCAACGTATTATTCTTAAACGGAAACGTATTTTACTCTTTATCTAGAAAAGTACAATAGGTAAATATTGAATTCACAACTTTTAAGGAGTATAGCTATTATAAAAAACAAAATGCATATTTCAACACAAAAATGCACATCAAAGATTTAATCAACTATATAATAAATATTTATAAATAAATGAAACGAAAATGTAATCTTATTTCCTTCAACAATCTTGCAGTTTTAAAGTTGAAACTAATTTTATTTTTGTATCATTAAACGGGAAGAAATAGTTGTAACTCCGCAAACAAAGTTTTGATGTGTATATACTCGAATAAATCTAATCTACCGATGTGCATTGTAAGCGCAACTTCCCCCTAAACGTCTGGGCAGATATTTGATGAAAATTTCCACAGTTGTATAACTCTACCTGATAATGTGCAGAAAGGATTATTATCCCGGTCTAACATGTTAAAGTTGAGAAAATTAAATCTTCTTTCTTTCATATACAAATACGATTGTACAGCAGGGTATCCTTTTTTGATTCACTCACTCACAGATCCAGTCTTTATTGAAAAGTAATATAAGATATCCTTGAGAGATATATTTCATAAAAAAATATATCATGCATATAAGTGAATGACTGTTATTGGTTTTTTTTAACTCATATTAACATGGTTATTGTCATCACTTGGCTCGTGAGTGTCGTCGTCTCTTCGTACATTTTTTCGATAACAATAAAAGATGGGTCGAAACTGTAAGATCAGCAATGCAAAATATATTTTTGACATGTGAGCTATTCAGGCTCTTATGAGACACTTGTTCATTTTAGGTAGCTTGCAATTTTAGTTTGACGAAAACAAAATCCCTCTTACCCGAAGTATGCAGGAAAAATATTTTCTCTCGGAAATACATGACAGACTAAATAGCTGCTTAGTATTATGTTTCTGCCCTATCTCAATACTCTTATCCTGGAAATAAGAGTGAGTTCTCATTTGACGGAAATTCGACCAACAGCTGTTTTTTTTTTTTTTTTTTCTTTAATAGATATAAGAAGATGTGGTATGAGTGCCAATGAGTCAACTCTCCATCCAAGTCACAATTTGTGAAAGTAAACCATTATAGGTCAAAGTACGGCCTTCAACACGGAGCCTTGGCTCACACCGAACAGCAAGCTATAAAGGGCCCCAAAAATGACTAGTGTAAAACCATTCAAACAGGAAAACCAACGGTCTAATCTATATAAAAAACGAGAAAGGAGAAACACTTATGAACCACATCAACAAACGACAAAATCTGAACATCAGGTTCATGACTTAGGACAGGTGCAAACTAATGCAGCGGGTTTCAACGTTTTAATAGGCGCCAACCTTCACCCTACCTGAAACAATAGTGTAACATCACCATGATCACAACATAGAAAGGACTATTAAAAAAAATGCAATTCCTCCGCCCCCGCCAAACCCTCGGCCCAGATACGACTCATTATATAGAGATACACTTAAACTTATTAACACGTAATTATATTACGGATTCATCTGACAAATTAAGTCTGTAATAAAACAAAAGGTTTTGATATTTCATTCTATGTGGATACTTCTCTCAAATAATTTTACATTTTGAACGGACAGTCGTGTGGAGAGGATAATTCTTTTTGAACTAAAAACTTTCTTTACGACACGTATTAATTAAGAGACACAAATTCATATAATGTTACGACTATGCTATACCCATTTAGATTAATCTTCTTCATCTAAATTGGTCTGGCTTCAGTCTGCAATTTTTCATGTCAATACTCTTATCTCGTCAATATTTTATAAAAAGAAAAGTATGTTGCAGTGAAATGGGGAAAAGGGGTACATGCGATGCTTTCGATTGTGTATCCTTTCTTTTCAAAAAGAAACATTGTTTCTCGTAATCTGGGGAGGAAAACTGCTAACATCCTATATTTACACATATAGACATGAAATAATTACCCTTTGAACTGGCAGTCGTTTGGACAGGATATTTCTTATATACCTCAAAATTGTTTGCAAGACATGTAAAATTACAACACATTTAACAGAAACACCATTAAGACCGTATTGTCTTTTTCAGATTATACCTTGATCTGAATTAGTCTAAAAATTTTAGCCTGTAATTTTATTTTTTATGTTGTTACTCTTATCCCGGAAATATGGCATAAACAGAAAATAAGTGTTTCATGGCATAGTAGCTACGATGCTGTCAGTTGTCTCTCCTTTCTGTTCAAATATGACACAATATTGTTTCTTATATTCTTTGCAACTGCTCACATCTAAATTTTTTAATACTCAACAGTTCTAAACGGACAGTCGTTTGGATAGGTTGATTCCTATATACCCTCAAATTCGTTTGCCAGGCGTATATATATATATATTCATCACAATACACAAAAATAACGATAAAACAATGCAATATTTTTTTCGATAATGCTTTCATCCGAAAAAGTATGAAAAATTTATCCTTCAACTTTACTTTATATGTAATTACCCTTATCCCGGAAATATGTTATGACGGGAAAGTATTTGTTGCAGGGAAAGGGGTAAGCAGTGGTCTCCTTTTTTTCCAAATTGACACAATACAAAATTCTTATTTTCGAGAAAACTCTCACACCGTACCTTAAAATAAACTTGAACGTTCTATAAAAGGAAAGTCGAGCTAACATAATGATTCGTTTATACCCCAAACTTTGTGTGCACGACATATCAAAATACGACACAGTAAACAGAAATTACAATTAAACAATGTGATACATTTTTTTAAAATATACCTTTATCTAAATTGGTCTGAAATTTAGCAGGCAATTTATCTTTATACGTCGATACTCTTATCCAAGAAACAAGATATGAAGGGATGACATATGTGTTTCTCCCATTTTGTTCTAAATTGAAACAGTGTTACTTATATTCTGAGAAAACTTTTCCTTTCTGAAATTACTATAATAATTGTGTTATAGAAGTCCCAGTTCATATAAACGTCAAAACTTAACAAAACGTATCAATACGACACAATTAGCAGAAATAAAGATTAAACAATGTGTGTTATACTTATTTATATAAAGATAAGAAAATGTGGTATGATTGCCAATGAGACAACTCTCCACCAGAGACCAAATGACATAGAAGTTTACAACCAACTATAAGTCACCGTACGGGCTTCAACAATCAGCAAAACCCATACCGCATAGTCAGCTATAAAAGGCCCCGAAATGACAAATGTAAAACAATTCAAACGAGAAAACTTACGGCCTGATTTATGTACAGAACAATGAACGAAAAACAAATATGATATACAGCAACAAACGACAACCACTGAATTACAGGCTCCTGACTTGGGACAGGTACATGCAAAATGTTAGCATGCTTAGAGTTTACCATTACCCGAATTAGTCTGAAAAATAGATCCTACAATTTAATTTTATATGCCGGTACTCTTATCCCGGAAATATGTTATGAAGTTGAGCATTTTTTGCAGAGAAAGTGGTTAGTAGATGTGATTTTAGGAGGTCCTAAATAGGCTCCTGTAGTACATAGACTAAGTCTTTCTTTCAGTAATTATATGATTGTTTGTACGAATGCTTAGCAGGCAGACATAGACCTTTATTAAAAGTAATCGGTTCGATTCCGTTTAACCGGTATATAATAGTCAAAATTTAACGTACATATACAGGTTAGCGCCGCCAACGTTCAGATGATCCGTACATATACGTCTGTCTTTCCACCTTTTTTTTTATCAGTAACAGGAATATATAAAATATAAAGGAGAAAAATAGGGATAAAAAGTAACTTTTACAGTAAGTAAACAACACCCGTAGTGATTTTATATTTCGAATTGATATTCAATATCCTTTCTATTTCATCATTTTTAGGATATATACTGAGAAAAAAAAGTTTAGCATCAAATATTTTTAATATCACATCTAATCAAAGTACTGAAGTACTGAACATCGGATGACCGCAAGTTCTGGTGGATGGTCACAAGCACTTGTCTCAGAAAAAAATTACATCTCTATAACTGAAAGTTAGGTTAATGTACATAGATATATTTTTTTTTCTGAGACAAGACAGGGAATTCAACATCACCGTAATAACTATTATAATGTAGTGATATAATCATTTGTTATCAGTATACTCTATATTATATTAATATTTGTAAAACAGTTATACATAATTTTCATCCATTTGTATATCATTCTATTCTACTATTCTAATGATAGTGCAGTGCAAGTGCATGGTGGACACTCTTCTGTAATGATTCGTTTTTCCAGGAACATATATATTGACTGTTCCCAGGTTTTTATAATAGATTGGATTTGAGTAGGCATTCATATTTTCCTGCGTTTGTTGCAAAACGTTCTTGAGATATTCTTCCGCATACGTTAACACAAATTTTCTGTATTCTTGATTTGTTATTGATATATATATATTTCTCACGACAAAACATTTTCATATCATTTATCTATGTTCTTAATAATTATTTTCATGAATATTTATTGATGAAATTAATATATAACAAGCGATAAGGAATGTTATTTTGCACTCGTTATATCCGCGTAATTATACGAAATACGTTCGGTTATCAGTCAAAAACGCAAGTCACGTGAGTAGAAATGTCTGTGGCAACATAACACCGGAATGCCCTCACGGTCATCCGCTGTAAAAATTAATTATTCTTCTAAACATAACAATAAACAAACTATCGTAACAAATAAAATCAACCAAACGACGCAATTCTTAATCAACAAAAAGAATTTTTTTTTAATTTATTTCCGCAACTTTGTAAATTGTCATTTTACTGAACAAGTTTTTTTTTAAATGAGATGTTTTTTGCTAAACTTTTTTTTCTCGGTATATCATTAAATAAAAAAATATCTATATTTATACAAATCATTGGCATTTTTGCAAAAAAAAAATCATGGAAATTTAGTCGATGAACTGAATTAAAAAAAATATACAGATAAATAAGCATTACACAGTACATTTTCATCAGTTTTATACGGCCGATGACTGTAATTAATAGCATATGATTTATATACTAGTCAACAAAAGAAACGATACACAAGTTTGAACTCCAATTTATCATAAAATATAATAAATAGGGAAAACTGTTAAATTATCCAATGAAAAACATTCATTTGCAAATCAAATGCATATGATTAAAAGAATCTGACCAAATTGGAAAGTTAGAAAATACCGTGTTATTGAACACAGGGGTCAAATTTATTTTGCGGAAAATGATGACAAAAATCGGCACTTAATTTCGAAGATGAGAATTAAGTATTCAAATATCTGCAAAGGCATTCAAAATTTTAAGCAGACCATGTTTAAGTTTAAAGTTTTAAGTTCTAATATCTGTTTTTGAATTTTCGGGTGAAAATACGATTTTTGAAATAACGAAATTCCCAAAAAAAAATGCGTATTTGCCTTAAATCAATGGTTTTGATAAGAAAATAACACTCTGTAAATATTAGACCAATTGGGAAATTATTTACCTTGATACAGTGTATCCAATTTCATTATATATGGAAAATACATGGCCTTGTATCGTTTCTTTTGTTGACTAGTATATAAATACATCGTATGTTAACTTGATACCTGTTAGAACTTTTCGGAACTCAAAAGGTATACAATTTACATCAGATGATAACCTATGTGTTCGAAACGCGATGCTAGATTATAAGGTCGTTAATGGCTCTTCCTTCACTTTTATTTGTTTAAATACTAATTAGCAATGACTGAATGGTAACAGATTTATTTGGTTCAGTTGCACATACGTCTTATTTCGATACATAACAACAAAAAGGGGATTAAGAGCTGTGGTTAAACAAATATTTGAAAATTTTGAGTTTAGCATTAAATGAATAAAAAACAGGCGTATTTTTTTTTTTTTTTTTTTTGGTTCGCATGTAAATCTCACGCCACCCTCAGAAAATCAAATGGTCCGTGCCTAAACTCTTGTTGGTATTTGAATTACTATTCTTGTGTTTCTTAATGTTTTTAAAAGGAGTTTCGACTAAAGAGAGGGATGTGACCGGAATGTCTGTTTTGCCGAACTGGTATACTGAGTACTTTTTTCAAGAACCGACTGCAACCTGCCTGCTGGGTGTGGCCTTTAGGTCTCCATTTCTCGACCGTCATTCACAACTTCATTGTCAGGAACCGTTAAATTAGTGCATTTTACACTTGTTTTATGTTTTTTAGCCTAAAAAGGTGAAAAAAAAAATTCGTCTCGCTCCGCTCGGCGAAAATTTAGATTCTACGCCCCCTCCCTTTTAAAAATCCTGGATCCGCCACTGGTATCAGTAATATTTATATTCGGGTTGTGATAATGTTCGTGTAGTTGTACAGTATTTGAAACTGAGGTTGTCCATCACTGACCCCAGACAAGTTTTATTTCATCGGGTGAAAGGTATTATAGGATCACTTGTGTTAGATTTGTTAATTTATTCATCTTTTTTAGGTTATAAATGTATGCACAACATATTCTCTTATCCACAAGTGATGTCTAGTGTCAATTCCTTATTTCTTTTGATTTAATTTATTTGATTTATATATTTTGAACGAAAGTACTTAAGAAATAATTCTTTCATGCCATGCTCTATGCTCATTTTAACATGGTAGGCATTATATTTGTCAATATCTTAACACCGAGCGTTAGCGAGGTGTTAAATGTTGACAAATATAATGCCTACCCATGTTAAAATGAGCATAGAGCATGGCATGACAGAATTATTTCGAATCTAATAGGAAATTTTTGAACTTTTGTACTTGGAAGCGTACCTATAATACACGCTCGAATGGCAGCCATTTTGATTTGGTGAACCAAAAACGTTATAAAAAATCAACAGTTTAACGATAAAAAATGAACAAATACATTTGAACTTACTTTTAGAATGATTTTATTTAATTTCCTAGCGAGCAACACCAACACAAATGTCCATTTTGATCTCCGGCGTTGTTCAAAATACAACTGACGTCGCATTTTCAATTGTGACGTCAATCACGTGCAGCCCATGTTTTATTGGAACTAGAACATGGCTTTGTTTCCAAAGCGAAAGAAGAACGTCATGTTAGAATTATTTACAAAATCATCAATGCTCCCCCCCCTCCTTTTGAAAACGGAATTCGAACAATACCGCGAATGTGAGCTGGTTCCTATTTTAATTTGTTTTTATGGGGTAACAGATACACGGGAGACATTATTTTAGATCTCGACAGCTACTATTCTTATTTCAGTATTAGTTTAATGGAAAGATATCTAAATTTTAGAAAATACATAAAAAATGACAATTCATGAATATAATTTACCATCTCAAATAAAAGAACTGTTTATTGATACTTAGACATATGTACTCCATAAAATTGAAATTTCCAGGATAAGAGTATTTCGTAAGAGTAAATTATCGGCATAAAGGTTATTCCCGGATAAGTGTATGACAAACGTCACAGTAACCAAATTGCTCCCATTTATATAACTAGCAAACATAAAAACGGAAATCTTACAAGTTTTCTTAGATATTTAGCAATATTTGTATTTTTATGATTTGATATTATGCACGTCTTTCAACATAGCTACATGTACATATATGTAAATATACACAAAACGTTCAGAGTATAAATCAACAGATGAAGTATCTACTGGAAAAAGGAAAATTAACGGAAACGTCGTCATGCGATATCCACAAAAGGTCAACTTTTAAAAATGAGCAATATCAATATGTTACAGGCATCTGCTTCTTAAACAATGAATAGTATCCATGGATTATTGTCAAAGTATTTTACATATTTGGAGAAATAAGACAAAACATCGGTTATTCGATTTTTACGGATGTGAATCTAATCATGGATGCAATTTGGGTACAGAATCATAGATCTTTTAGAGGTGGGTTCAAACCCATTTTTCTATAATTCAATATGGATTCAAAATTAAATTGGTGGAACTATGTAATAGTAAATAAGGATACATCTACAAGATAAACACATAAATAAATGCAAGTGATAAAACTGTAGAAATAGGTGCAATTTCGTACCCTAAAGTTTTACTTCATTTGAAGTTTTTTTTGTGATAATTTTTCATATCATGAGAAACTAAGGGTGAACATGCCGTTGTCAATGTAAACATCAACGACGACGTCATAGGCAAAATAGCGATGAAAAAATTATCAAACTCGAGGATGTTTCGCGGCCTCATCTTATCTCAGGGCTGTCGACAGTGCCTTCGTGTACTACTTATGATGTTGTTACATGGTTATATAAAATAATTATGGAGGTCAGCCACCACTATATTTCCTTGATTTATATAAAAAAAAAAAGAGGAGATGTTGTATGATTGCAAATGAGAAAACTACCAACCAGATTTCAAATGAAGCAGTTGGAAATAATTATAAGCCACTGTATGGCCTTCAACAATGAACAAAAAACTATACCATATACTGTAAACAACTAATTTTCGCGACTTTCGCGAGTAGAAAGATAAAGCGAATATAAATCGTCGCGTATATGTAAAACTTGGATCTTCCTCATTTAACTACATCAAACAAATTTGAAAATCGCGAAATTAAGGCGCCGCGAAATGGGCTAGTAAGGGCTAAATGCGAAATAAAGTATCCGCGAAAATAATTTGGTTTACAGTAGTCGGCATTAAAAGGCTCGACATAAAAAATGAAAACACTGTATGGCCTTCAACAATAAACAAAAAAATATACCATATACTGTAAACCACTAATTTTCGCGAGCGATTTATTTTCGCGACTTTCGCGAGTAGAAAAATAACGCGAATATAAATCGTCGCGTATATGTAAAACTTATCATAAATAGGTATAACACAAAAGCACTATTTGTTTTATAACAGATCGAGAATTAACGAGGATTGGTTGAGCTTTTGCACATTAATTGTATTTCTATAAGTGCATGTGCATGTACAAAACAGAGACCTTCGCCAATAACTGTCGTGTATATACCTTAATATATACTAATGTTGCCTTTATGTAATGTTTTTGTCATTAAGAGAATTGGGTGTTAATAACAAGATCTTCGAAACTCTTTCTAAAATTCAATCAAAGATTATGTTTTATAACTGACGTATACTCAAAAATACACATTCGAGTAGATAATTGTGTATTCAAATGTACTGGATATGTAATCAAAGCCATGCTTCCAAAAAAAATATGGAACCAGTAAAATATACTGCCAACGTCATGGCAAAAACGGAATATCACCTGCAAGACAAACAACAGCATATAGTCGCCGTTATGTATAATAGACAGGGGTTTTGATCGAGATAAAAAAAAACTATCAATCGCGTTCATTCGAGATGACGTTGTTTACTTAGCGGAACCTTTTAAACATTCCCCAACATACCAATACTGTTCTACTTTTTATTTTGATTGCACTGTATAATACTGACCTTCACATTATCCTATATCATTTTCAATGGTGGAATCCGACATTGTTTTCACTGGGAATGTTGCCGTGGAGTTTCACGTTCACTTTATTTACATATATTTCGGACTACTCGGAACTTTTGCTCAATTGTAAGGTCAGTCCAGAGAAAAATTATACAGCAGACAATATGCTACTCTAAAGGCGGAAAACTGTATCCCAAGAATGACACGAATATTACAGAGAGTAATGAGTGTTATGTAAGGATTCTCATAAGAACTATGATGGCGGATTTACAGTGGCAAACCGGTTAGGATAATACGAAGGTCAGCTTGTACCATGCAATCACAATAAAAGGTAGTTCAGTGGTGTTTCATTGGCGAGGGATATTTTAGGTTCGGCTTAAATAAAAATGTCATCTCGAATAAAAGCAATCGATAGATTTAATTTTGTCGACCAAAAACCCGGTGCCACTTTTACATGATGACGGGCTATAGCTAAGGTAAATTAGATCGATATTTTCTAATTAAAATTCTAAAAGTTGTGGATTCTTAAATGAATTTTTATCTTGACTTTAGGAGGGGTATACCATTGATGTGTAAGTTCCATGCCATCAGAAAGCCGCTGAAAAATCAAATTCAGATTTTGATAGCATGGACAAGTCTGACTCAAAACTAATATCTTGATTAAAACCATCTGTGTCTTGTGTATTAATAATCACATAAGCCAAGTGATCATTCAGAGAAAGTGTTTAAACAGGTATGTTTAAATTATGTTTAATATAGGAATAATATTCAATTAAACATGTCGATTTGTTATATATTTTTTCAACTATAAATTATATGTTTATATTAACGTAAATAACACAATTGAAACCATTCCAAAAAGTTTGAAATATAATGTGAGTTTATTGGTTGTCAAAATCTGGTGCTAATAGTGTTAAAGATGTACTGTTTATTGGGTATTCTAACGGACCAATTTGTTAAATAGTTAATGGAAATCCACATGCATTTTTTAAACGTTCCTTTTGTATTCATTTACATATTGTTTTTGTCACTTGCATGTATCTATACACATATTTTTCAAGTCACATTAGGAGTAAAGAAACAAACAGTAAAGAAACATTTGCTTGCATCAGAATCCAAAATTGATTGACATTTTTTTCTTCTTCGAATTACTCAATAACATATTTCAAGGAGATATTATAATGAATTTGTGTGAACATATGTTCTAGCTATTTACTGCCATTTCAGTCCTTTTGTATTTAGCAATAAAAAAATAGGTTGAGTAAATAATAACATTGACAGGAAATGCCGATTATTGGAAATGATCAATAAGCTGTTTATTTTATTATGACAATCATTACATTATAGCAATAAGTTGTTTTTAAACACATTTGAAAAGAAAACAAATTATGTGACAATGAATGAATTACTATCGCATACGGCTGCAGTATGAATGTTAAAGTGAGACTAAAGATACCAGAGGGACATTCAAACTCATAATTCGAAAACAAACTGATAAGGTCATGGCAAAACATGAACAACAAAAAATGACAAAACGAAACAAAACAGTTCACAAAGTCTAATTCGGTAAAGTTACATTAAAAGAAAAGAGGACTGGATCGGGGCTAACACTATATCTTAAGGCATCCCTACATACTTTTACCAATAGACTATTTTCATATTACCGACTTTTGACTCCGGATTATATAATTTTTCGACAGGTTACCTTTTCTGTGGTTAGACATCCTGGTACTCGGTCAAGTAAGAGCAACCAAAAGAAGAAAAATCAAACACATAATCCGTGCAATTTGAGGGGAAAGTTTTCTGTTTTCTGATGATTTTATCGTGTTAAGAAAATATAAAGCAGTTAATTTTCCCCATTAATTGTATCGATTAAAAGCTTGATTGTACTTTTTTACGTTGCTCTTACTTGACCGAGTACCAGGATGTCTTACCACAGAGTAGGTAACCTGTCGAAAAAATATCAACTCCGGAGTCAAAAGTCGGTATTATGAAAAACGTCTATTCTATATGTTATTACAAATGACGTTTCATTGCATCGTTTTTATTTGTTGCCAAGTTTAGGTCATGTGGTTTGTCGACTTTGGTACTATTGTGTCCTTTGAAATATAAAAAATAGTAAATTATGTATATACACTATATAAATCAACTGCATAACCGTAATTCAATTAAAAAATTAATCAGTTAATCTATTCCGTATATTTCCAGCATTTTTTTGGCACCAAAGTCACGTGACCCAGGGACAGGCGTATTCCGGTTTAGACTGGCAGTGATTCTATTCAACCAAAAATAGACAAAATGAAACAGTTGCTGCAATACAGTGGGATTACCTGATCCCTTATCGAGAAGAAATGTTTACCAAGTCTTGTATAATGTTCGTCAAAACTTCTTTGCGTTCTTTCAGCACTGAACTATTGACATGACAGTGTGATGAGATGTACCTTTACTTTGCCAAATAAATTGAAATTTTGGCGTGACTAGGACGGTTTCAGATAATGTTTACTCATTAATAGATTAGAAATTAAATAGATTTAAATAACTATGTATAGCAATTTTTGTTAACTTGTTCGTACCTTTCAATGCATTGATGACGTTATGCCCAATGATAAGGGTTATCCCTGCTTTGGTTTGTCACTGTGTTGAAATTGTTCAGACATAATATAGGAATGAGAACCGCGGGGTTCACTATCTGATTATTTAGAAGTTGTCAATTATGTTTTATATTTGTCCATGTTGTCCACATGAAAACTTCGAAACTACTCTTGTTGTATTTTTAATCAAGTGACACAGACAGATATGTAGAAAAAGAATTAACCAGGGGTCTTGACTATTTTGTGTACATACACAGGTTCTGAACAATTACAGTGAGAATTTGAATAAAAGAATATGTGGGTTTGTGTCAATGAGATAGCAACCCAACAACAAGTTATAATTACCAATTTAGCTATTACTATTACCCACCCTATTGACATTTATTCAAATGAATGTCATGGACATAATTATTCATTTAATAAGTTGCATTGCTGATTATTTTATTGTTTCTGTTGTTGGCCATTCATCTGCGTGTTAAGAAGAAAAGTAACCAAACTGACATGATCAATATGAAGAAGAAAGCTTGTTTTCATGCCAAATAAGGATTACCAACAGTACCAAAATAATACCTTGCAGCAATTTGTCAAATTATTACCTGGAACAAGTGGAAACTTAATCACTAGCTGCATTGTTTCATACGTTATGTACTTTGACACAAGGTATATGCAGAGTTAAAACAATCCATGCAAAGACATGATAAACTGTACAGTACACATACAAATCAATTAATTACAACTCTGTAGAAGCATCGTTTCTAGGAACATATACAAGGCACATGTACAGTACTTGCAACCTTATGCGTTACCGGTTGACGATAACTTGACTGATTGGTGAATTATCGGTGACGTGAACTTGACTGTCCTTGAATTATCGGTGATCAATACAATGAGGCTTATTTGACGTCAGATTGATAGTTAACACATCAAATAAGAAAAATAAAATAACAAATAGTAAGATAAATAAAAAGTAGATATCAGAAAAAACAGAGAAGCAAAATGTCGCCTATAAGGTATTGTCACGGAATAGAAGTTCCTTCATAATATAAGTTCCAAAAGGAAAAAATATTCTGGAATATTATTTCCACAGGAATAAATATTACAGTAGATGTTCCTAACGGAATAAATGGTATAGAATATTTGTTCCAACAGGAATAGATATTATGACATTGTTTATAACAAAGTTTCCAGTGGAACTTCTGTTAGGCGGAACAAATATACGTTGACAGTATTAAAAATTACCCCCAACCTTAATCAGTAGAAATTCATTTTAGTCCCCTGGACTAGATAACTATTTGCAGAAAAAAAGGAAGTAACTTTGAAGACTACAAAGACCAGATTTGCTGGAACATTTCAAAAATAAGTGTAACAAAATTTAACTCCTTGAAATATCTCAAGTTTCTTATGAATCCGGTCCTTAAATGCCAAATTAAAGTTGATGTTTTGTGTGATCGTAATGCTTAATGATAAATAACTTTACAGTTTGGAAAGTATTTAATGTTTTGTTTGGTGTAGAATAATAATAAAGGAGATGCCGAATATATGTCAATGAGGCAGTACCCCAGCGACCAAATATACACACATGAATTAGATAATATGCCCATATTAAAGACACAATAAAACAGCAATAAAAGCGCTGTTCCTTTGCTTTTTGTTTGTTTTTTTTTTCTGTCCATGTACTAATTTTGTGTCATGGATGGATACTCCATATCCTTTGTTTTTCTATAACACAAGATAATTTATAGGTTATTATGTCAACTTAAACCTGCAACAGTGCAAAATCATGCACATTTTTTTTAGTGTGTCAATACAAGTTGTTGAAAAGCTGTTTTTTTTTCAAATACATTGTATGTAACAAGACTTGACGTATAAAAATAAGGTAAAACTTATTTATATCTAAAATATTGGAAAGTGTAAGAATACGAAACTTTCAGTTTTGGAATATATGTACCCTTTGTAGGTTCTTCAATATAGTTCGTGCCAAATGAAAATCAATGTAATCGGTAAACGTAAAACAACTCACGGGAACCTTAGATGAATGAACTAGTTAAATCACGAAATCCATGCAGTTTCGCTGTTTATTCTATAATCTATCAGAGGTTACACATAATCACACACCTCAGACCCCCAAAAAAAAAAAAATTTTGACCCTAAAATACCTTCATTTGAAGCAAAGGCCACTTTTTTACCAAAATCAAAAACACCCTAAAAACAGCAAAATTTTCTTACTCCCAAAAAATTTTTTTACTTTTTGTAAAAAGTAAAAACACCTTAAAACAACAAAAAATTCCAAAAACAAAATAAAAAAAAGCCGGGAGAACAGGCAGAGAAAGAATTCTGTGGGATTTGAGAGAAAAAATTTCCCAGTGCGCCCCAACCTCGAGAAATGGTAAAATGTAAATTGTGATTTTAATTAATTCTATCAATATAGTCTAGTAATAAAACGGATCAATACGACTACAACTTAAATTGCTTTTTACATTTGTGAAGTGCCATTTAATAGGACATGACTTTTAAATAGACTAAATCGATCATTGAAATATTCAAGAGTATGTTTACATGTTGCCTAGACGACGTTGTCATCACATGTAAACATATAGCAGACTCAGTGGTGAGAAGACGTGTGTGCTTTTAGTGTGTTGTGGTTTTCATGTCGGCCAGTATTTCTTCCTCTCAAGAAGAAGAATTGTTAGGTAGTCCTACTGCACTAGAATTAGAACAGGAAATTAGTGAATCACAAGCAGTGCATCAAAACCTGTTGGATTATTCAGAGCATCTTCATATTCCGTAAACTGAGGGAGATATCACGTTTGCTGAGACCATACATGCCAAGGTTTTCTACTGTTGGACTACCTTTCATTGAAGTCTATTCCATGAGAAAAGAATTGAAAGCAATGTTTTCATATAGTGAGGAGATTAGGCGGTATTGGAGCACTCAAAATCAACCAATAATACATGTTGAAACACAATCTTCTCAGTGACCTTTCAACCCCGCGCTCCAGCTAGAGCGCGAAAGAACAACATTGATCTGAGATTATTAATATATTTTATAGTGTTTATTTTGTAAATAAAGATTTAAAATTAGTCATCTGTAATTCTTGATCATAAAATCCACCTTTAATTTCTTCGCCTTTTAAATCAATTATTCTATAAGTAACAGGATTTGTATTTAAAACTTTTCAATTACAAATATTTCTTTGGTCCAACGAGTAGTATAACCCTTTTCAAATTTACCTTTCTTTTTGTTATTCTTACTCTAGCACCTACTTTGAGTTTAGGTTTTTAATTTTCTCTTTTTCTGGATATAAATTTTTATACACGGTTAATTCATTTTCTAATTTACTTGCTTTAACAGGTGTCATTTTAATTGAAGAATGTACTGTATTATTATAATTTTAACTAATTTATCCAATATATCATAATATTTAAAAGTTTCATTAGCAGTAAAGTATTTAAACATATGTTGTTTCATTGTACCTATCCAGCGTTCCACCACGCTGCTCTTTTCCTCATTCTCAGTTGAATATAACTTTATGTTATTATCTTTTAACAATTCTTTTACTTGTCGATTATAAAATTCAGATCCTTTATCCGACCAAATATACATTGGTTTTCTTTCTTTAAATAATGTTTTAAATGCTTCACTTACTGTTACTCCTGTTTTATTTTTAATGGAACTAACCAACCATTTTTACTGAAAATATCTATAGCTGCTAATAAATATTTATAGTGTTTATTTTGTTTTGAATATTGTTGCATATCTATCAAATCAACCGCCCATGTTTGATCTATTGAATTGACATAAACACGTCTTTTAGGAAAAGATTTTACAACTCTATGATGTAATTCATCTGCTAATTTATTTGTTAGATTTATTTTAGACATTTTAAATATAACTAAAATTGTTTCTTAAAAATGGAGGCAAAAAGGATAAAATTTTATCCAAGCAAGGAGATTCATATAAACTTGTTTTGACAAAAAATATAAACATAAAGCAAGTATTTATGTATTTAATTATAAAATTAGTCTAAAGGATGAAAACCAGAAACATTTACAAATGCTTTTGATCACATGATAGATTATTCTATAAAGATTACCCTAATGGAAGAATTAAAATAGTACCTATTCATGAAATCATAATTGCTAAACATAAAAGCTGGCCTATAAGAACATATAATACAGTTAAAAGTTATTCATGGATCAAATGGAAAGATTATTAAATAGTGCTGAAGAATTAAATTTAGAAGAAGTTATTTTGAAGTTACTATTATACCCAATAAAAGAGGAAAAGGTAAAGCTTTAAAAATATTAGATGCAATAAATAAAAGTAGTATCATACAAATAAAAATAATGATACAATATGTTTAGCAAGAGCAATTGTAACTTCTTTAGCTTCAAACAAGTTGTTAGAAAATTTTACAAACTCACAATTAAAACACATTAAAGAGGGTAGACCATTACAAAAAGAGTTGCTGAAAATTTACATGAACAATCAGAAGTAGAAATAAAAAGAAGGAAATGATTTGGAAGATTTAAAAATTTTGAAAATTATCTTGATATGAGAATAATTATTTTTACATCAAATAGTACAGAACATATTTTATATAATGGTAATGAAGAATACAACGAACAAATATATTTATATTATCATGATGAACATTTTGATACAATAACAAACATAACAGGATTTTTAGCAAAACGTAGATTTTGTAAATTATGTTTAATTGGTTATACTGAACAACATACATGTAAAGATAATACAGTAACAACTATTAGAAAACAACTTGTTTGTGAAAAATGTAATAAAACATATACAGGTAAAAACCATAAATGTGGTGAAAAATATGTTTAATATGTTACGAAAAATACACGGAAAGTAATGAAGAACACTTATGTTATATGAAACCATCAGTACCAAAACAAGTAAAAATAATAAATATATATATTTTGATTTTGAAGCAAATCAAGAAACAGGAATACATATAATGAATTTTGTATAGCTTACGATTTAGAAAATATTTACTGTTTTAAAAATAACTATGTAAAAGTATTTAAATGTGATTTCAATATTGATGATTTAAACTTGTTAGAATTAGACATAGATGATTGTTTTAGTGATGTAGAAAAATTAAATATGAAACAAATTCTGTAATAGACAACTTTTGTAAATATTTCATAAGAGACAAATTTAAAGACTACACTTTTATTTCACATTATGGAAAAGGTTATGATATGCAACCGATTTTAGGATACATTGTAAAAATAAAATTGAACATAACATAATTTCTTCTGGACTAAAATTAACAGCTATGTTTATTAAAGGAATAAATTTAAGATTTATAGATTCAATAAATTTTACATTGTGTGGATTAGCTGCTTTCCCAAAAACATTTGGTTTTGAAGGTAACAAAGGATACTTTCCACATTATTTTAATACAACAGAAACCAAAAATACAAAGGTAAATATCCTGATAAAAATATTATGGTTTTGATACTATGACTACCAAAAATAAAAAGAATTTGACAAATGGTATAAAACAAAAAAGATAAAAATTTAAATTCTATAAAGAAATATTTTATTATTGTTTTTGGATGTTTTAATTTTGTCAAAAGGTTGTACATTGTATAAAAATTATTTTAAATATAACCAATAATTGTATTGATCCATTTCAATATATTACAATTGCTCAATGTTGTACAAAATATTTAAAACATTAATGTTAACAAATGAAACAATTGGAATTCACAAAAGATGACAATTAAAGAAGTACATTCACAAAAATCAATACAATGGTTAGAGTATATTTCTTTAGAATATGGTATAATGATTCAACATGCTAAAAGAGCAGGTGAAAAGAAATTATTCATTAATAATAAATGTTATAAAGTCGATGGTTATTATTATGATAGAGAAAATAAAATGCGTAATGTTTATGAATTTTTGGATGTTATTGGCATGGATGTACAAAATGTTATAGTCCTGAAGAAATATGTAAAAAGATAGAAATAAAAAACTATGAAAGAGTTATATGACCAAACTAAAGAAAGACTTAAAACTATTGAAGATTATCTAAAACCAAATGTAAAAATTCATACAATATGGGGATGTGAGTTTGATCAACAAAATATCCTGAAGTTGATCCACATTTAAAACCTATTGATAAAAGAGATGCATTTTATGGAGGAAGAACAGAAACTATTCAATTATATAATAATCTTTCTGATTTAAAAGGTAGATATGTAGATTTTGTTCTCTGTATCCATCAGTAAATAAATATTGTAAATATCCTATAGGACATCCTATTACATATACAGATATTTCTGTAGATGATTATATAAAAATAATTATTTCGGAATAATGAAATGTAAAATATTACCACCTAAAGGATTGTATCACCCTGTTTTACCTTATAAACAATTAACTAGTGATAATACACATAAATTACTTTTTGGATTATGTAGAACATGTATGAATAAAATATCTTTTAAATGTAAACACATAGATGATCCTACTTTAAATAAACATGATAAAATACATGAAATAAAAGATGTAAAGAATGTAAAAATATTAAAATGAAAATGTATACATTCTAATGAGGAAAGAGTTATAGTAGGAACTTGGTCTACAATAGAAATAGATAAAGCAATAGAAAAAGGTTATAAATTACAAAAATATATGAACTAGAACATTTTGAAAAACATCTACAGATATATTTAAACTTTATGTAGATACGTTTATGAAATATAAACAAGAAGCTTCAGGATGTAAATGTGATCCTAAATATTGTAAACCTGATTGTGAGAACGATAAAGAATGTAAAACCAAAATACAATATATCATAGATAATGCTGCTTATAATCTAGATATTGACAAAGTTAAACACAATTCGGGATTAAGATTTATAGCTAAAATATGTTTAAATAATTTATGGGGACATTTTGGTATGAGAGATAATTTTACACAAAAGAATATTGTTTTACTTTAGAACATATAACTAAAATAGTATTTAATGAAAAATATAAAGATATAAGTACCATGATATTAGATGAAAATATTGTATTAACTGAATATAAAGAAAAGAAGAATATTCTAAACCTAATCCAAGTGTAAATGTTTATATAGCTTTATTTACAACAGCACATGCTAGATTAAAATTATACGAATTATTAGATATTCTACAAGAAAGAGTTTTATACATGGATACAGATTCTTGTATTTACAATGATGATGGTTCTGAAGCATGTAAAAAGTAGAAAATATGATGGAAGTAAATTAGGTGATTTAACAGACGAAATTGTTTCAAAACACAATGCTAATCACATAAAACAATTTATATCTGCTGGTCCAAAAGATTATTCAATGAAACTAGATACAGAAAAACTAGTTAGCTGTTGCAAAGGTTTTAGATTAAATGCTGAAGTTGAAGAAAAGATTACATTAGATAAAAAATAAAAATAGTTACTGATGAAAATGAAAATATGAAACTGTAAAATATGACAACATAAAATAGGAAAAGATCATCAACTTAAAACAGTTAAACAAGTTAAAGCTTATGATTATATGTTTGATAAAAGAATGGTATGTTATGAAAATGAAAATCTAATTAGAAGTTTTCCTTATGGATATTAAAAATATATAATTTAAATTTTATTTTAAAAATGATTGAAGCTTATACCGAGAAAGATGATCCTTATGCTAGAGTTATATTAGGAAAATAAAATTATCAAATTATCAGATATGTTGTTTAAGAGATGATGGAGAATGTCCTTTGACATCAAAACAAATGGAAGTAATGGAAAAGTTTAAAGGTAAAAGTTATCTAAGTTTCCTCCTGGTTGGGATGCTTTCATTAGACCTGACAAAATTTATGAATATGTTTTGAAAAACCATGTCCTGAAATTTAATTTATTTTGTTATTTCTTTATAACCCTCTTTAAAAACTTTAATCAAAGGAATAATATTTTAGATTTAAATGTATCATTTTCTTCAAGGTAATCATCGCTTCGCTCGCTTATTTTAACTTCCAAACAACAAAACCTGTTAAAACCATTCCACCAACAACAAATGCAATTTCTCTATTTTTTTGATCTTCTGATGGTGTATAAAAATCACTTAGTTTAGGTTTGGGTGATAATGGAGTTAATTGTTTACTTGTAATGTAATAGTATTGTTTCATTGCTTGGTCAACATCTTCAAAAGTATGTTCGGCATGATGTTCCTTTTGTAATTGTTCATTGATGAAATCTAATCTTTGTGTTCTTCTTTTATTCCATTCTTGTTGTGCTTTTTCTAATTTTTCTATAGCTTTATCATGTCTTATTTTCTCTTCATTTGCATTACTACCCATATGTGAAAATAAATAATTACTCCCCGAAAATGCAAAAGCATTTGTTATTGCCCCACCAAGCATCATTGCTAAAGCACTTGCCATTTTATAAAAACAAAATAAAATAAAAAAAGAAGCGGTTCCCTTTTATTACTTCATGATATCAGCAGGTATAATACCTTGCTTAATCAACATATCTTTTGTTACCATTGCAAGTAATATATCAATGGATAACATTACAACATCATTTACATTAAAATCTACTTTTGGTGCTGGTCTCCTTAGTACCTTTTACCTATTTCTGCATATCCAACTGTTAACAATGTTTCCACTCCAGCATGATATAACATATTTGCTATTTGTTTTCCGTCTTTTGGTGTTGACATTTTATATATTAAATTTTAAATTCTCACTTTGTTCGCTCAATTAAATTCAAAAGGATCAATTTCTTTCTTTTGTTTTTCTGGTTTTTCTGGTTTTGTTATTTCCTTACCCACCACGATTTCTTTAATCATTTTTCTGGTTTCTTACTTTGGTTATAAAAACAATCCCAATCCAACAATACCTATAGAAAAAGTGCAAATTTGTAATCAACTTTGGAACCGGAGTTTCTCTCAACCGAAGGGTTTGATTCACAATCTGTTTCTGTATCAGAATCTTTTGTTATTTGTGGTAAGTCACTTTTTCACTAGCCATTTTAAATTTTGCGTTTTCTTTTTAATTTTTCTTCTTCTTTTTTTTAATTCAGCTTTCATTTTTTTGCTTCTGCACCTTTTTACCAGCTGCTACTCTTTTGGGTCTTTTGGTTTGGGTTTTTGAATATTTCTTTTGAAGGGACTGGAGTGTATCTCGCTCCGCTCGTTCGCTTCGCTCGCTAGTTTCTTCTTGTTCAGGATTTTCATTCATCATTTTTATGTCATTATTTTCATCTTTATTTTAAAATCAATAGAAGCAAGTGGTTCGATATGTCTTGCTGTTGTTAACATTGCAGTAAAAGGAGCAAGATACATTCCATATTTATAATACAGTTCACAACATATGTTAGTTAAACCGTGATTGAGAAAGGATCTTCCTTCAAGTCTTGTATTAGTTTTGGTGGATCGACAACTTTGAAATACTTTGATACACCCATAACATATAAATTTATAAAAGAGTTTCCTAATGTCTTAGTCATACTAGCTCCTAATCTAGCTTCATATTTACAATATAGTTTGTCTATTTGTTCTGGTGTCATTTTGTCAATATCTGACAGTTGTAATTCTTTACCCAAATATTGTTTACTGTTTCCACCAGCAACAACAGATGATAATCTCTCGCGTTTTTTTCTTGTTTATCATCATCAATATTTATATTTTCGACAATATTTTCGCTCAATAATTCTTCGGCATTCATTTTATATGTTTCAAAAACGAAAATAATTTATTTTAATTTTACAAAACTAAATACAAAATAACCCACTAATGATAATACTGCAGTATTTGTTATAATTGTTAATATTTCTAATAGCATTGCTTTTTTATTGCTTATATTTGCTAAATTACTAAAGCATTACTAAAGAATTGCTAAAGCATTACTTGAGAATAGCTTAAGAATTGCTTAAGAATTGCTAATCAAGTAACCAAAATCGGTAGGTTGATCTGTCTTTAATATTAATTTACGATGTTTCTTTTTTAAGTTCTTCCTTTATTCTTTGTCTTTCTTCTAATGTAGGAATAACATCATTTCTCTTAGACAATTATCAAAACTATCTCTATCTTTTGTGTAAAACATGCACAACCATTTTGTTTGTTCTCTTAAGTCTTTTAAAACAGAGTTGTATCTCTGTGAAATAACCCACACTGATTGTTCCGCGTGTCTTCCTGAAAATGCAAGCTCAGACAGCATATCTTTTTCTTTGTTAGTTCTTTTGTTGCACTGCAGTCATCAATAATATATAATGTTGGATAACCAGCATATTTTTAAAAACATTCTAAGTAATTCTTGTAGTTTCTCTTCTTCTTTGACAATGGGATTAACAATTATTAGATTTTTGTTTTGGTTTTCTAACATCACCAATCCATTCACGATTTTGTATGATTTGTTCCATTGAATGGTTGGACAAAGTATGACTATATGTTTAAACACATGACAATATTCCTTTTCTAATAAATCAAGAACAAACTCTGTTTTTCCACATCCAGTTTGACCACATATAATAGCACAATGGGGATATTTTGGCAACTCCATTTTAAATAAAATAAACTAAAAACTCTATAGCTTTGCTCGCTTACTAGTAATCAACATTTTAAATCTGCCATCTTCAAAATTAATTTGTGCATCCTGGATTACAAACAGATAAACATTTATTGATTTATTTGCTCCTGCTGTTTTAGTTATTTGGATTGTTATACCTTCAGAGGCATTTTCAATTCTTCTACCTGAACCGTGTAGTGAGTTATCATCTGTTGAACGTAAATCTAACCATAATGCATAATTAGTTGTGAGATATTTTCTAATGTTGTATGAGATAAATTTAAATCTTTTGCAAGTATATTTGTTTCTTTATTTCTTTTTGAATTTAAAGCAAAGAATTTATTTATTTCATCCCACTGTTGATATGCTTTCATTCCTTGACTGTATAGCTGATTTGGAACACCTTCTATTGTCATTTCTACTTTTGTTATATTAGGATTATAATAAGTTTCAGTGCTTGTTCTTTCAGGATCTTCGAACAACATTAGAATTCCTTTCATACTTCTAGCTGGAACATTTAAATTGATATTCCACAATGTATCAGATTTGTTTTGGTTATTTTTCTATGTCTTAGTATTCTATCGTACAAAATAACCATCTTACCATCAACTTGTTGTCTTATCTGTCTTGCTAATTCTGCATCGGAAACCATATCAAATTCTAAACAAATGTTTTTAATTGTGTAACTTGCATCTGTATCTGTAGATTTAATAACGTTGCTATAATTATTAAATGTAAGTTCATATTCAAGTCTATCACCAAGACCTGATTGATAAAAGGCATATGAGTTTCTAATAGTTCAAAATCAAGTGGGATACAAAATCTGTTTTATATGCTAATGCAATTGCTTCATCACCCGTATCATTTGCTTTATCACCTACACCAACTCTGTGTTTTAACATGTTTGCTTCACCAATACCTTGGTATGCCATATTTGTTCGTTCAGATGAAGATTTCCACAAATCGGTATAACAATGATAAATATCACTATCATCAATTGACATAATTTCATTTCCACTTATACGAATTGTTGTTTTTAACTATTGCTCTTCCTATGTTTGGATATATGGTTGCATTGTCGTCTGTAGATGATGTAAGATCTATCTCAAATGCTAATCTTGTTGTTCCTAGAACAATAACATCATTATTGCTTAGATTGGGAATCTAACTAATAGCTGTTGATTTTGATCAATAGTTGAAGGATTATTAGTTATTACTACACTTTGACGAATACCTTTCACACCACGAGGTTCTCTTATTTTTCTGTAAGGATTTAATTTGTTTCCGTATGCCGACATTTTAAGGATTAAATTTGTTATAAAATAATTCAATTACCGCTGATACTAGAGTATTGATACATGCAGAATTATCACTCTTACTAACAAAACCTATTATATCTCCAGCCTTAACTTCAAAGGTGTATTAAAGTTATAATAACTGTGTGTGACACTACTACCCAAACTTATTCCGTAACCATATGGCTCATTATTATTAACAGTCATCATAACGGCTATATCATCTGTGTTTGTTTTCAGACTTACTAAACCCATACCCAATATTTGTCCTGGAAAGTTCATTACATAATAACCACCATCACCAAAATTAAACATTTGATTTGTATGTATTGAACCATCAATTCCAGCATTTATACTTATTATTTTTCTGTCTGGTTTATTTTAATATTAGTAACTATATTTTCAACATTTAAAACTCTGATGGTTAGGGCAGCGACACTCCGGCGTAAATCTTTATCCTTAGTATCCATTGTTCGAAGCTCACTCTCCATATTTAATATTTCCTTTTTATTTCCGATGTATCTACGTGTTTTTCTTGACACCAAGTATGCTCATTTTATTAAATAAATTATACAATTTCTAAAACACAATTAATTGGTAAATTATTAATTATCTTTTATTATTTTCGTCTCTTATTTCTAATTTCAATTCTGTTATATCACCATTTACCAAATACTTATATTCCGGATTCTCAAATCTTATTGTTATAATATCCCCAAACTCTTTATTTTCAACTGGAACAACAGCCAACAAAGTACTCGGCATACCATCAAGATAATTATAAGAAGTGCTAACTTGTTCCAAATGGATATACAATGATTTATGGATAGCAAAATCTACAAATTTTTTCCATAATGTAATTCATTAGGTTCAATTTACGTTCATTATTAAATCCTAACATATTTTTCAAATCTTCATTTATCCTTAACTCAATAGGAGTGTTTAATGACGCAATACCATTTGTTTCATTTACGGATAATACAATATCTTTTTTTAAATTCATCCGCTATTTGTTGGAAACTATAATAACCATCTTTAATCCTATGAAGTCTTTCTCCTGTTTGTCTTATAACTCCATCATAAACATTATACCAACCTACACTATATCTTATAGATTTTAAACCAATACGTTTATTTCCATCTCTGTTATCAATGTATTGTTGTAAGTTAATTGTCTTATCAATATTTGAAATAGTGTGGTACATTTTAATATAAAAAATGATAACAAAAGAATTTAAATATAATCCAAATGTATCATATAATCCAAGTGTTAAGTATTCTAAAAAGATATAAATCTTGTCGATCAAATAATATTTGTAAATCAAAAGAAAACTTTAAAACAGCTTTCCCGATTTATTTCAAAATATCAAAACCCATCATTACACACCAACGAACCATGGAATACATGGATTCATTCTTCGTTTGATTGGTGGCAATGTCAGTTAAACTTTGCAGTCTGGTGTGCAAGTACAGGATGTGGTGTTTCCTACAATAACCATATACAAAACACTTCAAATCTTACTAAATCACTTTATACATTTCACTTATATTATTGCATTGCCAGAATTTTAAAAGAACTTAAATCACCTTTACCAACAGATTCTTCTTTCTGTTATTACAAAACCCATATGACAAAGCTGCATATCAAAAATTATGCAATGAATTTGATGTTTCTCCAAATACAGATTGGAGACAAAAGTAGAATCATCATCTAAAGGATTAGGAACTTTTCTGAATATTATAAACCAAGTGGTGAATACAGATATCATCATTCAGGGATGGTCCTTCTTTAATATTCATGATACAATTCGTCATACAAAAGATATAAGTATGGCTTGGACAACATTTATATTAGATAAATCAGAGGGTTTTACAAAAGCAGGTATTGAACGTATCAATGAAATTATTAGAATGTTTGTATGGGCATTATTAGGGCACAATCTCAAACAAGGGTAGAAATATTAAAAGTAGGAACAGGATTTGATGCACAAAACAATTCTTAGCAAATGTACAAGATGTTATTAATAGTCCTATCGATTTACCCACTCAGATAAAAATTATCAAAATGTTTTAAAATACGCAAGAAGTAAAGTTGATTATGCTTATGGACTTGGTTTATATATGTCTCCCAGTGATATGGTATTACAAATTGATACCATTGTTGGTTATAATAACAAAATTGTAATTGCAACAGAAAATCAAACACTCGGTTTAAATGATGATTTAAATAATAAAATTTTGATTTTACCGGTCTCGATCCTGTCGATTTCCAACCAAATAAACCAAAACCGATTCAACAATCTCAATCAGAACCAAAAAATCAGAACCAAAAAATCAGAACCAGTTCAAATAGAACCAACACAAAAAATGAATATGACGAACACGAAGATAATAAAAAGCAATAATATTTGGAAGTATTGTATTAGGTATTACAGCACTTATTATTTATAAAATTTATTAATTTATTTTTAAATATTCCTAGCAGCAGCATACAATAAACCAACAACCAAAACAAGCAAAGCCCATAAGTTGTTTGCAAACCAATTTACTACGTCTTTTGTTGCAGACAATAACCAAGATACAATAGAACCTATAATACCTGGTAATGCAGCTGCTAATTTTCCTGCAAGAAAAGATAATAGTTTTCCAAGATTTTTTAATTGTTTTTTTATCCAGTCTTGTACACCACCTTTTGATGGTGGAGGAGGAGGAGAAGGAGAAAAAGTAGTTCCACCAGTAAATGTCTCAACAATAACACCAATAATCATTCCAAAAGCGGTTAAAATACTAGCTATTGTAATTCCTTGTTCTCTGAATAATGTTTTAATTCTTTCACCTAATGTTTTGTCTTCGTATAACACTTTATTTATTGTTTCTTTAATTCTGTTTACTTGGCTACGTAGTTTTTCTTTATTAATATTAATTACTTCTAGTCTTGCACTTCTCTCAGATTCCAACTCTCTTATTCGACTACTTATTCTATTTATTTGAAATTCATCATTGTCTTCTTTAGCTTGTTCTAATTTAGTATTTTCTTTTGCTAAGTCTTTATTTGTTTCATTCAGTTTTGCTAATTCATTTGCAATCTCTTCTTTTACTGATGTCATTGCACTGATTATACCATCCATCTCTCTTTTTGTAATATCTGTTTGAGTTTCCATTTCTTTGTAAGATACTCCTGCTTCTACAAAAGAAGTTTCTATTTCTTTCACAGATGTTTCGGTATTACTTGCTGTTTCTAATAATTCTTCTCCTTCTTGTTGTGTAGATATTTCTTTTAATGGAATTTCTATATTATTGAGTTCACGAATTGGTGTTTCATTTAACATTCTCTGAAACTCTGCTCTACCTTCTATTATTCTATCAGATATTTTATAATCGTCTACACCCAAAACATCTTTGATAAATTCGGTACCACCAACACCGTATTCTCTTTGAATAGTGCTAAATTTATAAAATTTTAATACTCCTTTTGATAATATGTTAATGCAATTTCCTACCATATTCATCTTTTACATACAACATTGTTCTTCCATTAAAATCTTCTTTGGTAAAAAATCTTTGTAATTTTTGTTTGAATATAATTCATTATTTTCGTTATAAAATCTTTTATCATTTTTCGGTAATTTCTTTTTCGCGAATTTTAGTGTCATTTTCTGATAAATCTCTTAATACCTCAGTTTCCTTGTCTATAGAACTTTGAAATTCTTCATCATTTCGAAAAGTAGTTTCTTTTCTTCATCATAATCATCACGATCAAATAAAGTTTCCAAACTCAACACCTCCTTCAGCCATTTTTACATCAAAATTTTTATAGTTCATACATTGGGGAGGGTCATTAACTATTGTAATTTTGTTAAAAAAATTAGATATTTTCCATTTTTTTTTAATTCACTTCTTACTCTAGCTTCTGTGTCTTCTATCAATTTCTTTCTTTCGCTGTCATTCAATACTGTTTGTGTTTGTTTTGTACGTATATTTTCTTTCATTTTGTTGTAATTTTCCAATTCATCCAAAACTGATTTAAATTCATTCTCACTTATCTGTCCATCAGTTAAAGATTTTGATATCAAATCTTTTATACTGTTTAATTTACATTCTGCCATTGTTTTAATTTCATAATGTTTTTTGATTTTGTTGTTAACTTGCGTCTAGCAAATTTAATTAAACCTCCTAAACTTCCACATACAATAGCTGTAATTTGTACGGAAGTAAAAAGGCACTGCAATTCCTACACCTGCTAAAACAACAGATGTTGAAATTAAACTTGTATCTACACCATCCGTTGCATTAACTCCACGTTTGTACTTTTGTATAAAGATTTACGTTTATCTCTCTCATTTATTAATGTTTTTCTATTTCTGTTATTTTTGTAGTCTATAATTTTGTCCATCTTCTGTAGGTAATTCTGGATATAATGGTTTATCCATTGATAAATCGGGAGCTGTAGGTTGTTTCATTTTTAAAGTAAAATTGATTTTTTTCTCTCAAATCCCACAGAATTCTTTCTCTGCCTGTTTTCCCGGCTTTTTTTTTTTTTGTTTTTGGAATTTTTTGTTGTTTTTAGGTGTTTTTTGCTTTTTTTACAAAAAAAGTAAAAAAAAATTTTTTTTGGGAGTAAGAAAATTTTGCTGTTTTTGGGGTGTTTTTTTATTTTTTGGTAAAATAAAGTGGCCTTTTTGCTTTAAATGAGGGTATTTTAGGGGTCAAAATTTTTTTTTTTTTGGGGGTCTGAGGTGTGTGATTATGTGTGAGGTTGGTCTCTTGCAACTGGGTGTCTGGTCCGCCTTACAGTGCTACACCAACAGTAGGTTGTGTTTCTATAGATTGTCACAAATTCTACATCGATATCCAATACGAAAATAAAAGGTTCATAGGATCTTGATAAAACACATTCTAATAAAAGAGATTAACATTGCAGTACCATTCCAGAGCACATGAGTTCAAAATAGTTTGTGTGGCGCTAAATGATCTTACTACAGTGTTTAATGGATAGCCGTTGAGAAAACGACTGTTCATAGATCAATGAATATACATGGATGGGATCTAAATTTATGAGCATTGCAAGCTTGAAATTCACAAAGAGAATATTAAGAATTCACATTTCATGTGGTATGTACTGATTTATACATGTACAGAGTAATGAAAACGATGCACATAATCTAAACATTGGTCTCAAAAATAGTTCTTATTGAGATGATAATTATTATCAAGTGATATTTCAAAAGAAATTGCAGCTCTACTTTTCACACCGATTAGACAAATTAAAGACGTATCGCGACGATAATAAAACTAGGTGAAGATAAGACTTGTTGAATTTAACCACAAATAAGAGACCAAACATTCAGTAATATACCATAGATAGAGTAGAACAAATTCACGTGAGTGTGCATGTCAATCACTTTTTCATCAATATCTACAGTTACATGTATTATTTACACATCTGTTTCCGATAAGTTGTATAAAATAACTTGTATTCGTAATACTTAGTTCTTGACTCCAGTCATTCCCAAGTGTTTTCTATACTGCATTCAAGTTTATAATGTAAAGAGTAATAACCGGTATTTCTTTTTGTAATATGTAGCAACTTTTTCTGTCTATATAAAAAAGAAGATGTGGTATGATTGCCAATGAGACAACTGTCCACAAGAGACCAAAATGACACAGAAATTAACAACTATAGGTCACCGTACGGCCTTCAACAATGAGCAAAGCCCATACCGCATAGTCAGCTATAAAAGGCCCCGAAATGACAATGTAAAACAATTCAAACGAGAAAACTAACGGCCTTATTTATGTACAAAAATGAACGAAAAACAAATATGTAACACATAAACAAACGACAACCACTGAATTACAGGCTCCTGACTTGGGACAGGCACATACATACATAATGTGGCGGGGTTAAACATGTTAGCGGGATCCCAGCCCTCCCCCTAACCTGGGACAGTGATATAACAGTACAACATAAGAACGAACTATAAAAATCAGTTGAAAAAGGCTTAACTCATCAGATGGACAAAAATACAAGTGGACGTGGCAGGGTACTTGTACATCCCAATAACAAAAAGACACTAGGAACAGATCTGAGAGTACTCGCAGTTATCTGACAGCTAGTTCAAAGCCACTAACAACTAATAAAAAAATCATGCATCTTAGACTAAATTATCAATCCGTACACATCCAACATCCAATAGATTTAGTGTAAAGACGTCATAAACAGTCAGAGAAAACCATGACCTTGTGCAATGCCAAGATACAGGTATCGACAGATTGTAGATCCATGAATGTGTATATGTATATAACATACTAGTAATATTTAGTTTGCTTTTAATTTACTGATAACAAAATCAATATTTATACCAATAAAAACAAAACTAGTTTGAATTGAATAATATTTTTTAAGAAGGAATATCTTTTTTCAAGGTATTTAACATATATGTAAATGAAAACCAATTTTGAGGAAAAGCAATGTGTTCATGGACAAAAATCATCAATTTTCTTCGTCACAGTTTGTTCTGTGATTCTTGGCAAATTGCTTGCTTTCTCTTTGTTTGTTTCTCGTTTAATTTGTTTGCGGTTGGTTTTTTCGATTGTATCAATTAGAATCGTTGCTGGGTTTTTTTTTTTTTTAAATTCCCTTTTACACAGCAAGTCATCAAGTCAAACTATGTTCAAGGTATGAATGAAATAAGTTCGGTCAAGTCATCTTGCAATCACAGGAAATAAATCAGAAAATTGTTTAAACACACTGGTATTCAAATATTATTGAGTCAAGATAATATTATAAGGTACATTATTAACACTCTCACATAATTATATCAATTAGATGAACATGTTATATCCTTTATATTTATTATGTTATTAAGCGTGACATATTGCTCTGGAAAACAATATTGCTATAATTACATGTTTTTGTTAAATTTTGCATCGATGTTTCAAACCAAAAGTACTTAATTTAATTTGTATTCGATGGACAATATACAGATTTACCTTCCACTGAATTTTGTTGCTGGTGTAGTTGGATAAATAGTCATATTCAGGAATCTGATGTTCAGTAGTTGTCGTTTGTTGATGTGGTTCATAAGTGTTTCTCGTTTTTCGTTTTTTATATAGATTAGACCGTTGGTTTTCCCGTTTGAATGGTTTTACACTAGTAATTTTTGGGGCCCTTTATAACTTGCTGTTCGGTGTGAGCCAAGGCTCCGTGTTGAAGACCGTACTTTGACCTATAATGGTTAACTTTTATAAATTTTGACTTGGATGGAGAATTGTCTCATTGGCACTCATACCACATCTTCTTATATCTATATGCCAAATCTATTAAAATTGCAGATAATTTTGTGCAATCTTTAGGCATTTATAACGTGTTCGAAAATACAACAATAATTGTCTTTTCAGTGATGCTCGAGGTCAAAATATTTGAAAACCAAAACCTATATGAACATTGAAGAGCTTATTAAACTAAAACCTTCTTATTTTTATATCATCAACAATTGGTTTACTATAAAGAGTAATGGTGTATGATGCATGTTGCATGGCTTTTGAATGTAGGCTCGTTTAATTTTAGAAACAAAACAAAAAAATAACACATGGAAATTTGCAATTCCTTTCAATGCGTTACATTGTGGGTAAATTTAAGGGTGCAAATCATGATTCAAAAAGTTAATGAGGAATCCTTATGGTGTATAGTGAATAATGTATAGTGTATGGTGTATAATGTATGATGTATAGTGTATAGTGTATGGTGTAGAATGTATGCTCCGATAAACAGAACTGTTGGAAAATGTGGAAAATTTTAAAATTACTTTCAATGACACCTTCATTAAGAGAAGAACGTGTATGTAATCGCGACGAACAATCATTTTCCTTTCTTCATAGTGTAGATTATATCTAGGGAAGATAGTTTGCTTTGTCATCGAATTTAAGAGTCAGAAATAAGAAATAAGAAAGTGCATTTTAAAAAAAAACTATGTTTTATTGTAGACAAACATGAATGGCAAACAACTAATTTTGATCGGTAGGTTGTACTTCGTTTCTACATTCTTTAACAAGACATATTTTGCTCATCAATAACATAAGGTAGCCAATGTTAAAAGATGTTATCCTAAATATCTTTAACACATAAACAAAACCTGGAATAACAAGCCAATTTGGGATGGCAACAGCATAATTCTCTAAATAAGGAAAGCATATATTACCAAACATTTAATATTGTAATAAAAAACACAACTCAAAGTTTAAAATTGAAAGAGAAATTGAACCGTTAATTTGTGAGACAACGTGTTATCAGATACAGATCAGATTTACCGCAACTTGGAAAGGCTTTTATCAAAATCACCAAATGAAAGTACGACGAGTTATAGTTGCTTAAATACATAAGACTATCTGATAGGGCACATCTTGATAGCAAAATATCAAATAAGCCAATTTTTCATGAACTTATATAGTTTTTGTAACAGGAAATGACATGTTACCCTGCGTGAATAAACTGAAATTAAGTATGCATGTACATGATAATAGTACTCAATGATTGATTGATTGATTGATTGAGTGTTGGTGCACGGAGAAAAGCACCTTATTTCGGCAGGAAAACTGACAATCCTAGTGAATTAAGGTTAGAAACGAACGCACCTGCAACATGCTACGTACGAACTCACAACCTCAGTGTTGTCAGGCTAGTGATACAGTAGTTGGACTACTTAGACCACTCGGCCATCGAGGCCGTAGTACTCTATGAGGGTCATTGCAGGCAATACAAATATGGCATTGACAGTTTTATCATCCTACGTGGTTTTTTTACATTTGTAGTTTGTAAATATCAAACAGAAATGACACTTGTTAGTTACATCATAGTTTTTAATTTTAGAATTGACTGTTATACTTGGATTTTTGTGTGTGTCCAGTGTTTCTGGTGAGTTGCAATATTATGACAAAAATGTATCACACACTGTAATTACAGCTTGGAACAGCAAGTAATGTCAGATGTCTGCCGTGGGTGCAACAAATAATTTCAATCTATGAAGAAGTTAAATTATAAACAAAACGCCCAATAGATTATCTTTTTATCAAAACTCTATTATTCCATCAATTATGAAGCTATGGAACTCTCTCGATATAATGTTTAGAAATGAACTCTCTTAAATGCGCTTAAATTTTAAATAAAACTGACATATCTTAAACACAAAACATCCCCTTCATATTATTCAGTCGACGATATATATTTAAATACTTAAACACAAGATTAAAACATAAATATAGTGCGCTATACATGGATTTTTTACATGCAAGGGTTCAAACACAAAGCAATCTTTTTATGTGGATATGTATATGAATATATTCAATATCATATACATTTATGTAAAAAGAATATAGCTTAAAGGATGGTAATACTTTACTTTCTGTACTTACAAAAAAAATACACCTTGTGATTTTTAAACTCTAACGTTTACTTAGATCATGTATAGTATCGAAATGACCACGACCACTTCTAACGTACAGAAATATTTAGCGCTTCCAGCTGTTAAAAAAAGAGTACAGCTAATCGCAAAATTAAAACGCTTTTAGCTATAGTTTATTTGATATATTTTTATCTGTTAACTTCGAATGACAAAAAAAAAAAATAACAAATTCAAATGCTATCTTCAGAATCAATGTTAAAATCCAGATGTTGATCACCATAATGACCTACTTTGTCTTTAGACAAAAAAAAATATATTCAACTAAACTTCTAAAAATCGATGACCTACGTCGTTTTAATTCTTGTTCATTTCATATCTCCATATTAATACTATGTATAATGTTATTTACATGTGTTTTATCTAATTGATAAGTATTATTTGTATATACTGGAGTAAATTGAAAAACGCGTGTCTGATCATTTTGTCATAGTTTTGGATAACACATTATGTTTAAACTTAATCTAACACAATTATTTGATGTATCAAGATTTGGGCTTTTGAAATTAATTTCCATGTGACTTCATAGAGAGGTGATGTATTAATGGACAAAACATTTTTTTGTTTGTTTAGTAAAATCACTGAACTGATGAAAATCATTCATTTCCCCATATATGTACTAGTATGCGTTAACCAAAATAAGGTTGTTCGTGTTCCAACGACTGAAGAGGTTAAACAGATTGCATTGTTTTCCTTATCGTAGAATTTCTTTATTTATAATTTTTCATTGCTCTTATGGACATTATACTTTTAGCACACTGCAGAAACTGTCATCTTATATGTCTGTATTTGTATACAGCTAAATTAAATAATCAGGTTGATATTCAAATGTCTTGAATAGACGATAATATGTAAACAGATCTTTCTTAACTGTTACAATACCATATGAGAAATTAAAACCTTACTGACATTCTGTCTCCATGATGAAGATTTGTGTTTTCTGGTAGTAGGTAAACAAGCTAGACAGTTGTATTTAGGTATGCATTGAGTCAATCAGAATTTGTTGTCTACTGGAGATTTTTTTATGTTGTTAAGCTGATGTGGACCCTATATCCTTTTTATTTTATTTTATACTTACAGACATCTTAATACTTGCATGGAAGTAATATATTAAGGTCAAAATAATTTCAAAGTGGCATATAAGGAGACGTTATCTTTCAAAAAAGGTCATCATATTAGGTAATCAGCTTTGCAATTTTTATAAAAAATATTTTGATAACATTTTCACTAGACGTAAATGTCGGAAAACGTGAGTAAAAATAAGTGTTCATATTTTTAGGATTGACGTGCTTGTCCTGCCAAAATGTTGTAAATATAAACGACTGCCTTAAACAAATTTCATGTCAGGATAGTTCTGAGGTTAGTATTTCATCTATAAAAATGGCAAAAAAATGCTTTTATTGTGAGGTAATTGGAACGTTTCTCATATGCATTTTTTTATAAAAGAATATGAAGGTAGTTCGAATACTAGTATATCTATTACTTACATGTGTTAGGTTGACATACGAAATCTCTAAACTTGCATCGTCGTTGTTTTTCAAATGTAGAACAAAAGGTGGAGACGATACTTCAGGAGATATAAGCTATCACTTTAAAGAAAAAACAGACAACACCCGATCAAAAGAACATAATACGAAGAAATAAACAACGGTCTAGAAAATAATACACAGAAAGTGTGATGTGCAATTTCATGCAATTTATAAAGTCATATACGTTCCAAAAAAAAGTTTGTTTTAACTTCGGCCACTAATGAATAACATAATGTAGTATGGCCTTGACAAAAGAGGCGACAGTTGGCTATCAAAATTCGTAATTCGAAGAGAGAAAATGTAAAGAATGGCAAAAAAAGAAAATCGACAAAACGACAAACACACAGTCTACAAAATACTACATGTAAAGTAAAAATGCAGCAATATGTACCCTATGAAATCGGTAATCTTAGATAAACAAAGTGTAATGAGAAACTTTATAAAGGTTTGCCATTAAATGCGAATTGATTTTATTTTATTTTGTATCAGTATCATCATTTTCATGTTTCTCCATTACTTAAATTCAATGATCGGTGATATCTTTTACCTGAATTGGGTTTTGTTTTTTTCATACTTTCGTCTTACGATAACTACTTTTGAGTTCTAGCCAAGTTTTACTTTTGGCAAAATATAGCCTTGAATCATAAAATGACGCAAATACCACAATGTAGTTTTAAATGAATTAATTTCAGAAGCTTAAATGTTTCTTAATAACAACTATAGATGACCGTGTGGTCTTTAACAATGAGAATACAATGGTATATATTATATGAACCAATGTTCGCACAATTTGGAGAAACAGTCAAAATACAATAATTTTGTGCATTTTCCGGACTTAATAGCTTTAAGAAAACCTATGATGCAACCCACGATCCAAAATGTTCTGCAACCAAAACATGCAAACGGTGCCAATGTTTATATTAAATTCCTAACAACAAACTTTTTCTAGATAGGAGATGGCGGTCAAAGTAAATTATGCTAAACATGCTAAAAACTGTGGTAAATTATGGAAAATATGGCCCATTTCTGAGGTTACAGCACAATTAATGCATCTAAGTGGTCATAATGTCATAATATATAATGTAAGGTGCAAAAATAACACATCTTGTATTAATAGTAATATCATAACTATATCAATGTGAAATTTGTATTATTGTAGCCTGATTAGAAAAAAAAATCTCAGGGCCAATTTTAATAATAATATGGTAATTTCCTTTCACTTATTTATTTTTCAGTGATAACTTAAAAAAGAATTGGCTACAAGTCGGTGATATAGTAATTTTTCAATCTTTATTATCCATTGTTGTCCTACCTTAAACTTGAAAGACGTTTTATTTTAGGAATGTTTCCTGGATTGGACTTTATTACATCATACTACGACTGCTGTAGTTACTGCCGGATGCAGAGCAAAACAGGTCAGCAAATTAAAATCAAAAGTGTTGTATCTTATAAGTACGTGTGGTATATTCTTTAAATTCAGTAACCACAGGGTTTTAAGTGTGCTAACTTTTACTTTTTCTATTTAGATAACATCAAGGTATGAGCACATTCCGTTCTTTTTTTTCACCAATAGGGCAGTTATCAACCTCATGTCTGCAAATTTTGTATTTTTTTATATGTAGTTGTGCACTATAGAAAATCAACAACTAAAATAAGTGTCTTTACCAAATGTTTACATTTACAGTAAATAGATATAGTATCAATAAACATTTAACATCGTGTAGAGATATCCTTCATATTCGCTTTTTGGGATAAATATAGAAAATTCGTCGTTTTGTCTCAATCTGTTGACTGATTGATTGATTGATTTGTGTTTAACGCCACTTTCAGCACAATTTTGCTATTTCGTGGCGGTTGGTTTTTATTGATGGAGGAAGCCGGAGTACCCGGAGAGAACCACCAACTTTTGGTAGGAAAACTGATAATCCTAGTCAATTAAAATTGGAGTCGTGCGCACATGCCACGTGCGGGATTCGAACACACAACCTGAGTGTTGACAGGCTAGTGATACAGTAGTTCTACTACTTAGACCAATCGGCCACCGAGGACCCTCCAAATATGTCCTTTTGTGGTAGGCGGTTATCAATTTGTTTGATAAATAACAGAAAAATCAGGTATTAGACAAATGTTTTCCTTACATCATAGTACATACACATTGTTTTACATGGAACTATAGAAAAGTATGAAATAAGTTTTGAAAATGACTTCTCTTTGATACTTTCACTTTAATTTGTTCACCACTTGTTCGGGCTTGTGACGTTTCTTGTTGGTGTTGTGTTTTATATACACTTTTTTCAATAGTAAAACTGAATGTTGAGTCCTAAATTTTATTTTCATGTTTTGTCGTTAGATTTTTATCTCATTTATATAAAGTACAAATTTCCTTGTATTCATGTGCAGGTGAAATTATTGTATGGAAAACTGGTGCTTTAACTTTGTGGATAATGTAAAGATAAATAATTACTTGAAAAATCAATCATTTGTGAAACAATTAAAAGATTTTTGACAAATGGTTTCACTTCCGATCTGTCTTGAATAAAACTTTCGGTCTAAATGACAAATAAAACATTGTTTGTACTTTCTGTACTGATATCATGAATGTTTTTAATGATAAAGCTGTCAATCGAAAAGGACGATTCAACATCAAATGACTATTCCACATACGGTTCTCATCTTTTAATTCAAGAACAAGAATATAGATGACAGTCATCAATTATAATGCAAACTTTGTGAAATAAGTAAAATGCGTAATATATTCAAAGGGTAAAACATTATTGTTTAGTCCGCTTTGTGTGTGGACATGATTCATTACAGAGTTTTGTTACTATTGGCTATTTCCTTGTTTTGATAAACCGATAGTTCATTCTGTGTATTTTCTGACAACGACTTACGTTGCCTTTTATCAAAATATCTGATATATTAAAACTCCTTGTTCCAAACCTTCTATCTCATTTTTTTATCAGAAAGAACCACCTTTTAATTCGTTTTTCATATATACAATAGTACATTAGTATACATTTCTTTTATTAGTTCTCCTTCGCCATGAGACTGTGCAACTTCTGAAAAGCAACTGTTACTGTAACATTTTTTTTCTATTAATTTCGTATTATGACGCACAGGCACTTGTCTCAGAAAAAAAAATTCATATATACCTTAATATAACACAAGGTACTTAACTTGCATTTCAGAAAAATGTCAGGCGGTGACGAAATTCCGTTATATGCCGCTTTCTAGGCTGTCAACCCCACTAAAACTTGTTATATCGTAAATCTAAATTGATTTATCTTTACAATGGTGTATAACATGCCTACATTAGTTGTCGGAATCATCCGTAGCAATCCTACCCAAGTATGTCAATCGTAATAATTTTGCCAACCGCTGAAAATTTGGAAATAAACGTCTCGCAGTAAATGATTAATTATAAAAACTGTTTCAGAAAAAACTGTTATTTTTTGTCTGAATAGAACTTATCACCCAGTTAGTAAAATTGTATAAGATACCGTGAAAAAAACCCTAACAAGTGTTATTTGTGGTATGTCCTTTTTCCTTTTTTAGATACAAATTTTCCCATGACGTCAATGTCATTCAGACTCTCTCTTGACTTTACGTATGAAAATGAAACAAGATCAGATAACTCCGAGAATCATTTAGACTTTCCCATAAAATTGACCAATCGGAAACCGAGATATATAAGGAGACGTGACGCGTTTATTGCCAATTCATCAGCGGTTGGCAAAATTATTACGATTGACATACTTGGGTAGGATTGCTACGGATGATTTCGACAACAAATGTAGGCATGTTATACACCATTGTAAAGATAAATCAATTTAGATTTACGATATAACAAGTTTTAGTGGGGTTGACAGCCTAGAAAGCGGCATATAACGGAATTTCGTCACCGCCTGACATTTTTCTGAAATGCAAGTTAAGTACCTTGTGTTATATTAAGGTATATATGAAATTTTTTTCTGAGACAAGTGCCTGTGTTATGACGGCATCAGCGATTTAAATGCTGCGTTGTATATATAAAAATAAGAAGATGTGATATGATTGCCAATGAGACAACTCTCCATAAGAGACCAAATGACACTGAAATTAACAACTATAGGTCACCGTACGGCCTTCAACAATGAGTAAAACCCATACTGCATACTGAGCTATAAAAGGCCCCGAAATGTCAAATGTAAAACAATTCAAACGAGAAGACTAAAGGCCTGATTGTAGTACATTTTGTAATTATGGACTTTGTTATATAGCGTTTTACAAAAGGGAACAACTCCTATGTATAACATACTTTGTTTCCTGTCAATGCAAACACCACTGCAACCTTACAAGTTGACTGTTATGATATACGTAGCAGTTATAAATTTTTATCGATAATCACCTAGTTCGCAATCCAAATTATACCATAGATTTCCGATTCAAGATATCACATACAGTACTCCATGCTCCTGTCACTTTCTTTGTTTAAGATTTCAGAAGGAATACATTGGCCTTGGATGATTCTTCTTGCAAATTAATTCATAATTGGAAATAAAGTCAGCATTTTTCAAATGGACCAAATGTTGTATTCTCTATTTACATAGGTGTGTAATTTGTTATCCAGTGCTGTTGGGAAACGAGACGCTAAGAGATCATCTATAGGGTGTTCACAGTGCTGTAATAATCCGTCAAACGGTACAGGCATTCCATGTAATGGTTACTTATGCAAACAAGGTGAGTCTTGCTACTCTAAAAAAAACTACAACATAAAGGTACTCATATAAACGGCGTGTGGTTGTAATTTTCTTGGAAACCAGATTATTTCTTCCCGCGAAATGTATTGCCATATCTCCTATCGAGATTGATTTAAATAGGCATGCATCGTAAACATCTGTGAATCTGTGTATGATAACATGGACGTAGGTTAACCTTACCATGAAAATAATTTGCACGAATCGCTTACTAATTACAATTGTTTGTTGATCTTCATTCATTCTCTTCAAATTTGTGGTTATTGCACTTATTTTTGAAATCTAATGTTCATAGATGGTTACATGCAATTTTCTACATAATGAAATGCATGTACCAAGTCAGGAATTTGACAGTTGTTCTCCATTCGTTTGATGTGTTTGAGCTTTTGATTTTACCATTTGATAAGGGACTTTCCGTTTTTGAATTTTCCTTGGAGTTCAGTATTTTTTTTATCTTTCTTTTTATCATACTCATTATCTGTGATGTATTTTTACACAGCTGCTGGGTCCCAATTATGTTTGTTTGGGTTGCTCACCCAATTTTAACGGAACTATAGACAATTGTCACACAAGTGGGAGGTTTAGCTAGCTATAAAAACCAGGTTTAACCCAGCATTTTGTTTCGGAAAATGCCTTTACCAAGTCAGGAATATAACAGTTGTTTCCCATTCGTTCCGTTGGGTAAAAAAGTCGAGCGTTTGATTTTGTCAGGTTTCGTGAACTTCCCCCTTTTTGAATTTACCTTGGAGTTCGGTATTTTGTTAATACTTTTTAATTCCTATTTGAAATATTTGGTATTACTGTACACATTCGCATTTCAAATTTAAAAAAAAAATGTGTCCCTTTTCTCCATATAAGTAATACAGTACTTGAGATTATAATAGTTTCTATACAACTTCAGATCTGCCCTTAACAAATCGAAAACCGTATTGGTTACACTATTAAGAGATAAACAGCTTACGTACATTGAATATTTTAGTCAAAATCAAATTCTCCAAGAAATGTATATTTTATGTGAAAGGTCAAGGTCTATTATATGTCCCTTTTGCAGTCTTCATGTTTAACCCTTTCAGTCACAGGTTGATGCTCATTTTTTGGGGGGAAATGATAATTTGATTTTATTGGCCTGTGTAACCTCAGTATTGGTCAATTGACTTGAACCGTTGCTTAATTTTCATGTTACTATTTGTGATTAAGTCTAAAAGTTGTGTGATTACTGTCAACTGATAAAAATAGGGTTGGTAGGTTGGCCATATCCCGTTTCGGTTAGAGGTCATTTGTCGAATATTTTTTGTCAGTCAGATATGTTTTTACTCGGATACTAGCTGCTGAACAAAAAGACCTTTCTTTTCTAAGAAAGTGAATGTCTAGTATCCCTTTCTTAATGAGTGTACTTTTCTCATTTGTTTCTATATGCGCATGTAACTTTTGTTGAGGATCTTTCCTGATTAATTTTACTAGAGGAATTAGTCTCATAAGCAATTGGCTATCCAGTCTAGTTGCTCACCAAAACTAGATGCCTTTTACACTTTGAAGTATAGTTTATATTTTTATGTCCTAAGGACCCACTTAACCTTCTTCAATATAAAAATAAATAGATGTGGTATGAGTGCCAGAGAGACAACTATCCACCAGATTTCAATTAAATGCTTACTTCTCTGCAATGGAATGTCTGTAACTTACAAAATGTACGTAAATCAGTGCTTATCTCAATACAAATATCCCAAATGCAAACCACCAAGTACCATTCGATCTTATTGTAACAACATATATTTCCAGCAAATCCCAATAAGAGATCATAATCTTTTCCTTTTAATAAATATATTCCAACTTCCTACCTATTGGAGATAGTTATTTGTCGCAATTATATTGAGTGTTTATTATTCTTTTTAATAAGTAACTGTTGTTGATATCACATCATCAATGATTTCATGGATTTAGTAATTCACTTATTGATGTATTTCAAGCATTGTTGTCAAATGAGGTAAACACTATCTTGGTGAAATTTCACTTTATGGTTCGGTTGAGGACGATATTACAAATACCATATAGGGCATATCCTAATCGGATATCCTAGCCTTAAATTGTCTTCTATTATATGGTAAAGCTCCGCAGAGTGTGAGTTTGCAAATGGTTCGTTATGTATTCCTTCGTTAATCTGAGCCAGCTCTTGTTCAACATGATTTTGATGATTTTTTATCTGTTTTTTTTATTGATAATTTTAATTTGGTTCATTGACTGTGATGCTATTGTTTTTATTCAATTTGTTAAGTTATCCTTGAGTTGTTCTATTTTTACTCTTCCTTATTAAATTTCTGTTGCCCATATATAATTTTCTATAGCTTCTTAAGCAATTCCAGATTTATATCCTGATTTCATATTAAATTGATGATTATTTATGGCATATTCTTTGCCATTGAACAGAAAGATAAGTCTCATGTTACGTACCAATTGCTCAAAGCTTTGTAATTAATTACATTTAGTGTTCTCTTCAGCATTCATGTATGAATCTTTATTGTAGTAAACTGCAATAGTTAATCAATTTTGAACTGAAACTTTCATTATGATCTGAATAGCTCTGTACAATAAAAGTTTAAATCATTTTAGTCTTTCAGTTAATTTTCCAACTTATCCACTGCGGTAAATTCAGTAATGTTCAGACAATTCTCTTGCAGTCAATTCAGATCTGTTCAGTCTATGTTAATCTTGTTCAGTAGCTATTAATTACTTGTACAAAACAACAGTCTACCGAAATGTCTGAAAAGGTACTGGACAGTATTGGATTGATTGCAAACAAAATGTATGAACAGTACTGAATTTATTACAAACAATATTTTAAAAATAACTTAAGCTTATAACAGGACTTAACGGTTTTTAAAATCAAACTTTTCAGATGATGTTAACTTCAAAATGAATTGAATTAATTTACTAGTGCTGTAACGCCTTCAAAACTATTCTGACGACAAAACATAATTTCAAGTAACGGAATGTGAAGGAAACTGCCATGCTCACATATTCTGCATTCTAATTGGTTATTATTGTTCATCGTCGATTGAATTCCAAAATATATCTGTTAGGACCGCACCTTTAGAAAGAATAGCTGATTGATACACAGGCTTATTAAGTGTAAAAATCTATAAATCTTAAGGTATCTATTAGTCAAACACCCGGACGATTCGGATCTAAAAATACCGTATCCGACTGTGGGTGTAAACCCCATACAACTACCCTGAGGCCTGAGTAGAAATCACCTAGGTAAGATTAGTTTTAATGTTGCGTTTTATTGATAATATAAATCTTCAATTCTACAACTCCAGATATTTATGAAGGGATGGAGGTGGATTCAGGCAAGAAAATTTAACTAACATATTCATATAAAATATCTTCTTGCGATTCAAAAATATCCATGTTATGTGAATTATTTAAATATACTTGCCTAATACATTTACATTATATAGAATACTCACTGATTACAACACAGTTAACGATCTCCAGAAGCTGGATAATTTTTTCTTTAAAATTCATCACCAATAACATCAAAACACACACAAAAAAAGATATATATATATACAAATGGTATTTACAAACATAACTGTACTTATCATCTTTCTGAAATATAATATATATAAAATGTTCTTCTAAAAATTTATGGGTGTCTACATACCCCAAATAAAACTTAACAAAGGTAGTTTCAGATAACTAATCTGCAAAATCCAAAATAGATTGAGTTGATGACCCCTTGTATAAAGGAGTAGTATGCCTCGTTTGGTCCAATTTTTTAGCGCAAAAAATGCAGGACTAATTCGCTCATATATTGGTAAGTTGTCATCTGCATATTTCTTGAGATCTCTCAATAAGTTGGTCCCATAATGCTTTATTCTCACATCCTGTCTGTTTTCCCACAGTATTCACTAATCACCGTATCCCTTTATCAAGCCCCCTTTCTATTCCCTCAAAGTTCAAATCAATGAGAATAATCTTGATTGAATCTTGCGTTTCTCTTCAGGGATATGTTTTTGCTTGTCCCTCTGTGACGATTAAAATCTAAGGCTCATTTCAATGTAACAATAGTGAAAAGATTGCGTTTGACGACTGACAGTTAAAAACATGCCCACCCTACTGACCATGAAATAATTCCATGACCTCGACCCAAATGAGCTCTGTTAACTTTTTTTTTAGAATATAGAGTATAATGACCTTATTTACAAGCAGGACATTGGTTATTTTTCAGAAAGATCTCCCGAGTGTCGTCCTGGTTTTTTGTTAGTTGTGGTCACCCAATCTTTAGTTTTGTAGGAAGCGTTTAAAGAAAAAAATATTTTATAAGCTTTATGTGTCCGAAGCGCTCGTCTAGAACCTTAAGAACCTATAAATTTTAAATTATAAAGAAACTAAGGTTTCAACTCCCTCAGGCAAAGTTGACCTGAGATGAATTTGGCTATTTTTTAGGTATTTTTGTCATATAGCTCTTCAACTGTTTCGGTACTTATACATCCCTCGGATTTCAAATGTTTGGCATTGAGCGTTCCTGATGAAGGTAAATCCAGAAAAGCGCTTCGGACGCATGAAATTATTAAACGTGTTGTTTTCAATTTTTAATGGTAAACGGCCAAATGTTTTCGTTTTTTAATTTTTCGCATTCAGCTGTAAATTTTTCTTAGATTATAAATGGCTTCGTTTGTATATGTATCTTTTTTCCAGCACCGTCCCCAAGACGCACTTGTGGAGTTTGTGACCGTGTTACTGATCCAAAAGACTGCCATACTGACCAAATTTGTCAATCAAATGAGGTTCGTATAATAAGATCATTACAGCACAAACATAAGAAAAATAACCTTTTAATTAAGCATGTTAAAGTAATATGTGAGTCCCATATTCATGATATTCGTCTAACAATTTACCATAACAAAGCAAAAGTATATGACGGGCTATACTCGCAATGAAAGTTGTTATATAATAGTAACAAGATGTGATACGATTGCCAAAGAAAATAGTTTGTAATGGTTAAAGTTGAGATTGGTAGCAGTACGAAAGTGGTCGTGAATATAGTTTAGAGCGGCTGTGATGAATATCCAGTAGTTCTTCGGAAATGGTATAATATTATCTACAGAAAATGTTGAAGTGCAGGCGATATATAATGACGCTAACCTTATTTACCCCGGTACGTCTATGCAATAGAGCAGATATAAAAAATCATATTGCCCTAGCTGCAGGAGGGACTGAATAAAATATCTATAACATAAAGGAGATTACGATTATTATTTAATTAAAAATGACACAAATGATGAAACTTGAACACTTTACTGCGTAATGTCACATCTGATGTTATCATAGTGTCATTAAAGGGATTCATATCAATTTGTTTTTACTATTAAAGCCTTTTCTCTAAAATTAGGGTTTGAAACAAATACGTTTTGAGCCAAGGCCTTAGCAAAAATGTTTTTTACGATCTATCTTTCATAAACAAATTTCACCAATGAAACCAAGCTTTTGACGTGCGTTTCATCTTAATAAGAATCATCAGTAGCGCATTAAATAAACATTTGGTAATCAAATTTAAATATGAAGTTATGACTTAGAGATGAAGAACAGCAACTAAAGTGCTGATCCTTTGCTTTTTTGGGTGTTTTTTTTTTTTTTTTTTTTGCTGTACATGTACTGATTTTGTGTCATGGATGGATACCCCACATCCTTTGTTTTTCTATTGAAAATAATTGGGAATCAAAATGTTTAAATATTCATGTCATATCCAGTGTAAGTTCTTTATATCGGGGTAAAAAGCCATAGCGTATCGAATGATTCAACAATTTTATAGGAAATGACCGTAAAGATGGCGTAACCATTTAAATTCATTACAATAGGTGTTTCATTCACTAGTGATTTAACCATAAACCTTGATGTGTCATGTGTTAGATTATCTCAAGTGTTATCAACTAATCATTGTAATATAAAAAAAGTATTAACAAAATACCAAACTCCAAGGTTAATTAAAAAAAGTAGGTCCATTAAAACTAACAAAATCAAACGCTCGACTATATTAACCAACGGAACGAATGAAAACAACTGTCATATTCCTAACTTGGTACAGGTATTTTCCGAACAAAATGGGTTAAACTAGCTAAAGTAACCGTTAGGGGTTTCCGAGCTGGTTTTATAACTGATATTTATAATCATATGTATGTTTATGTTATTGAGCGAAGATTTTCCTCGGGAACAAAATGTGGACTACATGTAAGAAATGTTCAGATGTGTTCCTTAAACATTGAAAATACTGTTTCTCTTTTCCTTGGTGTGGTATTTTACCTAATATAGCGAAATATTTGCATAATTTCTCTTTTCAGGCATGTAAAGTAAATACAATCTTTAGTAATGATAGAATTGTGTATGAACTTGGATGTGAGCAGAAATCAGTAAGTTACAATTTATGAAAACAGTTCCGTTAAAGGTCAAGGGTTATAAATAAACATTTATCAACTTTTTAATAATTTCAAAACAAGACTTTTACTGACTCAAATATGGTATCACAAAATCCAAAGAAAACATATAAACCTCATAGGATATGAAAGAAGAGTTCTTAATCAAGCGTACATAAAGAAGTTAAGTATGGGGATTTAAACATTTTAAATAGTAGTAAACAGAAAAAAAATAATCTCAGTCAAAACCAAACTAAAGTAAACCTCAACATGCTTAACCTGACCAAAATAATACAGATGTTTTTATTTAACGGCATTTATTATTTTGTCTTTTTTCTAAACTTTGAAACCAATTATTGTTTTGACGGAAACAATTAATTGATTACAGAAGCGTATGCATTTGACAACTAGAAAAAGGTTATTTTATCTTTTTTTTTTATTTCAGATAACGCATTGAATTTTTGTTTAATGAAAAGTAGAAATCAATTTCTAATGTTTGCTTATGAATTAAGAAAAATAACAGATAACAGATATTGTGAGTAATTTACAATATACAGTTAAAATCTATTATTCTAGCTTGCAATTTGTTTCGTACCTATCCAATATTTGGATAACCTTAAGACGTTGGCAAAATTCTGTAGAAAAACTTGCATTTGTAAGAACTATATCTCACTTATAAAACCATTTACATACTAATATATCTATAATACTAAAATAACGAGGTCCAATTTGTTAGCCGGCATGGGATAAAAACGAAGAATCAAAGAATTCAACTTTATATATAACTAATATAGGACAATGGTGTTGATTACAAATTACACCATTCCAGGCCCTTTTGTTTTCCACATAATTGATATTACCAAAAATTATCAAGTTCCAGATCGAACCCGACACCGATACCAATAGTATATGTCACCTGTTACCTATTACCTAATATGTACGTTCCGCATTTGTCAGGCGCACTACCAAACGGTGCATTTGGGATTGGCTATATACACGGGTCATAATCATTGTTTCATATTGTAGTAAAAACGACGAATAAAAGAATTCAACTTTTTATATAACTAATATAGGACAATGGTGTTGATTAAAAATTACACCATTCCAGGCCCTTTTGTTTTCCAAATAATAATAATTTCCAGGCCGACGGGTTCAAACAGAAGATTTTGAAAGCAGAGAAAACTGTGCATCATATAAACAGCATGACTTTATCAGATGACAATACCAATACTAAAAATCCAGGCTAAAAATAAGTCTTATACATAATTAGATACTTTTAATTCAGTCACGCACCCGCGATTTCGCGGGTGTGTTCTAGTACATAACGAAATAAGGAGGTTCATTTCCTTTTCGTGACGTTATGACGTATAACATTATAACATTGGTTCATTTGCATAAAAGGTACGTACAATCTACACAATAAAATGTATACAAGATATTTCAAAATGCTATAATAGAGAGAGATGAATGATAAAAAGGGCCTCAAAAATGTTGCTTCATTTCGTTGAACATAGTCAACGTCTGAGTATTTATATTTTTAAAATTATATTGGTAACAACTAACCATGCAAGCATTCATATTAATAACGACTTATATATTTCGACATTAGATAGATGAACCACGAACGATTGAAATTCTATCTATCTATCTATCTATTCAAGTTTAACAATTTCGATACCATATATAATTAATGCACTAAAGTTTCTTTTAATCAATCATCAATAAATTGCCATGGATATAGATGAACCAGGCAAAGTCTTAACCTGTTGCAAATTTAATTTTGTCTTTTAAACGTTCACACTCATTCAAAATACCATCTTTTTTTAGTCATTATAGTTATAAAAAAAGAAAATGTAAGGTTCAATGTAATCGATCTGTCAAATGCCTTTGGAAAAAGTAAAGGTATTAAGATATGTTTAACGAAGTTATTTTTTTTTAAATTCACCATATTCTTTTCTTTAACACTAAGCTTGTATATTTTGTAATGTTTAAGGTATGTGATAAGATATTAATAGAATATCAAAAAACCCACCACTACACGACTCCCTATCCTGGTAAGAGAGGAAGACAAGCTAGTGATCTAGTTCTATGTTCGGCATGTTGTGCTGGTGTTGGATGTAACAAAGCTGAGTGTAGTACCGTAATACGTAGTAAGATTATTCATAATTTGTTCATGTAACCAACACACACACATAAATACACAAAAGTGTGCGTGTTAGAACATCTTCATATTACTCCATCATAAAATATATAATTTTATTATTATATAAAAACAGTGATAAATTCATATTATGTGCAATTCATATGTATTTACAAGTTGGTAAAAATAAATCAAAATACTAATTAATCAGTTGCTGGTAATGTGCACTCATTTCTTGTCTATTTCATTTTCATGAACTGATATGGCAAGTTTCGTTGATTATTAAACATTACCCTGCCTTCGGATGTTTTAAACGTTTCGTCTGAAACCTCAATCGCGATTATCATTTCACAAACACGTATTGTGTGCATGGAAATCAAAGCAAACGTTGCTGCGTTTTTCCCCCCATTAGTTAGTCCGTTTCTCTCGACTAACGAGTATTGGATGTCCATATGGCGCCTCATTTGTTTTTAACCAATAAACATTGATTTCTTTAAGAAATAATGAACAACCAGACAAATGGCAATATTGGCTTTCTTGAAAGTCCAATTACCATTTACGATTTCTAGGCTTTTCGTGAAAAAAATCTCAGCATATTGCAACTCATTTCACCTTTATCAGCAGACGAAAGATAAAGGAACTTCCAACAATATCTTAAAAATAACGCTGAAAACATTTCTGTTGTATGACTTAACATGAAAATACATAAAAGTAGAGCAGACTTTTTGACTGCTTTCCAAGTTAACTTAAGACATTTTAAGCAGGCAAGCAAGTTAGCTTCATTAGTCGTAGACTAGCCTAGGTCTGCTGCAGACCTATTGACAAGTCTGCTCTAGTCTTAAGGACATGTGGACAGGTCTTTTGACCGGTTCTGAGAATATGTCTGCTCCTGACCAGACCTGAAGACAGGTCTGCCTTTGACAGAAAGTCGTGTTTAACACTTTTTATATCAGACCTGACCTTTGATCATATAAACGATAATCGTATTGTAGAAAGTTTTGTTTTAATTCGAAGGCAGATAAATAGATTATCCAAGGCATTGGAAATGTATATGATGGGGAAGTAACAACATTTCTTAGGTTGATTCGTTACCATATTTTTACAGTCTCCTGCTAAATAAATATTCTATGCATTACATGATTTTTTCATTGTCATTCACTTTGTTTGCCTTGGACTAACGATTATATTTTCGAACGGAATGTTCAAAAGAAAGTTGTTAAGTGCCCGAATATATAAAGTGTATGATTTTTAGAAGCACTTTTGAATCACTCTAAATTGATGCGAACAAACTTTTGTAGTCACTGCTGTCATTTGTATTATAAAATCCATCCTTATTTAACAAATATACTGATTTATGATACCGCTATGTAATTTTCCTAATAAAGTACGAACATGGTCAGTTTTTTTGGTTGATGCGGGCAAATATATTTCTTGTATAAACCATCCTGAGATATGAAAACTACTGATGTTTATTGACGGTTCAGTATTTTCAATAAAAAGTGGAAATGCTGGTATTCTAGTTGATACCGGCATATATGACTTTTATTATAAATTCTAATATGACGTGCTTCTTTCGCTTTGTAAACAACACCGTGATAAAATTCTAGATGTATCTATACTTAGCGCAGACTCAAAGATGTACATAATAATGACTGTTACAATATACCTCCCACGTAAATCCACATGTATCGTAACCTAAGTGCAAACGCTATGCCGATTTCGTTGTGTTAAAAATTGCAATTGAAAAATCTACAGTACCTTTAGTCTTAATCTGAGGCATAACTTAAAGAATTAATGCATTAGAGCTCGGAAAAATGTACAAAATCAAATTATAAAAAATTCCGCGAAATTCCATTAATGTTTTTGGCGCATTAAAGTCATTTCAAAACATGACGTCATACGAATGAAAACGCCGAAGTTGAAGGTTTTTCCGTTGCGTTAACCCTCCAAATTCGGATAATATTGCATTAAAATGGAATTTTGAGGTAGGTGTTCTTTTATTTCCTATTCTATTGCATTATTCGCACATTTACTTATTTCAGCAAGTCAACATGGCGGCTCCTTAGTTACGAATGTCAACTGTGGATTTGACGGTAGCTTACGAGAAAAAAATGTAAATTAAAAATGACAAATGTTGGGGTTGAGAATCAAAAGAATTAAACACATTTTTTTCTAGCGGTTACTTAAGAAATAATTCATGCAAGCTATAGATTTATTAGTAATTTTTAGCCTTATCTAAAAGGGGGTAAAATAGAACAGCTACACATACGGTATACCCACTCTCGCCTCAGTTTTTTAATTACCGTATTTGTCCTATTAGAATCGAAATATGTCATGGAAGCCATAGATTTGTTGTAAATTTACACATGGCCTGGGCCATGATATTCGTTAATTTTATCCCTCGAAGCGAAAGAAGCACGTCATATTAGAATTTACTTTATACGATGCACGTTTAAGTTAGCAGTTTGTGTTTAACTGGGTTTCGATTGGTTAAAGGCAGATCACGGAGATGTTATTCCGATTGAAGTTTTATGCGTACTGTATTTTAACTGTATTGCTTATATCAAGAAACAAAGACATTTTAAAATATTTTATCGATCGATGTAAAGCGGTCCTGGTCACAAGTTAACTTAGTGTTCAGCAGACTTGCAAAAAGTTAACTTAAAACAGATCTAGTTCAATCGGAGTTTTCAAGGTCGAAGTCAAATTATTGTAGGACTGGTTCAGTTGCGGACCTGTCTAAAGTTGGGTATTTCGGCAGTTATAAAAACAGTCCTCAGACCGAGTCTTTTTTTTAAGTTAACTTTATTTTGGTCCGAGGATCGGTCGAAGCAGTTCTCAAACTTGTCGCAGGTTAACTTTGTCCAGTCAAAATGACTAGTTATGAAGTTAACTTGTTATACAGGTTAGGACTGCACCATCTGTACATAACAATTCGTATTATAGTATATTTTATAAATTACCAACAGCACGGGGAATAGACTTTTTCCAAAACAAGAAAATATTGTAATGTACTCGTTTTATACGTTGTCATTTTGCTATCATTATTTTTCAGGTCAAAAGTGCTTCACCACAAGATTTTGTGTTTGATGAATTATAACTGCCATCTCACAGTTATTCTCGAGAGAGGTTGATTAAATAAATCCTTGAAAAGAAAATTTCTTCCATAGTTATATACGGATCTTTTACCGAGTTGTCTTATTTACTAACTTACCATATAGTTCGGCATCAGTAGTCTACCGATGTTTGATTCTCACCAATCGATTAAAACAAATCAAGGTAACAAACGAAAATTGTGAGAATCGCATGAACTTCAAAAGGAGCGATAACGGGTACGTCAGTAGAGTAAGCATCTCCTGATATGCATACATCATCCGACATGCGAATCAACAGTTAGTCATAATCATGACAATGTCACAATCGGGTTACGCCTTCTTTTTTTTTTTTTTTTTTTTTGCACTGTCTCTAATTTTGAGGTCACTGGGATATATGAGATACAAGCACTCGCTGAAAAGCGGGTTATTGAGTTATCAATATATCTGAAAGAGAAATTAAAAAACTTTGAAAAAGTTTTGTATGAATTCTGCTTTACATGAATAGTATATATGGCTGATAGAGATGCACAATTAATAACCACTGGAATACCGACGGTCAATCCATCAAACTCTGCAAATATATTATCAATAAAAAAAAGTCAAGTATTTAAATCATACCATGTTCGGTATAATTGTTTTTGTAATCAGTGCGGTTCTTCATAAATAACATTTTTTATTAACTCATAATATTTTTTATTAACTCAAGCAAGAAATTTGTATCTACGATTTCCAATTTTGTTGAATGAGACGATGCATATCATTGAAAAAATGTGTAAAAACATAATTAAATAGAAAGCACAAACAAACAAAAAACTTTCTCTACCATTTCTTTGGAAATAAAAGGGCAATAACCCCAATAAGGGGTCGTCAGACGATTTCAACCATAATGACTTATTTGTAGATCTTGTTTTGCTGATCATTTTGTGCCAATTAAAGTTTCTCTCTATCTATTATAATTTCAAGATAATAGCCAAAATAAAAAACATTGGTAAAATTCGCCATTCAAGGGCAATAACTCTAATAAGAAGTCGTCTGACAGTTTTGATGTGAATAGACAATAGGAGGATCTCATCATTCTGAACATGTCTGCCTCTGTCAGATTTTCTCTCTTGCAGTTTTCAAGATAATAGACAAAACTTGCATTTTACCCCTATGTTTAGTTTTAGTCGTGTCTGCCATGTTGGTTGGCAAGCGGGGTCATCGGACACATTTTTTAAACTAGATATCCTAATAATGATTGTGGCTAAGTTTGGTTAAACATTTGCAAGGCATTTTACAAAATCCCTGGAAAATTTGAAAGGCATTTTACAAAATCCCTGGAAAATTTGAAAGGCATTTTACAAAATCCCTGGAAAATTTGAAAGGCATTTTACAAAATCCCTGGAAAATTTGAAAGGCATTTTACAAAATCCCTGGAAAATTTGAAAGGCATTTTACAAAATGCCCGAAATTATTTCACAGGAAAATTTGAAAGGCATTTTACAAAATCCAGAGCAGTTTTATCTATTCAGAAAATTTGAAAGGCATTTTACAAAATGCCGGAAATTATTTGAAAGTATTGAACAACAGAGCAGTTTTATCTATTCAGCTATTGAAAGTATTGAACAACAGAGCAGTTTTATCTATTGAGCTATTGAAAGTATTGAACAACAGAGCAGTTTTATCTATTCAGCTATTGAAAGTATTGAACAACAGAGCAGTTTTATCTATGATAATTATCGATTTTTAAACCTTGCATTTTATGAGTTTTAATCATCAAAAATAGATTCCAATAAATTATTAAAAATTCCCACAAGCACAGAAATCGACAATTATTTGTTATTTCATAAAATGTTAGGATGACAGAACTGTTACACTTTTGTCCTGATTTTTTTCAAATACATTGTTTGGCGTACAATCTGGTCTTAGAACTTTCAATCACATTCGAAGAAACCTGGACTGTAAAGCTCTGTCAATACGTTTTCTGATAAAACGTTAAGTCCGGAAATACATGTACACCTTTAATACAATCATTCCATACACCGAATATAGATGACCTATTGCTTATAATATAAAAGAAATAGACCAAACCATGGAAATTTTATATTGACCAATGAACCATGAAAATGAGGTCAAGGTCAGATGAACCCTGCCAGACAGACATGTACACCTTAAAATCATTCCATGCATCAAATATAGTTGACCTATTGCTTATAGTATCTAAGAAACAAAGTTAACCAGGAAAACTGAACATTGACCAATGAACCATGAAAATGAGGTGAAGGTCAGATGATACCTGCAAGACAGACATATACACCTTACAATCATTCCATACACCAAATTTAGTTGACCTATTGCTTAAAGTTTAAGAAAAACAGACCAAAACACCAAAACTTAACATTGAGCAATGAACCATGAAAATGAGGTCAAGTTCAAATAAAACCTACCAGACTGACATGTACATCATAAAATATTTCCATACACCAAATATAGTTGACCTATTGCATTCAGTACTAGAAAAAACAGACCAAAACACAAAAACGTAACATTGAGCAATGGACCGTGAAAATGAGGTCAAGGTCAAATAAAACCTGCCAGACTGACATGTACATCGTAAAATATTTCCATACACCAAATATAGTTGATCTTTTGCATACGGTATTAAAAAAACAGACCAAAACACAAAAACTTAACTTAAACCACTGAACCATGAAAATAAGGTCAAGGTCAGATGACACCTGCCAGTTGGACATGTACACCTTACTATTATTACATAACAAAATATAGTAGACCTATTGCTTATGGCATCTAAGATATGGACTAGACCACGAAAACTTAAACTTGTTCACTGATCCATGAAATGAGGTCGCGGTCAAGTGAAAACTGTCTGGCAGTCATTAGGACCTTGCAAGATACGAACATACCAGATATAGTTATCCTACTACTCATTATAAGAGAGAAATTAACATTACAAAAAATCTTAACTGTTAGTCACTGAACCATAAAAATGAGGTCAAGGACAATGGAAATATGACAGACGGAAACTTCATATCATAAGGCATCTATTTATAAAGTATGAATATCAAGGTCTTCTACCTTCTGAAATGTTAAGCTTTTAAGAAGTTAGTTAACGCCGCCTCCGGATCACTATCCCTATGTCGAGCTTTCTGTCACAGAAGTCGCAGGCTCGACAAAAACTCTATTCCACACAAATTTTACATAAAATAATTTAACATCTATCAATACTCTTAAAAACATATACAAATGTCATTTTACTACTGTGTAAAAATTCTACGATGTCTTTCACATGTTTCAGAACAATACACTCAACTTCCGGTAAAGCAAAAGTGAAAGTGGATCTTGCTGCAATACTGCCACTAAGGAAACACACATTTCATTCTATACTGGATCATAAAATATTAAAAACTTATTATATAACAAGTAACAATATAATAAAATGTTCATATCCAATACTATAATGCATAGTCCAGTCTGCATAGCTTAAGACAAATTAAGTTAACATGCATAGTCCAGTTTGCAAAACTAGAGATAAATTATGTCAACACACTTCAAGTAACATACGAAATCTTCACTATACATAAATTATTCATAATTAATGTTACATTAATATTTGTTCCATAAAATACAATATCAACAAAATGTTTAGCACTACTGTCATCCAAAATAGCCATATGGAAAAACAAGAATGTGTCCTTAGTACACGGATGCCCCACTAGCACTAGCATTTTCTATGTTCAGTGGACCGTGAAATTGGGGTCAAAACTCTAATTTGGCATTAAAATTAGAAAGATCATATCATAGGGAACTTGTGTACTAAGTTTCAAGTTGATTGGACTTCAACTTCATCAAAAACTACTTTGACCAAAAACTTTAACCTGAAGCGGGACAGATGGACGGACGAACGGACCACGGACGTACGAACGATCATGACGAAGGGATGCACAGACCAAAAAAAATAATGCCCCTACGTGGGGCATAAAAATTGACAAAATCAGGTTTAAAATAAAAAAGTTACAATTTAGGGCATACATGTAAGCATCATTTGACCCGAAACATCTTGTCAACATTACAAGAAACATCAATGAAGAATGAAGATGAAGAACAGTAATAAAAGGGATAATCCTTTGCTTAATACTTGTTTCTTTGTATTAAGTGTCGGTTTTGACATGTACTTTAACTTCAAATCTGTTCTTGTTTTTGAATTAAATCTGTTGGCATACATAAACTGCCAAAAGCTCCTGAAAAGTTGAATCCACGAAAAAATTCCAATCAAAATCTGATAAAAAAATAAAGATCTAAAGATCCTAAAATGTACCTGACCTATAATGGTTTACTTTTATAAATTGTTATTTGGATGGAGAGTTGTCTCATTGGCACTCACACCACATCTTCCTATATCTCTTTAAAGCATTTCTGACCCATTTTTTTTTTCACAAAAACAGCCGCTAATTGATAAAATTTGTTGCTCTTTCCTTTTTGTACTGACTAAGAGTTTAAAAGACAAGAGGCTGGCAATTTTTTGTGTAAATCTTGCATCAATGATCATTTTTATATTTAATGATTATTAAAGATAATAACCAAATTAAAATAAGGAGATGTGGTATGATTGCCAATGAGACAACTTTTAACCAAAGTTCAAATAAAGTGAACTATAGGCAACTGTATGGCCTTCAACAATGAGAAAAACCCATGTTGTATTATCAGCTATAGAAGTCCCTGACATGTAAAAATGAAGCACTTCAATTGAAAAAACTGCAAAATCGGGAAAAGCGCTTCGGACGCATGAAAATTAAAAGGTTTGTTTTCAGTTGTTAGCTCACATGGCCCAAAGTTTTACTTTTTTTTCTCATTTTTTGCCTATTATATTGAAAATTATTATGGATAGAAAGAAATTTTAAATAGCAAAAATGATCAGCAAGACAAGACCTACAAACAAGTCAAACGGTCATACGAGTCCTTATTGGAGTTATTGCCCTTTTAAAACGGTTTTTATTATTTTTGCTTTTTTGTCTATTGTCTGAAAAACTAGAATAGATAGATAGAAACTACAAGCATCAAAATTGATCGACAAAACAAAATCTACAAATAAGTCACAATAGTTGAAATCTAATTTGAGTTTTGCCCTTTAAAGAAGATTTTTACCAATATTTTGCGTTTATGTCTAATATCTTATAACTATAATAGATAGATAGGAACTTGAATAAGCAACAACGATCAGCAAGACAAGATCTACAAATTAGTCTACTGGCCGAAATCATCAGTGGACTGCTCATTGGAAATCATGCCCTTTAATGACAAATTCCACCAATATTTTACGGTTTGTCTATTATCTTGAAAACAATTAAAGATAGATAGACACTTTAGATACCAAAAATTATCAGCAAGACAAGATCTTAAAATAAGTCAAATTTTGCCGAAATAGTTAGTAGACTCTTTATAGGAGTGATTCCCCTTAAATGACAATTGTTTTACCTTTGTTATGTTTTGGGCAAAAACTAAAGAAGATAGAAAGAATCAGTAAACAGTAAAAATGATCAGCAATACAAGAACAACATAAACGAGATTTTTGTCTTGAATTCTATTCTTATCCACAATGTTGGAGAGAATCCATTGTTGAAGATGCAAATAGACCTAGGTGAGCGACACAAGCTCTTTAAAGCCTCTGTTTTACATCACTTGATACCGCTGCTGGTGGATTATTAGTCCCCGAGGGTATCATCAGTCCAGTAATTCGTTACCGAAGTCATTAAAAAAAAATTTCTTAAATTTTGAAATTATCAAAAAAAAAAGGGTTTCATCTCCCCAGGCAAATTTGACCTTGGATTTGATTATTACTTTGAGTCCTTTTTTCCTATAGCTCTTTAACTATTTCGGTTCTGATACATCCTTCGCTAGTAAGATTTGAAAATATAGATAGAAACATTTATGGAAAGCCAAAAAATGATATTTTCGATTGACTAAATATTCAAACTTAATACAGGAAAGAGGACCGAGGGCGTTGGCTAGATCTTCCTGATCTCTCAATCTTCATAATAGTATGCATATAGTTAGTTAATATATAGATATGAATGACATCAAAAGGAATTTGGGTAAACCTTTCGTCTTCTATGTTTGTAGAGGGCTCAAAGTGCCAGTTTGATATTCAAAATATATAGTGAAAACCTGCCGGAGAACGTTGAAAAAAGAATGAGACCCCCCCCTGATCTTTCAATATCCATAAAATTTGATAATCTTGTAGACTTTCTATATATACTAGAACACACCCGCGACATCGCGGATCCATGACTGAATTAAAGTACCTAAGCCTTATTTCAAACCTGGATTTTTAGTATTCGTATTGTCATCTGATAAAGTCGTGCTGATTATAAGGTATAAAGTTTTCTCTGCTTTCAAAATCTTTCTGTTTGAACCCGTCCTGGTTTTCTTACTACAACCGGAAACTTCATGTGACAATGATTGAATTAAGTAGTGTTAATCCCTGTATAATGACGAAGTTCGTGTGTGATTATGACCCGTGTATATAGCAAATCCCAAATTTTGTGGTGCGCCTGACAGGGGCGGAACGTACAGAGTAGGTAACAGGTGACATATACTTTTAGTATCGGTATCGGATTCGACACGGAACTTGTAATTTATTAGAAATATTAATTATTTTGAAAACAAAAGGGCCAGGAATGGTGTAATTTTTAATCAACACCATTATCCTATATTAGTTACATATAAAGTTGAATTCTTTGATTCGTCGTTTTTACCCCATGCCGGCTAACAAATTGGACCTCGTTATTTTAGTATTATAGATAGGTGCTATCAAAAGGATTTCCCAGACAAATGTGAGCTTCGATATTTACGGAGGGTTTTCAAATAAAAGTCGTCAAAAATTCAAGTAAAGGGGCACAGGGCGTTGGCTAGATCTTCCTGATCTCTCAATCTTCATATATTATGCATATAGTTAGTTAATATATAGATATGAATGACATCAAAAGGAATTTGGGTAAACTTTTCGTTTTCTATGTGTATGGAGGGCTCAAAGTGCCAGTTTGATATTCAAAATATATAGTGAAAACCTACCGGAGAACGCTGAAAAAAGAATGAGACCCCCTGGTCTTTCAATATCCATAAACTTTGATAATCTTGTAGACTTTCTACATATATGTGTGCGATCAAAAGAATCTCCAAGAAAAATGTCACCTTCGATATGTACGGAGGGCTTAAAGTGTCACTTTTCAAATAAAAGTCGTCAAAAATTCAAGTAAAGGGGCACAGGGCGTTGGCTAGATCTCCCTGATCCCTGAATCTTCAAAATATTATGCATATAGTTAGTTGATATAAAGATATAAATGACATCAAAGGGAATTTGGGTAAACTTTTCGTCTTATATGTTTATGGAAGGCTAAAAAATGCCAATATTATAAAGATTGAGAGATCAGGGAGGTCTAGCCATTGCCCTGTGCCCTTTTACCTGAATTTTCGACGATTTTTAGCTGAAAAGTGATAATTTAAGCCCTCCGTAGATATGGAAGACGACATCATTCTGGAAATTCCTTTTGATACGATCTGTATATATACACAATCTAAAAGATCATTCAATTGTATGGACATTGAAAGTCTTGTTGTCATTTAAACGGTCTCCGGTTGGTTTTCACTCTATATTTTGAATATCAAACTGGCACTTTGGTCCCTCCGTAAACATAGAAGACAAGAAGTTTACCCAAATTTCTGTAGTTGTCATTCGTATCTTTATATTAACTAACTATCTGCATAATATTATGAAGATTGGAAGATCGGGAGGTCTAGCCATCGCCCTGTGCCCTTTTACCTGAATTTTCGACGATTTCTTTCTTTTTTTTTTTTGAGGCTTTCCATAATCATTTCTATTTATATTTTTAAATGTTACTGGAGTGATCGTATGTTTTGGTTCTAGAAATATCATGTATAAAAGTACATCTTTGATTGCATGTTATTGATTAAAATCTATATTTCATAAAGACAAATGTTCGATTTACATTAGGGTTTAGATTCGAGGACAACGAGAATTTACGACAGCTTGAAGGGGTCATAAAACGATTTTCCACATATCTTTTTACTCCTTTTATCTATGACTATCATGTTTTTAATGTTATCGAATATTTAAATTTTTATTGTTTTCAACTAAGAACTTTGAATATCGAACCGACTGCTAGCAGCCGGTTGGATATTGAATATCGAATAACGAATAACGAACCGGCCGCTTACTTCACATCCATCATTTTTAATTAATTTATATTCTATCAATGATTGTTTGTGTCATTTTAAAACTTACTTAATGAACTTAGTATTCCCTTATTTTTTACTTTAATTTTTGTTTGTTTCTTTTAATTAAATTAAATAATATTTTGACAGTATTAATGTTATTTTTCTGCTTTCCAACCTAATTTAAATATTTTTAACAGAAATGTTATCTCCTCAGGCTATGATGGAAATACACAATATCACGTTAAATCTTCAAATATAATCAGTTTATTGTGACAATGAACAATAGCACGTGTTATTAAATAATTGAACTAGTACTATACACACAAAGCGTTCAGGGGTCGTCTCAAAACAAATATAATTGCGTTGTTATTATACTTGTTAAGACACTTTCACATCAAATCGCTTATTTCTGTAAAAAAAACAAATACTACTGGAAAAAAATAACATTTTTGTGTCTCTAATTTTTTACTTTCCGATCTACAAATGAACATTGATAGAAGAAAATACTATGTCAAATGGTTATCTTCCAGTAGAGGGACTACCTGTATAAATGGTCGAAAATTTTCGAGACGTTCCGAGAATCTTGATTTCGAGCATATCGAATTGCCCATACTAACCAATATATAGGCGTGAACCCCTCAGGGGGTTCACGGAAAACAATCATTTAACAATACCATAAAAAAAAGCACACGTACGTAATATTACATCATTTTTTATACAAAATCGTTACTGAAAGCCAGCTGTTTATTTTAAAAGGATCATGTTATCCTACCTCTTTGTTTTCTTATATCATTTGGAGACGGAATATTAGAACTTTATTGTTCGGTTTCTTCTTTGTAACGTGGCGGTCTAATATACAATTCGATTTATTAATTGATTATTGTTGTTTGACTATAACATATATAAATATGGTGATATTCAGATTTAGTTCTGTTAAAAACACAAAGTGGTGGGGGCTTTTACGAATGGTCAGAAAAAGATTCATAAGGTAATTAAACTTAAAGATATCAGGTTTGTCATCATTTTTTATCTTAATGTAGATACTTATTTTTGCTGATTTAAACATACATTTATCATTTGTTATGAATATGCCTCTTTAATTGTGATTATTTTTATATTTATGTATTTAATCTGTATCATTTATTTTTTTCTCTATATTTATTGTCGAGTATGTATTTTACATGTGGAAATCAAAATGTTTCACACACAATCCCGCTCTCGTGGCAAGCGTGCTACCACTCATTTGAGTCACTGGAATATAATTTAAAATTTTAATAATTTCTCATATTTTGATATAAAAAATACTTTTTTTCATTATTAGCTCTATAGGAATTAACATTTTAATTTAGAAGAATATATGTATATAACAACCATTCATTCGATGATGTTTACCTGCTTTTTAAGCAACATATTATATGATATTTAAAATGGTACTCGAAACTAGACCAACCTACAAAAGAAAAATGATGCATGCAACACAATGACGCAATTTCGCAAACAAATAGTTTAATTACTTATTTTGACGAAATACCAAGTTGTCAGTATAATGTCCATTAACAAATAAAACATGAATGTAATGAAGCGCAATACTAAGTGCTTGATATTAACTCTAGACATATTCTTGAAATTCAGTATTATATATGCTATAGTTATGTTAAATAAAAAAAAATAACCAGAAACATAATGTACTTGTGGCAAAATTACGAAAGAACAAATCTCGTTGCGATACTTTTCTTGATTTAAAACGTCATAAATTCATGTCACAATTCTAGATAAAATCTCTTTCTTAACAACTAAAAATGCTATATGTATTTAAAATGTCATGTTGAAAAGCATCCATAGTTAAAATTCATTATAGAAATCTGTCAGTTTGAATATAAACATTTTGTATCGTAATGTTCAATTTGAACATCCTAGTTCTAACACAATGATGTTACATCTCAATTAACCTTGAAATGTCGTAGCTGATCAAATATACCAAAAGATCTTGCTTTTAAATGAAATTTGTAATAAATCTCATTTTTTCCATTAAACATTCAAGTTTCTAGGCCTGTTACTCTTATCTTATTATTTTTTTTAACTATTTTTGGTGGCTAAATCCGACCTGCGGATAATTTGCTTAAAAATGACCTGGTGACCTGAGGCAATTTTTAAACGTTATCTTGTGATCTCAGAGAAGTTACCTACTGGATTCCCATTTTTTCAACTGGTATATATTATATATGTATTGTAAATTGTCCATCGTAAGATAGTATATTTTTGTTTAATTTATTACTGATAGATTCACTGAGGAATGTAATGTATTCTACAGAAAAAATATAAACATGATGAATGGCTTCAACGTTAAGATGAGGAAAAACATGACACATTCGAAAAAGGATTGAAGTGACACACGATCATGTATTAATGACTATTCAAGAACTGTATTTGGAATGATTAGTTTTGAACTGCAATAGCACAAGAAACATGGTTTATCTCTCTTGGTGAATTCAAGTTTTGAATTCTCAATTTTGATTTTTTTTTAATTATGAATTTTGAATTTTGAATTTTGAATTCTGAAATATGAATGATCCTTCTAGGCTTTCGTAAAATATGTACATGTTTTTATTTTACAGATATTTATAATAACTTCCGCATTTTACTAGTAAGTGGAATCAAGTTTACTCAATTTTTCAGATAATGCTTTATCAAGCGAACATAAATACATATATTTTGTGATCAAATGAAAAAAATATATAACTGATAGATTTATCATTATTGTTTTACTAATCAAATCAAAAGAAACAATAACTCAAAATATCATTTGCTATTTTGTTTTGAAAATACACTAAATAACCAATATAAAATGATGCATTGATATATTTTTGATAGGATTAACGTGGATTATTGAAAACGTTCTCAATATATATCCTCCATGTAAATCGTTAGTGATTAAAATTTCATTCATTGTTGCTTGTCTTTTTTCTAAACTGACCAGACATATATTTTTAACAATGGAGCATATCGATGGAAACTGGTTTCGAGAGGAAAATGACAAGTGGAGTGGCTATAGTACCGGTATAGAAATAGAGAGAATTCTGTGTTTCGAAAAAACAGAGCACCAAGAAATACTTGTTATTAAAAGGTTAGTTAAAGAAATGAACACTCGTACTGAAATTGTCAAATAATCAATAACTGAAATAATTATTATACACCTTTTGGAATTTAATGTTGGAAAGAAAATATATTTAAAAAATTGCCATATTTTTATTATAAAATATTTTGTCGTCGACGGTAAATGATGCATCTATATTTAATGACTTTTTCTTGTTAAAAAAAAAAAACATTTTTGATATGTATCATATTTAAAAAAAAAAAAGGAGAAATGATATGAAATGAAGTGGTATAATTGGCAATGATGTCACCATACGATATTCAACAAATGAGCAAAACATATACCGTATAATTAAACTATAATAGGCCATGGAATGACAAAAGTTAAATAGATTTTGCAAATTGCTCTTCAATTTTTAATACTTGTTTTTGAACAAAAAAAAATCTTCGAAATTCTGAATTTAAATGAATTTTATTTTTTCAATTTAGCAAGGATAAAGAAAAATCAAAACAATCAAAATTTGGGCGCACAGCATTTGTATCAATTTTTGATAAAGCAGGCTTTAAGTATACTTTTTGTCCTTTTTGGTTGATAAGCTCTCCATTTTTTAAATAGTTTTTGAATTTTCAAATATTTTGACCTCGAGCAGCACTGAAGAGACACTTTCTGTGGAAATACGCATCTGGTGCAGCAAAATTGGTACCTTTGATGTTATTACTACCACTGGTTCGATACCTCTGCTGGTGGACTGTTACTTCCCGGGGGTATCCCAGCCTAGTAGCCGGTACTTCGGTACTGGCATGAAAAAACGGATATAATGTTATAAAAATTTGTTGTCAAAATCAATTTGGAAATTAACTTAAATTTAGGAATACAGCTCCCTCATGTAAAGCTCTGATTCCTTGTCCGGATTTGGCTATATTTTTTGTCTTTTTTGGTTTATAAGCTTTTCATTTCTTAAATAAGTTTTGAATTTTCAAATGTTTTGGCCTCGAGCATCACTGAACAGACATTTATTGTAGAAGTGCGCATCTGGTGGAGAAAAAGTGGTACCGTTAATGTTATTATATATACTTGTTTTTTGGCGGAAATGAAATGTGATTTCTGGCGCAAGAGAAATGTTTATTTGGCGCAAATGCAAAGCACCGCAAAAGTTATTTACAAAATCTGTCTGTATCCAAGAAAATGATAGATGGAAAAACATGAACACACCCTATATAGCCATATCATTTTTGAAATATTGTTGTCTGAAATAACCAATCAAAACTGGCATATTTGCTTATTCGGGTAATCTACTAAAATATTTTTTTTAAATCTATTGATTTAATATTGAGCAGCAATATGAATTAAATTAATAGATCTAAATCTAAATTATGTAAAATGATACATTGCCGTTGTATATGTGTCGAATAAACACGTTTAGAAACTCACCAAAGATACCAGCCTTATAATGTTGTATGTCAGACGCGCTTCAACCAAAGACTTAATAGTGACGCTCGAATCATAAAAGTTAAAAAGCCAAGCATTGAAGATAAACAATTCCAAGGTTTTGCCAAATACACGGCAACTCTTCTTACATGTCTTTATAAAATAAAGTTGAAAAAAACGATGCATAGGAAATAATCTGTGAATGTTCTAATCAGACAGTTCTTTACTATTGGCTTATTCTATTATCTCTAGAAAAAGCTTCATATTTGAGTGGTTGGCGGTATTTCACAATACATTTTAATATAATTGTCTTACACTGGAATCATTTAAATTGTCAAAATTGTTCATTTTGATGAGATTTTTATATTGCTCAAAAAACAAAAGGAACAATAGCCGAAAGGGAAGTAATTTTTACGCGACCTCCCGAAAATAAGAATAAGGTCAGATATCTTAACGCTGAATTAACAGTTGAATTAACCCCCATTTCTTCATTTTAGCGGCAAGTGACGACTATACCTACACCAAGTCTCCAATTTAGGGACTAGAGGGGTGAGATTAAGAAAGTAGACAACTTAATGATAAAGAAAAATCGGCAAAAAAATAGAGAAAAGACAATAACTGGGTGCATAAATATATTTTACGAAACGCGGGTTTTGCTTACCTAATTATAAGCCTGGTACCTTTGCTTATATATAGAATAGCGAACATAGGAAAATAGAGAAACAAAGTCTAAAATATTACAGAAAGTAAAACCTAATACAGATCCTAACTCATGACGTGTACGTCAAAACAGCGATACGTATAAATAAAAACTAAGTCAGGAACTCATATGCAATTCGGCTCAAAACATGAATTTTACATCCGCTTACCTAACTTTAAAAAAAACATATTTTCCATTTCGTATTTCAATTTTTATCAAGTATTAAAATATTTGTTTTATTTCGTAAACATGCATTTTTATTCAGATATATAATGCAGTAGCGGTTCACAATGCTTTAAAGTTATTGCAAATGGCTGATATTTTTGTTCGAGCATATTGTTTTTCTTAAATTGTTTAACATTTCATACCGATATAACATGTTACTTTTATTAATCTTCCCTTAGTTTATTGATTTTGAATTTACATTGTATCATAGGTCAAATTTATTTGTTCAGTGTATGTTCATTGGTGTTAATATGTCCTTTGATTGAGTTAAGCTATTTCAGTTGATATTTTATAGTGTGTCTTTCTATGTTGTGATGTTACACTATTGTTTCAGAAAAAGGGTGAAGGTTTGGTACCATTAAAACGTTTAAACCCGCTGCATTTGTTTGCACCTGTCCTAAGTCAGGAATCTGATGTTCAGTAGTTGTCGTTTGTTGATGTGGTTCATAAGTATTTCTCGTTTCTCGTTTTATATAGATTAGACCGTTGGTTTTCCCGTTTGAATGGTTTTACACTACTAATTTTGGGGTCCTTTATAGCTTACTGTTCGGTGTGAGCCTAGGCTCCGTGTTGAAGACCGTACTTTGACCTATAATGGTTTACATTTATAAATTTTGACTTGGATGGAGAGTTGTCTCATTGGCACTCATACCACATCTTCTTATATCTATTTAATCAATATAAATACCAATTTAACGTACATTATTTTACGGTAAGCCGCTATTAATAAGCTTATGTTAAAACAACAAAATCAACATCCTGTTAAATAAATTTTTTAAGGAACCTACGTTAGTTATCGGTTTAGAACATCACAACTATAGGTACAAACTGACAGACAATATGATAATAAAGAAACTTGGCATAAAAAGTTATTTTAAGAATAGATATAGGAAGATGTGGTATGAGTGCCAATGAGACAACTCTCCATCCAAGTAACAATTTATAAAAGTAAACCATTATAGGTAAACCATTATTAGAAAGCCTTTCTTCTATATTTGCAGTAAATCATTTGGAAATGTACTTGTATTAGATGGTATCATATCGAGTGCTGAACGGGATGAGTTTGCCTATTTGGAAATGATGGCTAACTTACCAATAAACTGTCATCCAAAACCAGAAAAGGTATATCCGTATTTTTTTCATAAAATATTTTACACATACTTTACACATGTAAGAATCATTTCAATGATTCAAGGAGGCATTTGGGTTGTCATAGATGTTATTTAAGTGTCAATATCTATAGGAAGATTTAAATGTGAAGTAGATACCTATTTAATTAACCAGGATATACGAAATATCAGTTCGGAATTATCTAAAGAACTCCATTAGTAGACCGTGCTATGCTTTTCAGTCTACTAATAGGATAACTGGCAAAAAATACTAATGAACCATAAAATAAAGAATATGGAATAATTGGGTACTGGGGGTACTGCGATATAAAGAGTAACAGATTATTGGCAAGTAAAATAAAGAAAAGGGAAAAATAGTCTAAAATTGAACACTAGAAATGAAATTTCTTTCATCAAAATCTAGACCCTCCGACAATGTTATCTAATGAATTTACTCGATGATAATGCTCATATCATTTAGAAATCATAAAAAAAGGTTATCCGCTCAATTTAGGTATGTTCGTAAGTAGGGTGCATAAATAGTACCTACTGTCAAATAATTTTCAACTTTAAATTCACTAAAAGATTTGATGATTTCCTTTCCGTTGCATATTATAAACATTTGGTTTTTTTTTAATTGTCTAACATTTGTTTTATAGGTTTTGGTTGTAGGTGCTGGTGGTGGAGGAGTTGTAAAAGAGGTTCTAAAGCACAAATCTGTACGGAAAGTTGTCGCTTGTGAAATTGATAAGGTACAAGTGCTAAATGTTCTTTTAGGAAAATGCTTGTGTGGTTCTACGTTCAATAATGAGATACGGCATGTTGTATATAACTTTACTTTAGTCATCTCGCACATATACACGCACATACATACTTCGCTTCGATAAGCAAAGTATAATAACAGTTTGAGTACGCAATATCCATTATTTTGGCACTTAGGTAACGAATAAAAATCATTTTCCTGTGATTGATAATAATTGATCAATAGCGCTCATATAGTTTCAAATGGCTTAACTCAATATATCAGTTCGAACTAAAATAAAAACAATAGACACAAAGCACCAATAAAAGGGTACTTGCAGTTACTGACAGCTTGTTCAAAGCCAATTACAACTTATAAATAAATGCAAAGACTATAGTGTCGATCAGTACAAATCCAACGGATTTAGTGTTAAGACGTCATAAACAGTCAGAAAAACGTATGACCTTGTGTAACATGTGTAATACAAAAATATAAGTAACAGTATCCACAGGATGTAGGATCATGAGTACTCGTAATTGCAATTATATAGCAGTATAGATTTAGTTGTGTTATAATTTTTCAAAAACAAAATCAATGTTTGTATCAATAAAAACAATTTTTGAAAATGTTACTTCGGTTTTAAATTGACAATCATTAGGAATAAGTTTACTCAAAGGATCATTGTGTTTGTATGAATGCTATATAAATTTACTGGCTCTATAAACAACATTATCGTTAAATTCAGGATTTTATATCCTGTTTAAATAAGAATATTAATTCTACAGGTACAGCCAAACATCCTCACCAAATCTTTGTATTTATGAAAGAATTTAGTTCAAGTTTTAATAAGTTTGAGGTAACGAAATTCATGACTTATTAAATTACCAGTTATTTATAAATTACGTTCATTGAAATCTAAACGCGGTTACAGATACCGACATAGCTAACAAGTTGTGAAATATACACAACGTAAGAAAGGGTCAAGGGAAATCACTGTCCAAAACGAGATAAATAACAATATAGTATACCTATTGTGATGTTTTGGTTGAGTGTGGAATCGATTGGGCATGACAGGGGATGGATGCATATCAGGAGGTGTTTTTATTTTTTGGAGTTCATGCAATGCCTGTAAGTTTTGTTTTTACCTTGTTTTGTATGTTCTAAATGAATTTATCATATTTGATCATCAGTAAAAAATACTGTTGCTTCTAATTCATTAAATAACAAGCCAAATAAATTCCTCCATTCCTCCATACACCTAATCGCTATTTATTCCATTCCGGATAAGTTCTAAAATTACACAACTTTTTCATCCAGTTGAAGCTATCTGGGGCCCTGTTTAAACAATGCACCATGCATGAAACTTTTAATGAGATCTGTTGAAAACATCGTAAATACTTCAAACAAAATATTTTTGACTATAATTTGAGTTTCGAAAAGTGGATCATAATCTATCAAAGTTTCGTATTGATCGCTTTCTAAATTTTTCCCTCCTCTGCTCATGACTGATGACCTTTGTTGTTTACCTGTTCAAGGCCTGTTGACCCAAACAGGAAGTTGTCTAAATGACTGTTTTTTCCGGATTGGACTAAATATCGATAAGGTGTATTGCGAAATTGGTCTGCTTGTTTTGATTAAGTATTCACCTGAAAATAAAAATAACCTAATAAATAAATGTGCGTCCGAATCGTTTTGTTTGTGCTTGTGCTTGTTATTAAATATCAGTTGAACGTTAGTTTAACAGTATTTGTCATGTGTAAACTCGGCCTTTAACTTTAAAGCTTAGCATAAAGCCGCCTATAACTAGTTCTTGTGAAGTGTTCATACGTGGTGAGCACACCATTACGTCATCTTACAGTATACGTCATGTGCTTAATGAGAGGCAGAAATAATACTTACCCCCTGTTTATATCTGCTTTTACTTCCGATTATCAGACTTATATATGAGTTCATTGTAGCCTTTAAAAAAGAAGTTAATTTCGGATTTAATTAACAATTTTGTTATATTTTTAAAGAAAGTTGTGGATGTTTGTAAAACGTATATCCCTAGTTTGACACAGGATTATGATGATGACCGCGTTGAACTTGTTATTGCAAATGGGGCACAATACATTAAAGAACACAGTGGGGAATTCGATGTTATAATTACGGACTCTTGTTTTGAAGGTATGTGACGCTTTGATGTAATATTTTTAAAATCACATTGTTTAAACTTTTGAATGATAAATGAGATTTTCAAATAGCAAAGCTATACTAGAATATATATAAAAGGGTACACCTTTCAATGTGGAAGTTATTAACAATAAGCCATCATAATTCAGCGTTTTAACGATGATTAAGACCAGAACTAGTATTATTTAAAGTGGCAGTCTTGTAATCAGGCAATTTAGAAGAATTTCAAAACATGGCCGGAAAGAACCCACCGACCTTACCATTTTATTTTGAAATTAACCTCGTACTGAGTTAAAAATGGTAATTCTTTTGTTTCTGTGTGTCTGGTAATTCGAGAAATCTCTTGTTAACATTTGGTTAGAATGATAGCAAATTACGGAGTAAGCTCCCCTTAATTGGTAATTTCTAGTGTATTTCAACCAAATTATATCTTGAAATACCAGAACAGAAGAAGGAAATGAATGTTATAGTCGTGCACCATTATACATTTTGAACTTAAATTAATGTAAACTTGAGTGGGTTTTTGTTTGTCATGATTTCACCACTGCCTGATTCTAAGGCAGATTGGCACTTAATTATTGCTTATCGTTTTTTTTATATTTATAAATGATTAAAATTAAAATTAACAAAAATAAATAAAATAAATATATTATTTGATGAGTGATAGTGCCAAGACACTTTTATATATTACGAATTCAACTTAGATACATTACAGGACCTGGTGAAGGACTGTTTACAGAAGAATATTTCGAAAGCATGAAAATGTCGCTAAAACAAGATGGTGTTTTATGTTTTCAAGGTAATTTGAATGTAATTAGTCTGAAAGGCCCACAATGCCAACAATTAATAATCATAACTGTCTCTCAATTGTCTTTGATGTCTAGTGGCGGTGGATTGTATGAACAAGGTGTATGATGACCATTAGGATTAAAAAGGTAAAATATAGTTTTATCAAAAAAACTCTTACACTAATAACTTTATTGAGGAATAAATCATAATACTAATTTTCACATAAGACCAGATTGATACATTTTATTTGATATTTAAATGTTTATTATAAATAAGATGCAAAAAACTTAATGAAAAGATTGTAAGAAAAGATGAAAGTTTTGGTTGCATTTGAAAGAATTGATGGCGTGTTTTAATGTTTTAAAAAACGGAATTTATTCTTATAGGCAAATTTGATCTTCTCTTCTTTTGGGTCACATTGAATTCTATCAAATCCGCAAAAGTCTTTGATAAAACAAAATTTAGCCAAATGAAATATTTGTAATAACATCCTCAATCAGATAAACATAAGCCAGATGCACTGGGATAAATCACCGTAGAGCTATATTACTAAAAATAGTCAGAAGAATAACCATAACTAAGATTTTATAAACTTTGTATGAGTATGCTTTCCGTTTTGAATTTTCCTTGGAGTTCGGTATTTTTGTTATTTTACTTTTTGATAAAGAATAAGGTATGATAAGGCAACGTCTTGGAATATGACAAGTCAGGAATATGACAGTTGTTTTCCATTCGTTTGATGTGTTTGAGCTTTTGATTTTGCCATTTGATAAAGGACTTTCCGTTTTGAATTTTCCTTCGAGTTCAGTATTTTTGTTATTTTACTTTTTGGACCATTGAAATCAACGATAAAAAGTTATTATAAATCGTTCACATAACGTTCTACATATGCTCACAAGATATTACCCTGTCAGAAATCAGAGTTTATGATTTTTAATTGTGTCTTATGTATTTATTTAACACTGCTTGTATTAAATACAATACTGCATATACTGCAAACGAACCCACTTATATTTGATATGATACAACCAAAATATATTTTGCTGCAGGATGTCTGCTACAATGTGAATGCCAAAAAAAAACGAATTTGGCAAGCCCTTGTCTAATATCCAATTTTTCAAAATGTGGGTATACAATTGCAAATTTTAAAATGTTGATGACGTCTTAGTGATTTCAAAATGAATCAAAAATTTTGGAAGTCACATGACTTATTTTTCAATATTAAATATGTTTAACATGGATGCATATTTACATTGACTAACTTACAGAATTCAACCTGTTGTTATGCCACTGTCAGTCGTAAGTCGAGTCATATTATGTTACCAATGTTTGTGTTTCCACCATTCTGAAATCCAACAAATGTTCGGGCATTGTTTTCGTTATGCCTGTATATAAAGATTGAGATGATTTCTTATTCATAACTGTATAAAAAGTGATTGCAGAGTGAGTTGACGTTGTGTTTCCCGGATGACATATGTATTCGTGGAGTTAAAGAGTCCTTTTCTTAATCCGAATGCAGGTGGGCAATCGAGTAGATCCAAAACCACTAGTCGTTTTAAGTAGTCTAAAATAAATATATGCCAGCCATGACAAATTTTAACACATATACATTACTTTTAATATTGCTTTTGTTTTCTATATGTTATTATGTATTAACAATAGTCCAGAATACTTTTACGATAAAACATTCATTTTCTATTCAAGTTTAACAAGAAGCATACAGTAATCATTCAAAAAGTTCAAATATAATATATATATATACATGAGTTATGTTCTTAATTTACAGCTGAAAACATTTTCATGGATCTCCCATTGATCAAAGAGATGATGACAATATCTAGAAATATATATCCAAAAGTTGAATTTGGATATTCCGTTCAACTAACAGTTAATGGCGGTCATTTTGGCTTTATTTTATGCAGTCTAAACAAAGTAAGGAACATTTTCAACATTCTGTGTAGTGCACAATGCAATTTGAAATGATCTCTTACTCATTTTGATAGAAAAACAAAGGATTTTTGTCTGCTTTTCTTTTTTAAACAAGTGTTACTTTGACATGTCTGATTAGTATAGTTGAAAAAAAAATTCAGATCAATATTTTCAAGAAAGCAATATAAAAAAGATGCTCTTAGTTTCATTGTAAAACAAAAACAAATTAGTTTAAAGTTTTAAAATATTAAATAGAAATGTATTTAACAAAACTTTGCAATACTTTAACAAAACATGAAATTACTTTGTTGAATAAATGATACCAACATATCTTGATATACAAAATTACTTTCTAGGGAAAGTCGCGGCTTAACGTGATTTTACAAGCACCGATATATCTTTTAAAAATCCAACAAAAAAGAACTGTTATAACTGGGTCAATATGCGCAAATCATTACTGGTAGGTGGTAATGGTAGCCTTTTCTTCAATTCCTCGGTCTTTATCGTAAACTTGGATATGTACATGATGTATGATGACTCGTTTCGAACTGAGACTTTTTGACATATGTGATTAAATTTTTGTGGTACCAAGTAAGATTCGTTTTTCCGTAAATTGACTTAACCCCGAAAATCCCCCTCCAGGTAAAAAATCCATATTTTCACACAAAATGTTCTCTGAAAATTCAGTTCTTTGCATACATTTAATAACACCATAATATTCACACATGTCCAATATCACTGCTCTGAGATTTACATATTATATTTGACTACCACAAATTGAGGCGCGTTAGATATATTGACACTACTGCAAATATTTGAATCAATATTAAGAATATCATGATCTGTTTTAGGATACTAGTTTTAAAGAACCCTTGAAAAAGTACACTGATGAAGAAACAAAAGAGATGAATTTCAAGTTTTATAACAATGATATTCATAGGGCATGTTTTAGCCTTCCCAACTTTGTCAAGAAAGTAAGTATATAAAAATGGCTAAAAAATTTAAATAACAAAAAATACCGAACTCCAAGGAAATTCAAAACGGAAAGTCCTTTATCAAATGGCAAAATCAAAAGCTCAAACACATCAAACGAATGGTAAACAACAATAATAATAATAAATGATAATGATTTCATAAATGAAATTCTTACCTTTTAGATATTAGTTTCTCAAAATATCAGACAAATGCCCGAGCCTTTTGTGTTTATCCATCGCAATAAAAAAAAAAGAGTAGAAAACTTAAGTATGTTATCTGATATAAAGCATGCTTCATTTAATTCAAGTTTCCTTTCAATCATCTTTATAAAAGAAAGGGGTCAGAAATTTACTCAATTTTTATATCTCACTTATATTTTTTATGGCAATATCATTGATAAAGCATATTAAAGAAAAAATGAAAATAAGACTTTATAAATTTCATGCGTCAGATATACCTTCATCAGGAACGCCGATAGCAGAATATTGGAATCTCAAGTATGTATTAGAATCGAAATGGTCGAAGAGCTTTATGACCAAAAAGAACCTAAAAAAAATGTCAGAACCATCTAAGGTCAACATCGCCTCAGGGAGTGGAAACTTTAGTTTCTTTATAATTTCTAAATTCATCAACGGACAGTTTTAGAAAGGTTTGTTATAAATCATGTCAGTACCGCAGTACTGAATACTGGGTTGATGATACCTTTCTGATCGTCCACCAGCAGCTGTAGAAATGAAAACAACATTTTATAAATGTCATGCGTCCGAAGCGTTTTTTCTCGATTAACCTTCATCAGGAACCCTTCATGTCGAATATTCCAAAGCCAACGAGGTATAAGAACCGAAATAGTTAAAGAGCTATGATACCAAAAAGCACATAGAAAATAGCCAAACCCAGCTAAGGGTCAACAAGTTTACAAAATCGTTATGCACTGTTTGCGTTAAAGTGTTGGTTATACATTCTTGATACACTCTCTGATTGGCATCGACCAGGGTTTAAGAACATTAGTAAAGACACCAGGGTAATTATTTTGTACACGAGGTTCATAATCGTGAATTCAAAAGTTTTGTTTGGTGCTTCTTGAATATAAACGTATTTACACTTTTGGTATTTAGCTATATTTTGCCTCCGATTGACCTTAGATCTACTCCGACTCACCTTCTGACGTCAGGCAACAATCACTTTTAATTGTGACGTCAAATGTTTTGAATTATGATGTCAAAGTTTACGGGAACCTGTATGATTTTACGTAATGGCGGACAAATTTGCATACAAGTGTAAATACGTCTATTGAAATACTTAATATTGAATCTCTAGAATCAAAGGTAATAGCACCTGATTCATTGGGATTATTGTTTAAAAAATCATCATCATTGGAGAATTTGATATTTGATGGCAGACTTTGAAAGTCTAAGCTTCATATTCACGTTCGTATACATCATATGTATAACGCTTAAGAATTCACATACGGTAGTACACACACAAGATTTACAAAAGTCATAATTGTACACACAGGACTGGTGTGTCGTTGCTTATGTAAAACTTTTCTTATACATTATTGTTTAAACAAATGTGAGTTTAAAGATCGGGAGTTAGAATTTCCAGATGTAAGTTTCGATCCTGGTTTTTCTTTTTCTGTAATATAAAATCATGTAATGTGTGTTATTTATTTTCTTTCAATGCGTCGGTAATCTAATGAACAAATAAAATTCGCTTATTTATTTTTACAGTTAGGAACATGTCACTTCGCCTTTTCAGAATCTAAAGGACTACATGTATGGATATAATTTCATTGTTTGTGTCCCAAATTGAAACAACGACACATCATTGGTTAAATTTCCATTGTTTGGGACTTTGTTAGCCAATCACAGCGTTTAGGTGTACGTTTTTGAAAATATTGCCCAGAATGCATATGATTCTGAAACGTCGAATTGTTTGCACAACGTAGAAGAAATGTTGATGATTCAGAGCTCGACATTTGATATTGGCACTTACTTATTGTTGAGTTTTCTTCTGATTTAATGATATTGCTATGTTGCTGTCTTATTAACGTAAAAACGTATAAAAAAAAACGAACTCCAGGGTAAACTCAAAAAGAGGAAATCCATGAAAACCAACGGAACGAGTGAAAAAACATCTGTCACATTCTTTACTTGGTAAACCACACTTCTGCTTTTAATCAAATGTAATTTTGTATTACATTCTATTAACCTGATATATAATAATTGAAATAATTTGTTTACTTTAGGATTTGTACCAAGATGCATTGATAGAACAATAGACTTCTACATGATAAAGAAACAGACATACAATCAAATGCAGCTATGTGTTAGTAATGTATAAAGACATGTTGTTTTTCATTGTTTAATCACCATTGTGTTGGAAATTATGTCAAAATGTAGAAATAAATGTGCAAAACTTATATAGATATATATATATATATGGATAAATATATATATAGTTTCTATATTTGCCATTCGTATCATATGCAATATTTTGTTTGCAAAGTTTAATTTCAAACACAATTTGAGAATATCACCCTAACCTTCTTGGTCTGTTTTGAGATGATTTTAATAATGCATGTTGACTATAGAAAACTTTAAGTTAAAAATATTGAAATTTAGAAAACTTTAAGTTAAAAATACTGAAATTTAGAAAACTTTAAGTTAAAAACTACAGTGGTATTAATTTAACTAGGTTACAATTGCAAAATTATTATTATTGTCTATATTTTCGTCAAAATCTCAGCATACAGGAAAATCAACGCACCTTCGATGTAAGCTAACCAATTTTCCAATCTGACATGAGATAACATAATGCAGCATATCCATACAGTTTCATTGGTTTTAAAAAGGTGCTATCTTTCGCTAGTTCAGTGTATAACCTTTTTAATTTCTTTTCAACAAGTGATTAGAATTATATATTTTACATCTTGCATATTTACTATCATTACTGGTAGGTGGTAATGGTAGCCTTTTCTTCAATTCCTCGGTCTTTATCGTAAACTTGGATATGTACATGATGTATTATGACTCGTTTCGAACTGAGACTTTTGACATATGTGATTAAATTTTGGGGTACCAAGTAAGATTCGTTTTTCCGTAAATTGACTTAACTTGAAAATCCCCTCCAGGTAAAAATCCATATTTTCACACAAAATGTTCTCTGAAAATTCAGTTCTTTGCATACATTTAATAACACCATAATATTCACACATGTCCAATATCACTGCTCTGAGATTTACATATTATATTTGACTACCACAAATTGAGGCGCGTTAGATATATTGACACTACTGTAAATATTTGAATCAATATTAAGAATATCATGTGATCTGTTTTAGGATACTAGTTTTAAAGAACCCTTGAAAAGTACACTGATGAAGAAACAAAAGAGATGAATTTCAAGTTTTATAACAATGATATTCATAGGGCATGTTTTAGCCTTCCCAACTTTGTCAAGAAAGTAAGTATATAAAAATGGCTAAAAAATTTAAATAACAAAAAATACCGAACTCCAAGGAAATTCAAAACGGAAAGTCCTTTATCAAATGGCAAAATCAAAAGCTCAAACACATCAAACGAATGGAAAACAACAATAATAATAATAAATGATAATGATTTCATAAATGAAATTCTTACCTTTTAGATATTAGTTTCTCAAAATATCAGACAAATGCCCGAGCCTTTTGTGTTTATCCATCGCAATAAAAAAAAAGAGTAGAAAACTTAAGTATGTTATCTGATATAAAGCATGCTTCATTTAATTCAAGTTTCCTTTCAATCATCTTTATAAAAGAAAGGGTCAGAAATTTACTCAATTTTATATCTCACTTATATTTTTATGGCAATATCATTGATAAAGCAAATTAAAGAAAAATGAAAATAAGACTTTATAAATTTCATGCGTCAGATATTCCTTCATCAGGAACGCCGATAGCAGAATATTGGAATCTCAAGTATGTATTAGAATCGAAATGGTCGAAGAGCTTTATGACCAAAAGAACCTAAAAATGTCAGAACCATCTAAGGTCAACATCACCTCAGGGAGTGGAAACTTTAGTTTCTTTATAATTTCTAAATTCATCAACGGACAGTTTTAGAAAGGTTTGTTATAAATCATGTCAGTACCGCAGTACTGAATACTGGGTTGATGATACCTTTCTGATCGTCCACCAGCAGCTGTAGAAATGAAAACAACATTTTATAAATGTCATGCGTCCGAAGCGTTTTTTCTCGATTAACCTTCATCAGGAACCCTTCATGTCGAATATTCCAAAGCCAACGAGGTATAAGAACCGAAATAGTTAAAGAGCTATGATACCAAAAAGCACATAGAAAATAGCCAAACCCAGCTAAGGGTCAACAAGTTTACAAAATCGTTATGCACTGTTTGCGTTAAAGTGTTGGTTATACATTCTTGATACACTCTCTGATTGGCATCGACCAGGGGTTTAAGAACATTAGTAAAGACACCAGGGTAATTATTTTGTACACGAGGTTCATAATCGTGAATTCAAAAGTTTTGTTTGGTGCTTCTTGAATATAAACGTATTTACACTTTTGGTATTTAGCTATATTTTGCCTCCGATTGACCTTAGATCTACTCCGACTCACCTTCTGACGTCAGGCAACAATCACTTTTAATTGTGACGTCAAATGTTTTGAATTATGATGTCAAAGTTTACGGGAACCTGTATGATTTTACGTAATGGCGGACAAATTTGCATACAAGTGTAAATACGTCTATTGAAATACTTAATATTGAATCTCTAGAATCAAAGGTAATAGCACCTGATTCATTGGGATTATTGTTTAAAAAATCATCATCATTGGAGAATTTGATATTTGATGGCAGACTTTGAAAGTCTAAGCTTCATATTCACGTTCGTATACATCATATGTATAACGCTTAAGAATTCACATACGGTAGTACACACACAAGATTTACAAAAGTCATAATTGTACACACAGGACTGGTGTGTCGTTGCTTATGTAAAACTTTTCTTATACATTATTGTTTAAACAAATGTGAGTTTAAAGATCGGGAGTTAGAATTCCCAGATGTAAGTTTCGATCCTGGTTTTCTTTTCTGTAATATAAAATCATGTAATGTGTTTATTTATTTTCTTTCAATGCGTCGGTTATCTAATGAACAAATAAAATTCGCTTATTTATTTTTACAGTTAGGAACATGTCACTTCGCCTTTTCAGAATCTAAAGGACTACATGTATGGATATAATTTCATTGTTTGTGTCCCAAATTGAAACAACGACACATCATTGGTTAAATTTCCATTGTTTGGGACTTTGTTAGCCAATCACAGCGTTTAGGTGTACGTTTTTGAAAATATTGCCCAGAATGCATATGATTCTGAAACGTCGAATTGTTTGCACAACGTAGAAGAAATGTTGATGATTCAGAGCTCGACATTTGATATTGGCACTTACTTAGTGTTGAGTTTTCTTCTGATTTTATGATATTGCTATGTTGCTGTCTTATTAACGTAAAACGTATAAAAAAAAACGAACTCTAGGGTAAACTTAAAAAGAGGAAATCCATGAAAACCAACGGAACGAGTGAAAAAACATCTGTCACATTCTTTACTTGGTAAACCACACTTCTGCTTTTAATCAAATGTAATTTTGTATTACATTCTATTAACCTGATATATAATAATTGAAATAATTTGTTTACTTTAGGATTTGTACCAAGATGCATTGATAGAACAATAGACTTCTACATGATAAAGAAACAGACATACAATCAAATGCAGCTATGTGTTAGTAATGTATAAAGACATGTTGTTTTCATTGTTTAATCACCATTGTGTTGGAAATTATGTCAAAATGTAGAAATAAATGTGCAAAACTTATATAGATATATATATATATATGGATAAATATATATATAGTTTCTATATTTGCCATTCGTATCATATGCAATATTTTGTTTGCAAAGTTTAATTTCAAACACAATTTGAGAATATCACCCTAACCTTCTTGGTCTGTTTTGAGATGATTTTAATAATGCATGTTGACTATAGAAAACTTTAAGTTAAAAATATTGAAATTTAGAAAACTTTAAGTTAAAAATACTGAAATTTAGAAAACTTTAAGTTAAAAACTACAGTGGCATTAATTTAACTAGGTTACAATTGCAAAATTATTATTATTGTCTATATTTTCGTCAAAATCTCAGCATACAGGGAAAATCAACGCACCTTCGATGTAAGCTAACCAATTTTCCAATCTGACATGAGATAACATAATGCAGCATATCCATACAGTTTCATTGGTTTTAAAAAGGTGCTATCTTTCGCTAGTTCAGTGTATAAACTTTTTTAATTTCTTTTCAATAAATGATTAGAATTATATATTTTACATCTTGCATATTTACTACCTATGTTGGAGATCATGTACTATCTAGATTACTATTAGTATCATCGGACTGATATGGGAGTCTCTTGATGATACCCGGACCATTTGAAATAAAAAATAATGAAATAATCTGTTTATCATTCACTTTAGGTAAGCAGAACATCAAACTAATTTCCTATCTGTTATTTTTCAATGTGATTATCAGATCAATATTGGAATGAATACCCGTGTTCAGCGTATTTATCTTTTTCATAAAACATATGATAATATATAACTAATTTTTTTTTTGATAAAACAGATTATTATTGGAACATACCAATCAACTAGTGAGATGAACTTGCACTTGATGCCCCCTGATAAAGGTTTATCAGCCCGGGTCGAACTAAGAGCACTTGATACTGGCTTTTTTGCATGGATATGCTCGTGTCGGCTGTTTACTTACGATTGTAGTTCCTACGCAAAATGTAGCAAGTATGTGATGATATTTGCTAGCATTTAATCAATTCCTTATAATTAAAATGAAATTGTCAAAAGTAGAGTAAAATTAAATCAAAAACTAACCAAATGGAAAATATTTGGCCCTCAGGAAAAAGCAGATCATTATTAATCTTATGCAAAGTTTAATGTAAAATAGATAGTCCTATAAATAAGTCGTTGCTTCTGATAGAGGCCGTCATTTCTTAAATCGAAATTATCATGAATTTATTTTAAGTCCTAGTAGTATTGTCATGACATTCATATTCGGTGGCGGAGTGGTCTAAGTAGTCGAACTATTATATCACCAGCCTGTCAACATGGAGGTTGTAAGTTCGCCACATATGGCAGGTGCGCTCGACTCCAGTCTTAATTGACGGTCAGTGGTTCTCTCCGGTGAAGTGGGTTCCAAAATGTTCCTTAAGATACTCAGATATATTTATACATTGTCCATAGATATTTTTATTTTAGAAAACATTTTTAAATGTAATTCAGATAACAAGTTACTAAATTTGAAAACACTTAATGTGTTTACTGATTTATATTCTGATTACCAAATTTCGTATAAATGTTTCATACCGCTTTCTAAATGTGGAAGATCTGCTGGTTTCATTACAACCAGAAATTATAGGATCATTGTGTCAGAATGCTTTAACATGCTCTCCGTCTTTAAACTGAAATAATTATACATTTATTTTGACCTCGCTTCATTAATTGATGATTGTCTTTCTACGAAGTCAGCCATCTTTACGAAAACTGTCACTTCCATGGTGGAGAACCCTGGCAGAATCTATAGTCTAAACTATAATCAATAATTTTCCTTACATGAAAATAATTTCATTACAAGGTTGTAAAGTAACAGACATGTTTTTTTCAAAACATGCACATTCTTTGCAATTAATGGAAATTATTGTCGGTTCTTAGTCTATTAAACTGACATTAGGTTACAATGTCTGGCTAAGCGTTGTTAGCAACTACGTGTCTTCGTGTTTTTCCTCAGGTGAATTGTCCTCTACTAGAAAAACTAAAACTTTATGATGTTCTTAACACTCGAAATATTCGCATATCGAACACTGGGGTTTATGCAATTTCATCTGGATGTTCAAAACTAAATTGTTTGTCAATCGAATCTGTTGAATTATATGAAAATTGTAATAATGATAAACATTGCTGTACTACATGTACTATAAGCCTCTTCCTGTATCAACTTGACCACTATTGCTCTAACAGATACAAGGCTGACCGACGACGCATTTTATGCGTTTGGAAGATGCTGCCGATTACTTCATATAGCAAGATTTGTTCGGGACTCGCAGATAACTTTATCTGGCGTCATTTTCTTAACATGATCATGCACAAAATTAGAAGAATTAAATATTCCATACTTGTACTGATTTGAAACGGTTAGACGTTAAGTTTGTATTTGACGAAGACAAAAATAATATCCGGATTATTATTTCATACTTGTAAATCATATTGGATGAGATAGGAATATCAATCATTGTAGTATGGAGACAATATTTCATGTAATTCAATATAGCATATAACTGGTTTAACTGTCCATCCATAACTCAAGAACATATATGTTACGTCATCTAATAGTTCGATAAAATTTATATTTGTATGGATTGATTTCGAATGACGTAATTTGATTTTGGTTTTTCCATTGACCGCCACTATGGAAGAATAAACGGTTCATTTTATTCTTTGACTAACCAAATTGAAACATACGATACATACAAGCCTGATAAGGGATCCTTACTAGATCAAAGTGGTGAATTCAGCAAGGCTAAAAGAAACAAAATTGTTCAGAAAACCCTCTTTCTAACGGGTAGCAGTCAAACAAGTTAAATTTGGTGGATTTCTGAAGGAATTTGCGCACCTAGCCCTCCAACATGGCTACAACAGGAAGTAACCCTTGCTAGAATTGGGTCGATCGAAACCCATCTATTATGTGTGTTAGAACTTCTATTGTTTTAAACAAGAATTTTATCAATTTATTCGGACTTTTGCTAGAATTTGATTGATTCGTGCTATTTTGACAATTTAGTTCTTGTCGTAACACAGCACCGGAAGCAAATTTTAGTTCTCTTCCGCAAATTTGCAGATTTAACACTGTTGTGCTTATATTTAGAGTAAATTAAATATGAATATAATATGTGTTTTCAGACGTGTATCACCTTCGCTCGTGATCCAATGGATGGATCTGTCGTAGAGCTGTCACTTGTTTAGACGTACTTATCAATTAATTATTTCTGTGACTGCATCTTACGATCTTTTACGACAGATAATATAGCTAATCTACAATCAATTCAATCTACTGACGAGGAAACTGTAACACTAGGCCACTGAAAGCTGAATTTTTAGTTCAGTCTAGGTGGCCAAGTGGTCTAAAGCGCTGTTGTCTCAATATCCCAGTAGCATGAGTTCGAATCCCGGCGAGGGAAGAACAATTTAACATTGTTGTGCTGAAATTTACAGTAATTATGAATATAATATGTGTCGTGTCTCATAAAATCAGCTTTCGTTTCGGGAGGTGTTACCTTCTCGTAGGAATTAAACAAGGACATTTTTATCAGCTATAGTTAGAGGAGGGGATAAGGCGTCTGCGCAATGCTAGGCGGTGTTGCCGTAGAAGTATGAAGTGAAAAGTACAGGTTCCAGCCCCGCTCGGGGAGGAAGTAAAAAATCAAATCTACTCTAACATTGTTAGGTTGATTTTCTAGGCACTTTATAAATATTCTAAAGCCTGGTATTTCTTAATCATAAGAAATCCGATGGACAAGGTATAATTTACAGTTGTCACTACACATAGGCAGACATATATATATATATATAATATGGCAGTCAGCAGGGTTTAAGAACATCAGTTGTTCGACCTGTTAGTCAAATGCGTTTTGTTAAAATAGACTTTTTCACATTTTTTGGTCTTTTGGAAATTGTTGTTTGTGCTGTAATTAGACCCCTCTACCAAGAAATTTGTTTTACATGCACACGTATAAAAATTGCGGTCTTTATCTAACGCAATCATAGGTTTGAACGTTGTTTTCAATTTAGACTTTTATATATTTTTTCGTTTGGGCTTGTATTATATTTTCCTTCAGGTTTATATGATCCGTTCATCCTATTTCGACTCTTTAAAATTCAAGAGCCTATCCTAAATTGAGGTAAATTGTATGGCCTTCCAAATACCGTTTCGATCCCTAGCATCACTGAAGAGACATTAATTGTCGAAATCCGGATATGGTGTACAAATTTTTGCACCTCATGTTTGTGGTATACCATCTTTTCCACAAGTTTATTGTTTTCTGTTTGGTATTAAATTAATATTAAGATCCATTTCGTTAGATCTGGTGATCAATTTATTTGGCAATCGCCAATGGCAGTCAGCAGGGTTTAAGAACATCAGTTGTTCGACCTGTTAGTCAAATGCATTTTGTTAAAATAAGACTTTTTCACTTTTTTTGGTCTTTTGGAAAATGCTGTTTGTACTGTATTTAGACCCCTCTAACAAGAAATTTGTTTTGCATGCACACATATAAAAATCGCGGTTTTTATCCAACGCAATCATAGGTTTGAACGTTGTTTTCAATTTAGACTTGTATATATATTTATATATTTAAATATATACATATATCTCCCAGTTGATACAATATTCCAGACCTTGCATTTCCTTGATAAAGGTATGCTGTAGGAAGCTATTAAACCAAGAGTTCCAAGTAATGAAGTTGGTCATCTTTTTAGAAAGTTTTACAGATGCCATCATGAATTGTAACTGGTTAGAAAGAAATTTGCCAATTGCCTTAACGCCCAATCACATCCTCTTTTCATCAAATTGGGTTCATGTTGACCAGTCTTTCTGTGTTCTTTTGCAGACTATAGTTTTTCTTGGTTTTTTTTGTTGTTTTTTGCCACGGTGTTGTCTGTTGGTTTTCGACTTATGAGTTTGAATATCCTTTAATATCTTCCGCCTCTCTTAAGGGCATACGATACAGTTTTGATCCCATGGTGATTTTTTTACGAAATTTTGCATACATGCTATTTTTCACCTAGTCAATTCAAATATGTTATAAAAAATATACCTTTATAAGCTACTTAAGAGATAAACTGGGTCCAAATTTTAGACAATTACTAAAAATTTCGTTTTTTTTTACATTTCTATCCTTTGGATAGACATACCTAACATTTTTGTTTCAAAAGATAAGCACGAGGGGATTTTTGTAAAAACATTTGAAAAATCTTCTTTACATAAGTATGCTCTAAATTTGTATAACAATTTTTTAGAAATAATTAATTTTCATCAAAGTTTCATGATTTTGAGAAAAAAAAATGGCATTTTTTGCTGTATGTTTATCTCATTTATAAACATTTCATCGGTGACTTTTTCATATAAATTGGTACAAATAATCTTAATATATAACCAAACCTAATGTCATTTTAAAAAAGAGGAGTCCATGAACATGTTTTCAAGTTAAAATCAGTCTGAATGATGAAAATCAGTCGAAAAATGCATCTTTTCACGATATGTCACAGTTTGACGTCGCGAAAGTAACATTTTACGTTAGCAATGCCATTACCTCCCCTGTAACTGTATCGTATGCCCTTAAAAAGGCTAAAATATATCAACTTATTCAACTGGCCCACCTTGCCAGAACTTTTGTGTGATAACTCAGATAAAGATAACTGTGATCAGGAAGACATGTTGATTTACTCATACTCATTATATAGACTCCATGCCTAGGCCCCCATCTGTTCTCTTACTTCAAAAGCCTAAATGTCACATGCTTGAATTGGTGGACAGCTTAGTGACAAAGGTAAAGTATTTAACTTGGCAGGGGACACAATCAATTAACCACTAAGGCAACTAAAAAATAACAACACTCCAGAGTTACTTTAGAATCATAATGTATTTTTGTTCATTACAATGTTTTCAATATCACATTTACTATCGTATAGTTATGTCAATAATGTACAAGTGTTACATACATATTTTACAAAGCAATTTACATCTGTAGCTATTTATAATATATTAAAAGATAAATGATTTCAGCTTAAAGTTAAAAAACGTAACTTTCACTTTTATATTGCATGGTCAAGCTAAGTGTTAGAAAAGTTTAAATCACTATCTGTATATACTACTGGAAATAATCACAAATTAAAGCTCAACCTATCATGTGTTAAGCAGTTTCTGTGCAAGTGGTAAATTTTCCTCAATTTTATAAAAAAAAAAATGAAAACAATGCTTTATAAAATTCATACGCCCTATGGGCTTTTGGATTACCTTCATCACGATCGCTCTAGGTGCTGTTAAAAAGTATTTTGCTTCATGAGGAAATCAGTATATCTATTAAGGTAAAGTCCTTTTGTATCCTATTCTGTGATTTCATTCATTGAAACCCTTCATGTGTTGACCAAATGACTTACAATCAATCAGCCATATTTCAACAAGTGTAAAAAAAAAGGTATCAAAATCACAATTGTCTCAGTGAAAAGTGAAATGCAGATATGCACATAAGTTACAAATGAGCAATGTTGGTTCTCATTACCTGATAATTTTCAAATAGCTTTTTAATCAAATGCAAGCAGTATTGATTAATTGCAAGATAAAATGGTTAAAAGTTGTATGTTAAATGTTGAAAGTGGAACTAAAAGATTATATGAAAGATTCAAAAGCTCGAGTTTGATGAACAAATTATGAGTTCTTTTATCCAAGCTCTGGTTAATACAAAGTTCAATTTAATTAAGTGTATCAAAATAACCTTTCAATGTTTTTATTAATGCTGTATTTTCTCAAGTGATCTAATTTTTAAGTAAAATTATTTAGGCTCTATTTCTTGAACAATCATTTTGAAACTACTTCAACCTAATTTTTCCACAAGAAGAAGTTAAATTAAAACAATAATATTAACCGAATCACATTATAAAACTTACACTTTTTCCTACTAACAAAAACAATCGGATAAATGTAAGAAAAACAGTTAACAATGCATGACGATTGTCTCCTACCAACAAACCGAAAAAATTCTGTTAGCCAAACAATGTGCAATTAGACTTATCGAAAATTCTATATTATTTTTTTTTTCTACAAAATGTTTAACAATTTAACAGATCTTATTCCTCAGATCTTTCCTCAAAATATCATACTATCAAAATGCGACTTATTTTCCTACAACAATGATTCCTAAAATTAGTCCTTTATTTCCATGATTAAATGCATTAGCATAAAGTACATAAAATAAATAATCTAGTCTTTATATACAAACATGGTACTGTGTTATCTTTCAATAATCAATCACATGATACGCTATACTCTGAAATTACAAAATGTTTAAAAATAGCATTGAAAATTTAGATAATTTGATTACTTATTATTTGCTAAACATTCAGTAGCAAATATTTATATACACTAAAGCTACTTATAATTATCTGATTAACTGACTACAAAGACATCTATAAAATTTGAGAACCATTAGCTAAGTTCATAATCAAGTAATGTTCTTTTTATCAGATAATCATCTTTCAATGCTACATTCTCAATTTTACATTTAAACTTGTTGTAATTATAGAATATGGTAAAGGTAAAAAAAAGCATGCATTGAAATATGATTTAGGAGATAACTTTCCCTGGAAAAATTTTACAATGGCATATTTAAAAGCCTTTTATTCCCAAGTAGGTAACCACTTCTTGTATCCTTTCTTCAAAGTAAGTTTCACCAAAAACGGACACAAATATTTCAGGTTTGGGGTATGAAATTATTTCTATAGCATACATATAACATCTTAATTAATACTATCCACATCTGAAACAATGATTATATCATTAGAGTAGCCACATTCAAAGAAAAAAAATTACACAAAGAAAATATATAACAACATGTGAATATGTGCAATACACAATTATAAAAATTAACACACTTAAACAATAAACTATAACAAACGAGGTAATTAACATTGTGAACAAAGCTTGTGATGGAAAATATGGCATTCATTCTCACATTTTTTTCTTTCCAACAAAGTCATTTACAACAAGAGAAAAAATTCCAGTGGCTCTTTTCACAAAAAAAATCTTACAAGAAAAAATACTTGTGAGTAATAAACATTTTGGTATAACTTAATTAATATAACTAAATTTTAACCATAAGATTTTTGAAGGGAAAGAGCCCCAGTATTCTGAAATTCTGAATATTTGAATGAATTATCTACCTCTAAATTAAATTTATGTTCATGTTCAATTTTATTCAATCTTGGTACTGAGGCCATTTATAAAGTTAAGTTACAAAATATATGATTAGTGAATGATTTTCTTTTTTAAGTCAAATAATTCTGGAACCTATCAAACAGACCATAGTATTAATGTGTGAATTTCTTTGGCACAGATTGGTTAAACATCAATCATAGAAAAAATCAAAAAAAAAAAGTTACAATGATATACAATGAAACCTGTCTATTACACTAAATTCCTTCAGCACTAAACATTTTGTGCTGATAAAACAGGTTTGTTTATACAGGTTTAATTTAAATGAATATACAGTGAATATCCTGATACAAAAATTCAGTTTACACTGGTTTTCAATTTATATTAGTCCAGTTTATGCAGTTTTCTGTTTAGAGAGGTTTTACAGCAATTCAATTTATTCTCAGAATTAAAAAACCAACAGCTCTTTTCATAAAAATCCTATTAAGTAAAATTGATTGTAAGTTATAATGAAAGGGTAATTTTCTTGTAAGATTTTTTAGAATAGTTAAAATCAGTCTGAATGATGAAAATCAGTCGAAAATGCATCTTTTCACGATATGTCACAGTTTGACGTCGCGAAAGTAACATTTTACGTTAGCAATGCCATTACCTCCCCTGTAACTGTATCGTATGCCCTTAAAAAGGCTAAAATATATCAACTTATTCAACTGGCCCACCTTGCCAGAACTTTTGTGTGATAACTCAGATAAAGATAACTGTGATCAGGAAGACATGTTGATTTACTCATACTCATTATATAGACTCCATGCCTAGGCCCCCATCTGTTCTCTTACTTCAAAAGCCTAAATGTCACATGCTTGAATTGGTGGACAGCTTAGTGACAAAGGTAAAGTATTTAACTTGGCAGGGGACACAATCAATTAACCACTAAGGCAACTAAAAAATAACAACACTCCAGAGTTACTTTAGAATCATAATGTATTTTTGTTCATTACAATGTTTTCAATATCACATTTACTATCGTATAGTTATGTCAATAATGTACAAGTGTTACATACATATTTTACAAAGCAATTTACATCTGTAGCTATTTATAATATATTAAAAGATAAATGATTTCAGCTTAAAGTTAAAAAACGTAACTTTCACTTTTATATTGCATGGTCAAGCTAAGTGTTAGAAAAGTTTAAATCACTATCTGTATATACTACTGGAAATAATCACAAATTAAAGCTCAACCTATCATGTGTTAAGCAGTTTCTGTGCAAGTGGTAAATTTTCCTCAATTTTATAAAAAAAAAAAAATGAAAACAATGCTTTATAAAATTCATACGCCCTATGGGCTTTTTTGGATTTACCTTCATCAGGATCGCTCAAGGTGCTGTTAAAAAAAGTATTTTGCTTCATGAGGAAATCAGTATATCTATTAAGGTAAAGTCCTTTTGTATCCTATTCTGTGATTTCATTCATTGAAACCCTTCATGTGTTGACCAAATGACTTACAATCAATCAGCCATATTTCAACAAGTGTAAAAAAAGGGTATCAAAATCACAATTGTCTCAGTGAAAAAGTGAAATGCAGATATGCACATAAGTTACAAATGAGCAATGTTGGTTCTCATTACCTGATAATTTTCAAATAGCTTTTTAATCAAATGCAAGCAGTATTGATTAATTGCAAGATAAAATGGTTAAAAGTTGTATGTTAAATGTTGAAAGTGGAACTAAAAGATTATATGAAAGATTCAAAAGCTCCCGAGTTTGATGAACAAATTATGAGTTCTTTTATCCAAGCTCTGGTTAATACAAAGTTCAATTTAATTAAGTGTATCAAAAATAACCTTTCAATGTTTTTTATTAATGCTGTATTTTCTCAAGTGATCTAATTTTTTAAGTAAAATTATTTAGGCTCTATTTCTTGAACAATCATTTTGAAACTACTTCAACCTAATTTTTTCCACAAGAAGAAGTTAAATTAAAAACAATAATAATAACCTAATCACATTATAAAACTTACACTTTTTTCCTACTAACAAAAAACAATCGGATAAATGTAAGAAAAACAGTTAACAATGCATGACGATTGTCTCCTACCAACAAACCGAAAAAAATTCTGTTAGCCAAACAATGTGCAATAAGACTTATCGAAAATTCTATATTATTTTTTTTTTCTACAAAAATGTTTAACAATTTAACAGATCTTATTCCTCAGATCTTTCCTCAAAATATCATACTATCAAAATGGGATTTATTTTCCTACAACAATGATTCCTAAAATTAGTCCTTTATTTCCATGATTAAATGCATTAGCATAAAGTACATAAAATAAATAATCTAGTCTTTATATACAAACATGGTACTGTGTTATCTTTCAATAATCAATCACATGATACGCTATACTCTGAAATTACAAAATGTTTAAAAATAGCATTGAAAATTTAGATAATTTGATTACTTATTATTTGCTAAACATTCAGTAGCAAATATTTATATACACTAAAGCTACTTATAATTATCTGATTAACTGACTACAAAGACATCTATAAAATTTGAGAACCATTAGCTAAGTTCATAATCAAGTAATGTTCTTTTATCAGATAATCATCTTTCAATGCTACATTCTCAATTTTACATTTAAACTTGTTGTAATTAAAGAATATGGTAAAGGTAAAAAAGCATGCATTGAAATATGATTTAGGAGATAACTTTCCTGGAAAAATTTTACAATGGCATATTTAAAAGCCTTTTATTCCCAAGTAGGTAACCACTTCTTGTATCCTTTCTTCAAAGTAAGTTTCACCAAAACGGACACAAATATTTCAGGTTTGGGGTATGAAATTATTTCTATAGCATACATATAACATCTTAATTAATACTATCCACATCTGAAACAATGATTATATCATTAGAGTAGCCACATTCAAAGAAAAAAATTACACAAAGAAAATATATAACAACATGTGAATATGTGCAATACACAATTATAAAATTAACACACTTAAACAATAAACTATAACAAACGAGGTAATTAACATTGTGAACAAAGCTTGTGATGGAAAATATGGCATTCATTCTCACATTTTTTTCTTTCCAACAAAGTCATTTACAACAAGAGAAAAAATTCCAGTGGCTCTTTTCACAAAAAAAATCTTACAAGAAAAAATACTTGTGAGTAATAAACATTTTGGTATAACTTAATTAATATAACTAAATTTTAACCATAAGATTTTTGAAGGGAAAGAGCCCCAGTATTCTGAAATTCTGAATATTTGAATGAATTATCTACCTCTAAATTAAATTTATGTTCATGTTCAATTTTATTCAATCTTGGTACTGAGGCCATTTATAAAGTTAAGTTACAAAATATATGATTAGTGAATGATTTTCTTTTTAAGTCAAATAATTCTGGAACCTATCAAACAGACCATAGTATTAATGTGTGAATTTCTTTGGCACAGATTGGTTAAACATCAATCATAGAAAAATCAAAAAAAGATACAATGATATACAATGAAACCTGTCTATTACACTAAATTCCTTCAGCACTAAACATTTTGTGCTGATAAAACAGGTGTTTGTTTATACAGGTTTAATTTAAATGAATATACAGTGAATATCCTGATACAAGAATTCAGTTTACACTGGTTTTCAATTTATATTAGTCCAGTTTATGCAGTTTTCTGTTTAGAGAGGTTTTACAGCAATTCAATTTATTCTCAGAATTAAAAAAAACCAACAGCTCTTTTCATAAAAAATCCTATTAAGTAAAATTGATTGTAAGTTATAATGAAAGGGTAATTTTCTTGTAAGATTTTTTTAGAATAAGTTCACTTGTAATTTCTAAAAGTTTATAAAAACTCAGAAAAAATATTATTAGGTCAATAGCTTAAGAAAAGACAACTGCATTTAAAATAAAAATTTGTTGACAAAAACTCATTTCTTTGCATGGCTAAGAAAACTTTATAAAAAAATAAAATTGCTTTAAACATATTCAGCAAGCAGGAGAAAGACTATCAATAAATTCTTTACTTTCATATATACACATATAACAGCTTTGATTGAAAGTGATAATCAAAAAGCAGTTTACCAAGATTTACAGTTTCACTAACGCATAAAAATGCACATATTTGCATAGCTGGATTTATTCAATACTTTACATTACAACATTTCAACACTGCATATGTGTATTTCAAATAAAAAACCAACAGTGCTTTACAATATATCTATACTTAAAAACATGAAAATATTAATAAAATAGAAAATATTTCAAGTCTAAAGCAAAGGTTGTATATAAAGGCTAAGAGATAAGAGATAAAATACTAAAAAAAAAACTATTGGGAATTTTGAGCAGGTTTAATTCAGGATTATGAAAGGACAGGTCTTCTGTAAAGTTGCAAACTTTTTGCAAGGCATATATTGTTCCCTAATTTTGCCATCAAAATGAAATCTCAAAAATATGCCCTTGCTAAAATGTGATCTTTACTAAAGCTTGCGGCTGTTTACAGAAAAAAAATTACGACAAAAATTAATCACAAGTTATTAAAGAAATGTTCATGACTTCTGAGTAATTTTCTCGTAAGATTTTTTATGAAATTGGAAGCAGAATCAGACAAGATTGCAAACAAGTTTAGCCCTATAAATTAGGAAATTTTAATTCCAAGAAAAAAATAAACCACTTTTCACTAACCTCCTTCAGTGTTTAATGGAGTTAGCCATTTTTCTGTAATGTTTACATTAAACATGAGACAAATGTGGAAATGACCTGGAATGTCAAATTGTTAATAATTAAAAGATCATTTCCAACAAGTCATCATACTATACTATTACATTTGCAAATAGTTTTTAAGTATACATAATGAGTGTTTTTCTTTTTAAAAAGAATAAAACATTTCTGTGACTCTTTCCAAATATTTAATCTTACAATTAAAGAGGTTTACTACCCCTCTTTTCTTTTTCATTACAGCAAAGATTTAGTATTAAAATATTAATTCCATTTCATTCTGTAGTATGTATCTTTTGCTTTCATTTCTACCCTAAAAATGTGTAAAAAAAAAAAATCTACACAGAAATAACTAAACACTCTAAAGGCACAATTTGTTTATCTTATGTATTATACTGAATTGGTAACTGTAAAAAAAACTTCCATCTTTAAAACTAATTCTTTTGCCATCAGCTGAATATTAATAAAAAATCCTACATTCTAATTTCTTAAAAATTGCACAAGATATAAAATTATTTAAAAATATTTTGTTGCAGCTCTCTATTGCATGAATGGCTGGGTTAAATGTTATGTTTGGAAGCAAAAGCACACAGTCTTGAATCCACTGCTGATGGTCAAAACCATAAAGATTTTCATTCCATGATTATAATTTGCATGCCATTCTATCTTAAATATTTAAATTAATTCATTTTAGTGGCTCTGCTGTATGTATGTATGTATGTGATGCAGAAAAGGTCATTTTCAATCACCAATCAAAAATTCGAGCCCCTTGAGAATACCATTGAAGAAACTACATTTCACATTATTTCAAGTTAAATACTAGAAAACAGCTATATATCACATCATCAAGTCTCCAAACAGTATCTACAGTAGCATGAACATATGAAATACAATCCACATTATCTAACGTTAAACAAAACTCAATGCATAAAACTGGAACAATGAAACATATGCATATAAACAAATCATTAGATTTTTTAATTTCCCGTTCCAAAGCAAACAACTTAAAAAAATAAAATGGTCAATGTTTTTGAAAATGTGAATTGATTGATGGGTGATGTTTTTTAATGTATGATTGACAGTATTGCCGTTTTCTGTTAGATTCTTTTATACTTTGCAAAAGAGCTAAGGACATGAGTGAAAACAAACCCCTATTAGATTATGAAAAACATTTTAAAAAGCCAAGACTTCTTAGAACTGTTCCATTTAAACATACATGGTACCAGGGAAGGAACTTTGAAAATGGAATAACAAAAATTGAGAATTTCAATGACATTTTCATAATCATGATAATACAAAATAGTATATGGACACACAAATAGTACAGATTTTGAAGTGCCTTCCCAAGGTCCCATGTATGTTTTAAAGAAACAGCCTTTAATCATTACAACTGATGCACAAACAGATTAAAAAATAAAAACTGCAGATATGACAGCTTAGTAGTTTTTCACATTTTATCTTCCGAGTTCGTTTTAAAAATCACTTCATGAACAAAAGATAAATATTGTGATTTTAATTCAGTTAAATTATCAAACTCATTTTTTTTTTAAATTGTTCAAACTTTTTTGTTTATGTGATAAACACAAAAAAATATTGAATCTTCTTACAAAAATAACACTAAAAGCTTTTTCTCTCAAGCATTAATTATTTCCTTGTGTTCAGCTATGAAGTGACCAAGTGCTCAACTTGCATTTTGCATTAAATTAACACAATGCAAGAAGAATACTAGTATTTGAGTTAAATTGAAAATATAGTGGTCCAAATTTTCTTGATGATCATTTTTACTGTACAAAGTCTTTGTCTATATCTATTATATTTTTTCAAGGATATTAGCAATATTGAGAAAAAAAATTGTGTAAGTTTATATTATATGGTGGCAACAACTCCTGAAAGGACGATTTAGATCATTTGACCTACTTTAAGATCTAGTATCTAATATCACTTTTATTGTTCATACTTTCTGTCTATCTATCATATATTTCCTGATATATTGACTTATTAGTACATCTTATTTTGCTGATATTTTTTTCTGTTTACAGTTTCACTCTATCTACTATAGTTCACACAAAAAACACAAAAAATGAGAGAGAAAAAAATCTACTTTCATGGGTAATATCACTTTATTAACCTATTACTTCACACATTTAATTTGAGGACAAATTTGCCCTTATATCATACGTTTTCCTTAACCCTATAACTTTTAATTAACTAATATCACCATAGACAAGAACAGTCAAATACAGAACCTTGTTCTAGTACTTGTGGTAATCCAGTTGAAAAAAAAAAAAGGGGGGGCTTCTGCTGTTCTTGCTGTTGTAGTGTGGGTAATGTGTTGCATCCATCCAGCAACCAGGGATCTTTTTCTCACCTAAAAGTACAAATAAGACATCTCTTTTAAAATTTTGCATTGCAAAAACAAAGAAACAACAGAATGTGTTGTGTTTTGGATAGGTGTTTAATCTGTTCATAATAAAGATAACAGGATATTTCAAATTAAGGAATATATCTTCCTAATACAAAGATGTAATTCCTTGCCCCCACTCACTATACTTTTTGTCTTTTTTGGCTTATAAGCTCCTCATATTTGTTGAAGAAATTTTGGATTTTAAAATATTTTGACCTAGAGCATCAATGAAGATACATTTGTTGTCAAAATTGGCATCTGGTGCATTTCAATGGTAACGTTGATGTTATTGTTATTGTCTTAAATTTACCAAATTCTGCCATGTTTAATCTAGAGGTTTTACTACAAAACTCAATTCGCCTCTTTAGAATCTAAAGGACTATGGGTAATCTCATTGTTGTACACCAAATTGAAAATAACGTTACGTCATTGGTTGAATTTCCATTGTTTAGTACGTTTTTTACCAATCACAATGTTTTGGTGTACGCTTTTGAAAATATTACCCAGAATGCATTAGATTCTGCAACGGCGAATTATCTGTCAAGGGTGCTAATTATACAGTAATACAAGCAAGAAATAAGATGAATGTTGATTCCCCAATGTTTGTTTATGTTGGCTACCATATTGACCCTATTATTATCTTACACCATTAAAACATCAACAACATGTCGATTTTAAAGAAAATTCTGCAAGATTTTATGATTTTAAGACAAATTTAAGAACGTTTCTTTGCCAATTTTATGTGCTTTCCCTACAAATATTCACCTATTCTTAAAGAACTCAATTGCAATGAGTAATATTTCAGACAAACAAAAGAGATACAGGCACTATTTTTTCTCTTTTCAGTAATAAATCAACAAGTTAAAGTTGTATGTCAAAACTTTATAATCCAAAATCCATGACATAGCCAATTTAATGTACCTTGACCATAACATGTTCCTGTGCTGAATGTAATATGTTGCTGCTGGCATTAAACAGCTATCAGTCCATCCATATCTATCTGAGTATTTTATACATTTAACTTCCATTTCTGCTGTTTGCACTGTGCACATCATAAAAACACTTTACATGTTTCATTTAATTTCTTTTTTTAAATAAGATGTTCTCATGAAAATAGCAATAATAAAACTGCCAAAAATATTTCACAACTAGGCAGCTACCCAACTTAAAAAAAAATTGATTCTTGATCTAAAAACAGACCTCCAAGTGGATCAAATCCGTCTAAAGCTCCATGACTAGTAGGAATTTTAGCAGGAGAGTTTCCTGTACTTCTGGAACTCAGTAAATCAAATCCATCGTCTTCTTTTTGTCCATTTGTTGTAGCTGCACTTGCTCCCATGCCAAACCCAGAATCAAAGCCTGTTGTATTGTCCATTGTTGGTGAGGCATCCCAAGGAGATTTTTGTCTAGGTGGTTGTGACTGAACTGCAGCAGCTGATGATGGCGTTATCCATGGATCTGTTAACAGGTCACAAACAAAATAAACATCAGAAATTCAGAAATGGCAATACTAAATAAATTCTCAATTTACAGCAAAATACAGTTGTATTCTTTAACCATATAAACAAGATTTATAATGAATTATAAGATGTTGCTATGGTTATATATACATACAGTTCCTTCTTCTTTTCCATTGAGCAAAGTAAGTGTTATCTTATTCTATCTGATCATAAGAAAAGTAAAATAAAAATTACAGATACCACTGTTCATATTTGCAGTGAATACAGTTAGTGGGAGATATTATGGAAATAATTGTGCAAATCGTGATACAAGCATGAAATTTGGTATACAGGTTGACTACACGATAATTAAAAAATCAGCTGCTGGCCATCAAAATTTTCATTTTTCAAGATGGCTACCGCTCATTTTGCAAATGGTGTCATATCCAATTGGCTACATTTCGTAAATCCTTTGAAAGTGGTGAAATAGGTATAACCCTAAGTAAGTTTTGATAAAACATAAATTACAGTTCCTAAAGTACGATTAAACAATACATAAATGAAGAAAAATTGACTTCGGTTCCAAAATGGCGGCAAAAACGTTGAAATTGGCTACATTTTGTAAATCCTTTGAAAGCTGTGTTATAGGTATAACCCATAGTAAGTTTAATTTGATAAAACGTAAATTACAGTTCCTAAAGTACGATGAAACAATACATACATGAAGAAAAAGTGACTTCGGTTCCAAAATGGTGGCAAAACGTTTAAAATTTCAGTTGTTTTCATTTTCTTCTAATTTACAAGAGATATCACTAACTTTGTTAAGTCCAAATACCTAGTTTTGTTAGAAAAGACAGGTTGCATTTCTTATAATTATCTGACAGTTGCCAATACACAAACCCGTACAAGGAAGGCCAGAACGGTAGCGTTTACAGTTCTCAACACCGCTGGATTTTTTGCATCTGCATTTCAAAATTTCCTGATACGAAAGAAGTCCATTTTGGTTTCCAACTGTCATTGTTTTTTTTTCTTTCATCCAAACCCAGTGTTCATGACTTGGTACGTGTACCTGTCGAATGCATAAATCCGGTTGAGCCCACCTTGATATGCTTCTCTTTTGATGTGCTCCGGTAGAGAACCTCCGGTAGGGGGAATAGCATCATTAGGGCACTGCTTCCCGACAAATGCTTTTATGATGTCCATGTCTGTGTATTCATAAAAAATTAAAGCGAACAAAAACATCCGTTACATCTGGAAATACTTCCCATGTCTGCCAAGCTGGCCTCTGCACTTTCCCACCAAATGCTGACAGAGTGTCACATTTACAGAATGCATGGAAAGAAAGAATAGCAGCTGCATGAGGACCAAACTCATTATATATGTCATATACATGAAGCTATCGAAAATCTTTATTCCTTTAAAAACCTATCCACAATTTGTCCACACCTAATGCTGCAATGCCTAATACTGAGAGCTGCAGTCCCTTATTCTACTACATCTGTGTCAGTACTACTTTTGTTCATGGTTATAAAGGGATAGCTGGGAAGAATCCGTATTGAAATTGCAAAGAATATTTCACCTTGAGTAATATAAGCATTTTATTAGTCTCTAAAGAAGCAATTCTGTTGGCAAGAAACTTGAACCATTCCGTTTTGTTGTCATCTTCACAGAAAACTACTCCAAACCCTTGGCGTTCTACCAGAACCAACAACTTCCGTCTAGCACCAGCACCTTGCCTTTTTCTCGGTCCAGCCTTTAAATTATTCATTTAGTAAACATCAAATACAATGTCTACTCTTAAATACTTATCGCTGCAAGATTTTATGTAAGGCAGTATGACATCATTTGCATAATCATCAAGTATTTTTGCACTTGGGGGCCTGGAATTAACCATTGCTGGCCCACCAACGATAAATGCGTCAGAATTTGGATCAGATGATGGCAAATCGCACAATGCTTCTGTTTAAAGTGACATCCTTAGACAAAGACAGTGGAGTAATTTGGGTTTCATGGATAAAGAAATCTCCCTACTGTTTACTTTGACAAGAAATGAAAAGTCTAGAAAAGAGATTGCAATCACTTTTCATGTTCTTCGGCTTTGGTTTTTGACAAAGACGTTTCCAGTTTCATTACGGCTATAATAGGAAATAGTTCTTTTCTATCTGGTTATAAGAAGCAGATTCTCCTTCGTTTTGCATTTGCTTCAAAAGATCTTGGTATTGTTCAGACCCAATATCTTGGAGTTTATATACATATCTCACCTGCCTCCGAGTCAACAATTTCCTTGAGAGAGTCGCGATCAATTTTGTACAAATCTGACGACTGTTCTAGAAAAAAGTAAAATCAGAAAATGTATTTCCAAAACTCGTTTATTTCTTTAGAAAGCCTTTGACGCTTTTCAAAGAAATCCTTTAGAGTCTTCATGAGGTCGTTCATCTGTTTTAGAATGACTCAAACCACTGGAGCTTTCAAATTGTCTAATAGTCTACTGACTTTCATATATTTCCTGATATATTGACTTATTAGTTGATCTTATTTTGCTGATAATTTTTCTGTTTACAGTTTCACTCTATCTACTATAGTTCACACAAAAACACAAACTAGAGGCTCCCAAGAGCCTGTGTCGCTCACCTGATTCTACTTTTGTTTTGGAAATCATGTAAAATAGACAAAAATCATAACAGATATCCTAATAATGATTGAGGCCAAATTTGGTTTAATAATATTGGCCCGTAATTTAATCAAAAGCAGAAGACTTTTGTAAAGTTTACAGAAATTACCAATAAATTCACTGAAATTGTAGAAAATGACTTTATAAGGACAATGACAAATTAGCTACAAAGTAACAACACTTGGTCAGCACCTCAAAAGAAACATTCATACCATGTTTGGTTTCAATCCATTAAGCGGTTTTCTAGAAGAAGACATTTGTATATATTTCCTATAGGGTCCTTTGTTAAACTAAGTCCCCCGTTGGCAGCCATCTTGGTTGATGGATTTGCTACAAAGTAACAACACTTGGTCAGCACCTCATAAGGAACATTTATGCCATGTTTTATTTCATTCCATTTAGTGGTTCTCTAAAAGAAGACATTTGTATGTATTTTCCATAGGGTCCTAAGTTAAACTAAGTCCTCTCTGGTGGCCATCTTGGATGATGGATCGGCTTCAAAGTAACAACACTTGGTCAGCACCTCATAAGGAACATTCATGCTATGTTTGGTTTCATTCCATTTAGTGGTTCTCTAAAAGAAGACATTTGTATGTATTGTCCATAGGGTCCTATGTTAAACGAAGTCCCGCTGGCGGCCATCTTGGTTGATGGATGGCCTATAAAGTTACAACACTTGGTCAGCACCTCATAAGGAACATTCATGCCATGTTTTATTTCATTCCATTTAGTGGTTCTCTAAAAGAAGACATTTGTATTTATTTCCCATAGGGTCCTATGTTAAACTAAGTCCCTATCTGGCAACCATCTTGGATGATGGTTCGCTCAAAGTAACAACACTTGGTCAGCAATTCAAAAGGAACATTCATGCCATGTTTGGTTTCATTCCATTAAGTGGTTCTCTAAAGAAGACATTTGTATGTATTGTCCATAGGGTCCTATATCAAACGAAGTCCCCCGCTAGCGGCCATCTTGGATGATGGATCGCCTACAAAGTTACAACACTTAGTCAGCACCTCATAAAGAACATTCATGCCATGTTTTATTACATTCCATTTAGTGGTTCTCTAATAGAAATTTGCATGTATTTCCCATAGGGTCCTATGTTAAACTAAGTCCCTGGCTGGTGGCCATTTTGGATGATGGATCGGCTACAAAGTAACAACACTTGGTCAGCACCTCCTAATGAACATTCATGTTATGTTTTGTTACATTCCATTCAGTGGTTCTCTAAAAGAAGTCATTTGTATGCATTTCCATAGGGTCCTATGTTAAGCTAAGTCCCGCTGGCGGCCATCTTGGATGATGGATCGGCTACAAAGTAACAACACTTGGTCAGCGCCTCATAAGGAACATTCATGCCATGTTTGGTTTCATTCCATTCAGTGGTTCTCTAGAAGATGTTCAAAATGTAAAAGTTAACGACGACGCCGGACGCCGGACGCCAAGTGATGAGAAAGCTCACTTGGCCCTTCGGCCAGGTGAGCTAAAATGAGAGAGACAAAAATCTACTTTCATGGGTAATATCACTTTATTAACCTATTACTTCACACATTTAATTTGAGGACAAATTTGCCCTTATATCAAACGTTTTCCTTAACCCCTACTACTTATTCATCAACTAATATCACCACAGACAAGATCAGTCAAAACATAAACAAACCTTGTTTAGTACTTGTGGTAACCAGTTGATCTAAATTAACTAAATTTGCATTGTCTCCTAAAAATTCCTGTGGGGTTTTCCGATGCTTCTGCTGTTCTTGCTGTTGTAGTGTGGGTAATGTGTCTTGCATACCATCCAGCAACCAGGGATCTTTTTTCTCACCTAAAAAAGTACAAATAAGACATCTTCTTTTAAATTTTGCATTGCAAAAAACAAAGAAACAACAGAATGTGTTGTGTTTTGGATAGGTGTTTATCTGTTATAATAAAGATAACAGGATATTTCAAATTAAGGAATATATCTTCCTAATACAAAGCTGTAATTCCTTGCCCCACACTCACTATACTTTTTGTCTTTTTTGGCTTATAAGCTCTTCATATTTGTTGAAGTTTTGGACTTTCAAATATTTTGGCCTTGAGCATCACTGAAGATACATTTGTTGTCAAAATTGGCATCTGGTGCATTTCATTGGTAACGTTGATGTTATTGTTATTGTCTTTAATTTACCAAATTCTGCCATGTTTAATCTAGAGGGTTTTACTACAAAATTCCAATTCGCCTCTTTAGAATCTAAAGGACTATGGGTAATCTCATTGTTCGTACACCAAAATGAAAATAACGTTACGTCATTGGTTGAATTTCCATTGTTTAGTACGTTTTTTACCAATCACAATGTTTTGGTGTATGCTTTTGAAAATATTACCCAGAATGCATTAGATTCTGCAACGGCGAATTATCAGTCAGGGGTGCTAATTATACAGTAATACAAGCAAGAAATAAGATGAATGTTGATTCCCCAATGTTTGTTTATGTTGGCTACCATATTGACCCTATTATTATCTTACACCATTAAAACATCAACAACATGTCGATTTTAAAGAAAATTCTGCAAGATTTTATGATTTTAAGACAAATTTAAGAACACTTCTTTGCCAATTTTATGTGCTTTCCTACAAATGTTCACCTATTTTTAAAGAATTCAGGTATTTTCGGACCCAATATCTTGGAGTTTATATACATCTCACCTGCCTCCGAGTCAACAATTTCCTTGAGAGAGTCAATTTTGTACAAATCTGACGACTGTTCTAGAAAAAGTAAAATCAGAAAATGGATTTCAAACTCGTTTATTTCTTTAGAAAGCCTTTGACGCTTTTCAAAGAAATTCTTTAGAGTCTTCATGAGGTCGTTCATCTGTTTTAGAATGACTCAAACCACTGGAGCTTTCAAATCCTTTGTAGTCTGACTTCCATCCATCCATCGCATCAAAAGGATCTTTGGTGGCACCAACACGCCCTTCACAATTGCATTATTCTTTTTGTGCCTGATCAATTGTAATATAAGAAAACAACTTGCTTGTCTTAGGACAGAAATTACCATTTGCAAATTCCATTGCCACCTTGTGGGTGATGTTGTTAAGGAAGCCATATCTGCCATGAATCAGTAACCATCGAGCTTAAGTTACATGATCTGGACCAAAAACCAACGGTATCATGCTTGATATGGACTGTTTGGAGTACAATATCTGACTCATAAACAGTGTAAATACAAATTCAATAGTTCTTAATTCATAATTGAGGACAGAAATTAAACTGTGGTCGAGATGACTCTTTCCTCAACCAGTCTATCAAATAATCGACGACACATGAGCTATATTTTCTGAGTTTAGACATTAATGATTCAAGCAAAACACACACAGTTATGTGATGAGCATGTCTAGTCCTAGGTACATTTGAATATACATGAAAATAATATGACGTGTAGGTGTTGCAATATCGGCTTCAGTGAAGGCAAAGTCCATCCACTTCCATGCAATATATCACCCAGAATTGTTAAACAAGCCATTTCAACGGACTATCAACCAAACATAACGATACACTTATCTTCTCCGATTAAATCCACTTTTTCACCTTATCCATCGAATGTACATTTTTTCAACTGAATGGACGTGTTTTCAAACAGTGGCATCATGAGTTAAACTTACTTGAATAGAAAAGCATATACTTTTAGAGAATAAACTAGAGGTTTATTATTATCTTACACCATTAAAACATCAACAACATGTCGATTTTAAAGAAAATTCTGCAAGATTTTATGATTTTAAGACAAATTTAAGAACACTTCTTTGCCAATTTTATGTGCTTTCCTACAAATGTTCACCTATTTTTAAAGAATTCAATTGCAATTAGTAATATTTCAGAAAACAAAAGAGATACAGGCACTATTTTTCTGTTTTCAGTAATAAATCAACAAGTTAAAGTTGTATGTCAAAACTTTATAATCCAAAATCCATGACAAGTATTTTGAAAATATTTGTATTACCTGAAGCAGCTACACTACTGTAAGGAGGTGGTGCCTGTGGCATTGCCAATGGGACTCCCCATGGGTCTGATGACATCTGTTGTTGTTGCGCTGGTGACACTGTTCTAGCAGGAGATTGCCATGGGTCAGAAGTTGGAGGTGCAGGTGCAGGAGCTGGTACTGGGGCTCCCCATGGGTCTGTAGTCGCTACAGGAGCTGGAATAGGAGCACCCCATGGATCTGTTGTCAGTGCCTTGGGAGAGTCCAATGATAGCAATCCACCTGGCTGTCCCTGCAAGATTTAAAAATAAAGTAGTTTCTAAATTATTAATTTAAAGTATCTACCAGGTAGTATTTTGTCAATACTAAAACGATATCAAATATCAACACTACATGATAGCAATGAAATAGCATTTTATTGATTTTGATTGGTACACTGCTGAGTATATTAGAGAATCGCGAAAATGAATAGCCGCGAAGTGGACTAGAAAGGGTAAAAGGCGAAATAAAGTATCAGCGAAAATATCATATAGTGTTCATGGGATATTAATTTTTGTGGATTTTGTGGTTATAGTTAAACTACATATCTAAATGGTCAACCAAGTACAATTTTTTATAGCCATGTATAGCCTTGTATGCAGATTTTAGGAAAACCACAAAATCAAGTAAACACGAGCAGAATTACAATTTTTAATCAATTTACGAAAAAGTGGTATCCACGAAAATAAATAAATCTACAGTATTTTCTGGTGTTCTTAAACCCATCAGGTCTACTGAGAATGGATATCAAAAATTCATTTATACTTTTCTTATTGATAAAGCCTTTCATCTGATCACGATGTTCATAGGCCAAAACATATACTGTTAACCAACTTATTTTCGCTGATACTTTATTTTCGCATTTTACCCTTTCTAATCCACTTCACGGCTATTCATTTTCACGATTCTCTAATATATGTAGTTTAATTAGAAAAGACCCAAGTTTTACATATTCGTGACGATTTCTATTCGCGTTATTTTTCTACTTGCTAAGGTCGCAAATAAGTTGGTTTACAGTATACTTGTTTCCTGTCTCCTAGCAGAAAAAATGGGTAGGTAGGTAAAAAGATGTTATTATTTCTATTGTATTTTGCCTATTCTGTATACTTGATATACAAATGATATAAAGGTATTTTCTTGGCTTTAACAGTGCATAACAAAAAATGTTTGGACTTTTATAGCCATGTATGACCAAAAATGTCTATATAATGTGTAAAGTCATGAAAGTTAGACATGAAAATATTTACAGCACAGGGTCAATACCGCTGGTGGTGGACTATCTTTGCCTGAGGGTATCATCAGCTCAGTAGTCAGAAATTTGGTACTGACATGATTTATAACATACCTTTCAAAAATTATCGGTTTAAAAATTTAGAAATTATTTTCAACTCCCTTATAATTAGGCAAAGTTGACCTTAGATGGGTTTGGCTATAATTTTTAGGTCCTTTTTTGTCATAAAACTCTTCAAATTTTTCAGTTCTTATACATCCGTGGATTCCAAATATTCTGCTTTGAGCATTCCTGATGAAGGTAAATCCAGAAAAGTTCTTTGGACGCATCCAATCTATAAAGTGCTGTTTCATTTTTTACAATGGAATTTCAATATGGTTGGTTTTTATAGCCCACTATAAATTTGATCAATTCAAGTTTGCAGCTTTCCATTTTAAACAATGTAAAAGTACTAAAACTGATTTTAAATCAGATAATACAGACCATTGCATTCATTACAAAAAACCTATTCTAAATCTTAGTAGATTGTCAAACAAATTTAGACTTCTATGTTAAGGATGTTCTCTTCCAGTGACAATCGGGAATACTCTTAGGCAAAAGTTGAAACAGCCCAAGTGTTTTTCCAGTAAATATATGGATAATCAAAAGGGGTTCAAATAAAAGCTTAAACAATCAAGCATCTAATCCATTTAAATGTCTAATTGGTTTGTAAATGCAAGAATTTTATGAAAATGTATAAAATTACAGAAACTACATGCACAATCATTATAATATGCACAGGATTAAGATATGCAGGGTCCAATAAAAGCATTTAAAAATAATATGAACTGATGACACAGAGATATGTCTCGCCTGTCGGCATAAAATTCAGAAAAAGACAATCTGATGGACAGCAACATGGTTTATTAATTCAGTTGCTGGACCATTATCTAGTGGGCGGGGAATGAAAATAATCGTTAAACTGATAAGAACTGATAAGAACTGATAGTAATGGAGCTTTATACAAAATATCATTGATCTATCACAAGTAGTTTTTATCAAACTGACTTAAGCAGAAAACTTAACATTGAAAATTGCTTATTAAATTAAAAGTCATTGGACCATGACCTAGGGGGTAGGGCCTCGGAATAGCCATCAAACTGATATGTACAGATAGTAATGCAACTTTATATCCAATAGCAATGATCCATCACAAGTAGTTCCTATCAAACTAACTTAAGCAGAAAACTTAACATCAAAAATTGCTAATTAATTCAAAGTCGCTGGACCATGACCTAGGGGGCAGTGCCTTGAAATAGTCGTCAAACTGATATGTATTGATAGTAATGCAACTTAAATATCAATGATCTATCACAAGTAGTTCCTATCAAACTAACCTAGGCAGAAAACTAAACATTGAAAATTGCTAATTAATTCAAAGTTGCTGGACCATGACCTAGGGGGCAGTGCCTTGAAATAGTCGTCAAACTGATATGTATTGATAGTAATGCAACTTAAATATCAATGATCTATCACAAGTAGTTCTTATCAAACTAACTTAAGCTGAAAACTTAACAATTGTTGACGCCGAAGCCTACATGTATGTAGCAGGCGAGACAATATAAAACTAGTCACATATACATTGAAGACATATATTTCATATGTAATGAAAATCTTAATAAAAATCTTTACTCTTTTGAAGAAAAAAAGAAAGTGTTACATGGAAGCATCAGAATTTTTCTTCAGTATTTTAGTAGATGATAAATCATCAAAACCCAGACAATATATACTTGTTGCAAGTTGTTTCATCAACAGAAAACAATCTTCAATCACACCATTGTAATGTTATCCATACTAGAAAGTAAAACAAACTCTGATAAAAGTCTTAAGTTATTCTTCTTCTACCATGTCTACACGCTTTTTAATTTCTAGCTCACATTAGGGTAATTCTTAAAAGTAAATATTTAATATTTTATTACAATCAAGTCGTTTAAAGCTGTTGCAGTAGGACAAACACATGGTTTCAGTACATTCATGCTTAAAGAAACACAATATCTGAACATGCTATACTATAAAATACATTCCACAATATAGATAAATTGTATGCAATTTAAAAAGTTACAATCAAGACTATATAAGGGAGTACTCGGATATGAATTGCAGTAATTTCAAAGGTCAACTGAACAATATCCAGTAATCTTGATTTTGTCTATTTAAAGGGAAGTCTTTACTGGTACAATTTTAACTAAAAATAAGAAGACTTTTATAATTTGCCATTTCAATATTTTAAACATTTCATTTACAACATTTTGTACTTTTAATAGTGTAAACCAAAACCTTGCAATTATTCAAAAACACCTAAAACCATGGTTATCCTGACTATTTTAGTTCTTGTGTGTGAACAATCAATACAATCATAAATGAAATTACCCATAATCCCTTGCTTTCCGAAATGGCAAAATTAAGACTGGTACCTGATATACATGTACAGGACAAGATTTATAATAAAATAGTAGACCTTTGGAATGACTGGTAATGATTTAATAAAACACATGAAACATGTACATATCAAATGCTGGAAAGTTTGAAAACAGAAGATCAAACTCTTACTGTTGTTTTACTTTTAGATCTTCTTTCCTAAACAAAATAAAAACAATAACAAACAGACTTTAAAAAAAAAAACTACTTCTAAGATGACAAAACAGAAATATTTCTATTTAAATAAAATTACAATTATCTACTGATAGAAAAATACCATCCCCTTCCCAATATGAAACCCACAAAAAAATTAACTTAACTTGTCAATATATTACATTAAATGTATAATTTGCATTGTAAATGTTGTTTCAGTTATATACATTAAATAAAATTACACAAAATTACAATTATCTACTGATGGAAAAATACCATCCCTTCCCAAAATAAAACCCACAAAATAATAACTTTCATTACATTACACTAAATTTATAATTTGTTGTTTTAGTTATATAAATGATATATAATAATAATATTAGCCAATAATATTTTCCTGTTTCCTGTTTACTTTATAAGATTTTGTCTGAATTTGTTTTCTGTTTGTGTTCTTTTTTCATAATAAATTGCTTTAACATGCTTTATATTTCAATTCAAAACAATATGTGACATTTGACAAAAAATATTTTATTTTGACCTTGCAAAAGATAAAATGTGATTAAGCACTGAAAAGACGTCAGTGACATGTGCAGTTGCATGGTGGCGTGGTGAACCATTGTGGGATGATTATATTTGCCATTCTACATGTGCTGAGGACTAGCAGGTGAAATATACTATCTAATGTAATGGATTTTGAAATGGGTTTTATCTTTAATTGAAAGCCCCTTTTACCAGAAAACTGTATTTGTACACCTGCCAACATCAATCAAAGATTTTATGGTTACAATATAAATGTTCTGTCAGAAAGGCAAATTTCTCTACCATAAAATAAACATTTATATGAAAATAAGATGATGTAGTATGATTCTCAATGAGATATCTATCAACCAGAAACCTAATGATGTAGATGTAAACAAACTGAAGGTCAGAGTATGCCCTTCAGCAACAAGCATGAGCAAATTTTCAAATTCAAACTAATATTGTTTTTCTAAAGTTGCTTTATTTTATTTTTACTGTCCTCATTAATACATGTAATAAAGGCATTTAAGCATCATATTTTAACCCATATAATAATTATGCTTGAGAAAAGAGGTTTTTAAGGTTTTATTATAACATGTATAACATTTTGTTATTTTATATAAATCCTGATGTTATAAATTTCCGCACCACAATTTTACAAAATGCTGTTCTATATCTCTCTATCATGTTTCTATTGCTTTGATTAATCTTAAATTTCTAATTATGTGCAATCTTAAATTTGGAATTAAATAAAGGCAATCTAATGATTAGTAGCTTTTCAACAGTTAATGAAAAGCTGATTCCAATATTTTCCTGATACTTATTTGAAATTATGTCATTTAAAAAGTGTGCTGTTTTCAATTACCTGTATTTTAAATAATGTCATCAATCTTTAATAAGATAAATCTACAGAAACAGTGATTCAAAACTGAACCAGTGACTCATTTCACAAAAAAAAATACTTTTAAGTCATGAACATTTCAGTATAACTTGGGATCAATTTTTGTCAAAAGAGTTTTTGTGGAAAGAGCTGCAAAACTCTAGAATTCGAGACAATTTTATACTCACTTCATCTTGTTGTTTCCGACTTTCTTCCAAGGCCAGGGCTAATTTCACATCATCTGATTTCTGTTTCTTCAGTTCTTCATCATGCTCTTCTTTACTCATTGCCAAGGCCAGTTGTAACTGTATTTCTTCTTCGCCAGCAGATGATGGTCTGGCATATTCTACAAGGTCAGTTGACCTACGCCGCACTTCTACAGGAGAAGCTAAAAATACAAGGAAGATGCATATATGATTACCATTATCTTTAAATCAAGCCAAATAAAATGAATATGACTTCTACTTTTTTTCTTTTGGCATAAAACATTAAGTCATGTCTTCTTTGACTGTCCATGACGTTAAAATACTAAATCCCTGGGATGTGTTTTAGTTGATTTTAGTCTCTGATGCATGATTTTTATTATTAATTGTTTTGGCTTTTAACTAGCTGTCAGTAACTGCAGTACTCTCAAAACGTACTTTCTTGTTTATTTGACCTGTTGATACTAATTGTAATGCTTTTTGTTATATAATGTTATTCAGGGTTATATCTGGTCTATATACCAGCTTTGATAAGTGTTTGGTACTACTATAAATTTCCACTTCGTACTATGAACATCAAAATTATTTATTTTGTAAAAATATTTCCTTTCTCTATTGTAACTGTATCGTATACCTAACAACAAAATTATTTTCATTTACCTGTGTTTAAAGTTATTGCAAATGGCTGATATTTTTGTTCGTGCATATTGTTTTTCTTAAATTGTTTAACATTTCATACCGATATAACATGTTACTTTTATTATTCTTCCTTAGTTTATTTATTTTGTATTTACATTGTTTCATAGGTCAAATTTATTTGTTCAGTGTATGTTCAATGGTGTTAATATGTCCTTTGATTGAGTTAAGCTATTTCAGTTGATATTTTATAGTGTGTCTTTCTATGTTGTCATGTTACACTATTGTTTCAGAAAAAGGGTGAAGGTTTGGTACCATTAAAACGTTTAAACCCGCTGTATTTGTTTGCACCTGTCCTAAGTCAGGAATCTGATGTTCAGTAGTTGTCGTTTGTTGATGTGGTTCATAAGTGTTTCTCGTTTCTCGTTTTTTATATAGATTAGACCGTTGGTTTTCCATTTGAATGGTTTTACACTAGTAATTTTTGGGGCCCTTTATAGCTTACTGTTCGGTGTGAGCCAAGGCTCCGTGTTGAAGACCGTACTTTGACCTATAATGGTTTACTTTTATAAATTTTGACTTGGATGGAGAGTTGTCTCATTGGCACTCATACCACATCTTCTTATATCTATAGAATAACTCTAAAATAATATGTAAGATCTACATAAACACTAATTAAACCAATGTTCCCCGTCTCATTTTATCTAAAGAGAGCATATTTAAACATTTGCCATAAACTGACATTACATTTTGGTCAGTTAATTTTGAAAACATTATATTAACTAAGATACATCTGTACTAATAGGTTCTAATAACTCAAAAGTTTTCCGATAAAATATTTTGATCTAGCTTTACTTGTGCAGTGCTTTTCCTATATACTAAAACATTCACACTGATCCTATCAGAAATGAATTTTTCATCAAAAGGTTTTGTGGTTTGTTTCTTATTGGTTGCATTGTGTTTGGCAAAAAATGTTTGGTTCACCATAATTATATAAATTTCAGCAGTAATGTACTATAAAAAAATTCAACCTACATTGTATGCAGGCTGCAAGTCTGGAATTTCAGGGAAAAGGATAAATACAAACAATATAATAATTTAAGGGAATTGCTGGCTTGCATAAAGCACACACTAAGGGCAAACAAGCAAATCTAATATATTAGTAAAACATGTTAATTGAGTATGCAGAATGTTCAGCTACATGTAATAATTTAACCAATTAAGAGGTTAAATTCCATATTGTTTCATAGTGAATTGTGGAAGATATAACACAAACAGGATTTCTACTCAGTACTGTCATGACTGTGCAAGTTTGACTGGTTAGTTAAAAAATATTGAAGACAATTGCAAGTCATCCTTCATTAGCTCATTAATGACCTGGAACCAGTTTAAGTGTTTAAACTTGATAGTGGAAAACAACTCAGGTTACTTTGTTGTTGATAGACAAGTGTAATAGGTGAAATCCAGCTTTTATTTCAGTTATTATGAGGATTGTAAAAATGAAAAGAAATTAAACAACAAAACTATTGTACATGTATTGTCTCCCCTTGTTCCTAATATGAAGTGGAACTAATAAAAAGAAAAATAGAATCTTTATAGATATACCATGAAAATGTAAGAAGACAAATCAAATAAAAATGTAGAATATCATCTTGAAATTTAGTGTTTTTTGTTACTACATTATATCTTATGTTTTGAACTGCATTTGAATTTTGAATTTGATGCCAATGAAACAGGTCAGGTCACTTCTGGTTTAAAAAACATTATACTCTCAAGTCTTGTAAATCTGTTCAACTGGTTCATGTGGTTTACATATGATTAAATGGTGAAATGAACAGACTCACTATGCAGCTAATGCTTACGGATAGTCATGATAATTACCTTTGTACTTAGTAGTAATGTACTAATTAAATATACTAAATTTCAGGGATTTCCACAATGCACTACTTATAAAATACTCAAGCAAGATTAAGATATCTTTTGCAAAAATGTGGGTACTTAAAAATGTCATACAATGTAAGCATTCTAAGTATTAGAAAAGTTTGAGCAATAAGAGATGAAATGGCTAAACTCTGAAATAGGGGTAAATATTCATAGTCAGCTAAATAAATGATAAAATGCAACAGCAAATTAATCATAAGAGGAGAAGAATGATATGAATAAGTTTACAAATACAAGGTGATTCTGTAGTTTATATCATAGTACAATGTCTATGTACAAATACTACATTTGTATATTCATGGTATTCCCTACCCAAAATGTAGATATAAAATAAATTTTCAAATTAAAATATAAAATAACTTGCTATTGCATTTTAAAGAACAAAATTGCATAAATAAGTCAGTTCAGTTTACATAAAAAAAAAATTGTATTGTTTTTTTCCCCAAAGAAGCACCGTTAGCTGGCCATGCATAAGCAATATTCTTATTTATGCAAATTTGTTTATTTATGTAAATTTCTAGCTGCTCACATGCATCACTGTGCACACTTTCACTCCCACCTCCATAAGAGTCAGTGTAACCTCCTCCTCCTGCTCCGGTGGACAAACTGGGACTTCCTCTTCCGTAACGCACCTGCAGTCACAACATTTAAATATATATTTTGCAAGGCATATATACAATCAGATTAGAATATTCTAATTGAATTAATAAAGAATGGTTTACATGTATCTATATTCCATTTGTATTCTGCAAAATGCAATAAATTGATGCTACTAGCATGACTAGACATGCTAGAAGACCCCCTTATGCATGTCATGTCTATGGCTAAATTAGCTATGCAAGGATACTTCCGGCATTTGAAATTTCTGAGGAAGAACAATGTACATATACATATCCTATCAAATGTTAAATACACATGATAAATAATTTTCTCTTATGGTTGTGGCCTGTTATAGTCTATTCCTTGCATGAAGAGATATTTCTCATATCACAATTTCTCGAAGGCTCGTTTATTATTATATTGAAATTAAATAACTCGAGTTGATATGATATCAAGCGATATATATCCAATTCCCACTCGTCAGTCAGGGGTACTACTTGTACAAGTAATCTTTATTTACTTAAAGAAATAAAAAATAATATACTTCTATAAGTTAATTATAAAGTTTGAATAATCTCCCCTTAATTTTCTCAAAAATTTACTTGTACATGTAAAAGTAATTTTTTTTTACAATCCCACAAAAATTCTCAAGTTTTGAGATGTAAAAACATGCCTTTAACAATTTTTCTCAGGTTAGCTCATAATTTTTTTATTAGAGTTCAATGTTTCATCTTATTAATTCAAAAAAGAAACTGATTGCGAAAAGATCTTAAGTATTTGTGCAAGGCCTTCAAAAATTGCCCCTTGGGGGCTTGTAAATGAGCAGTGTTTTGAAGATAACAGACAAAGGAGGTTTTCATTGTCCATGAAATTACAAGTAAATGATTAGTAAAGACATCTGCAAAGGACAGACAATTAAAAATTCTATTAGAGCAAAGAAGTCCTAAGAAATCAAGAAAAGAAGATAGGATGACTTTTTACTTGTGTAAGTAAAAAAATCTGAATGTCTAAGGGACATAACTAAGCCAATTAATTATTTACCTATACAAGTAAATAAAACAGTCAGGGGACTTACTTAAATGAGTGATTTTCTAAATCACTGATTTAAGTAACATTATTCCATAAAGATTGGAAGTAAGAGTTGTCTTTCTTTAATAATCACCTATTTAAGTAGTACAAATTAATCACTAGAAGAAGTGATTTAATTTTATTATAGCTTTAAATATAGAGTACTAATGATCCAGGGACTAATTATGTTTCTAAAATTATCAGAACCAACATCTGTGTTGTCTAGGATGACCAGGTCATTTCCGGTGATGACCTTGTACTGAATCTAGGATAATGACATTAAAATCACTTGTTTAAGTATCATACCTCAATTTCCTTCCCAAAATCACTTATTTAAGTATCATTATTTTAATAACCCCACTAATTTCAACACCCCGAACAGTGAAATTTTTATCGCGAACAGTAGAATTTTATTACATAATCTGAAAGATGAAACCTTGAACTTTACAGGAAAAATACTCCCACTGCTGGGAAAAATCTGTTAAGAAAGTATCAGTTCATTATGTAAAGCCATTATTATAGCATTTTTCAACTAAAATAGAATTTGCAGATAAATGATAGCATCAAAGGCATAAACCTTGCTACATAAAAGAAGCAAAAGTTCATTTTTCCAATTTTATTAATGAAAAGATATTATTTAAACCTATGTGTTTAAAATTTTGGTAAAACTACAAAATCACAATTTGTGACAAAACTTCAAATTTGCTACTCAAATAAGTGATTTAAAATCACTTATTTCAGTAAGTCCCTGACTGTAAAATACACTTGTATAAGTAACCTACAAATTTACTTATATAAGTATATTATCATTTACTTCTTCAAGTAAATAAAATTACTTGTACAAGTAGTACCCCTGACTGCATGTATCTATATTCTGCAAAATGCAATAAATTGATGCTACTAGACATGCTAGAAGACCCCCTTATGCATGTCATGTCTATGGCTAAATTAGCTATGCAAGGATACTTCCGGCATTTGAAATTTCTGAGGAAGAACAATGTACATGTACATATCCTATCAAATGTAAAATACACATGATAAATATTTTTCTCTTATGGTTGTGGCCTGTTATAGTCTATTCCTTGCATGAAGAGATATTTCTCATATCACAATTTCTCGAAGGCTCGTTTATTATTACATTTATATTATATTGAAATTTCGTTATGAAACCTTTAAGTACAATATTATTACATAAGAACACAGAGTTCATAAAACAGTGCACTGATTTGTCTTTTCATCTGTTCAAATATATTACTCATACTTTCAAAGTGCTTTAACTATATATGCCTTTTCGTCCAAAAACAATACCGGTACATACATTCTGAGACATGTGTATGAGTCATTTGTGAGAGTACTTGTATTATAATGATTGATGATCAATAGATCAATAGATAGAACTTTTATTACATGAAGTTCTAGTTACCGAATTTAAATATCACCAGATTAAAATATTTAGACAGATATATTTGATTTAAGTCATTTAAATCCCTAAGTAATCCCTGTATTACATAATACAATGAGAGAAAAAATATATAACCATGTCTAATTCCAGTATTTTAATATGTACAATGTATGTTTGATCTAGATACATTGTAACAACATGAACAATTTCCATTCAGCTTTTACACATCAATAGTTTAAAATTATGTCAATCAGAGTAATAAGTACACTTTTAACAGGAAATGTAGGTTGAACTCGAAGATTGGATATAAAAAGGTCAATTTAAGCCAACAGTAAAAAAGAAATTGAAACAGATACGTAATGTCATATTTCATGTATAATACTAGTCTTTTTCATAAAATTTATTGCTGCAGACAGATCTTTGATTGTTTCTTTTGAATTATTAAAGTCTTATAGACATGGAGCAATTTAGAGCTTTAAATGATATTGTATAGTTTGAGACTCTAGTGCAAATGTGTGTGGTAACCATGGTAACCATGCTAATTCTTTACCTTATCATCACTGCCAATTCCCATGGCATTCTGAGCAAACCTTTCTTTTGCTTTTAACGCTTTGGCCCTTTCATTTCTCAGTCTCTCATCATCCTTTAACAGAGCTACCAGCTGTTTTGCCTTTTCTCGAACATTCATTCCTTGATCTTTATTATCCTCTCGATACTGAAAGTCTCTCAATGTTTGAATAGCAAAAATATTTTCTTTACATTGTTGTGCCACTTTTTCACTACCAGTTTTAATAATGTAATCCAAGAGCATGAGTGACTTGTAAACATGCCGCCAGTTTTTACCATGATCGTTAAGTCGCTTCCAGATCATTTGCATAATTTCAGTAAATGCAACAACATTGTACGTTAGATCGGCTATTTCTGACATCAGTGTACTGGAAGGACCCCAAGGGTCATTGGATGTTGCTTCTCGAACTTTAACCTGTGCCTCGGAATAGTTGTGAATAACATTTTTCACAGTCCGACGTATGGGTGGCATGTTAGACATTGTTAAGCCGTCTGTGTCAACCTTTATTAAATACCAAATGTCCTAACTTCTCACAAGTTCCTATTAATAAAAATGCCTTTTCCAAAATCCACAAATATAACACACTTTGGTGGAATAAGTCTTATTTTGTCTTCTTTTCTGTAACAAAAAAGATATCACAATATGAAATAAAACATGTTATAAATCAAATGAGAAGATAAATAAAAGTATGAAAGGTCTAACAACTCTGATTTGAACAACCTGCCAAAAATCACACACCTTATACTGATGATTGATTGATTGGTGTTTAACTCCACTTTTAGCACTATTGGCTATTTCATGAGGTCAGTTTTATTGGTAGAGGAAGCCAGAGTGCTGAGAGAGAACCACCAACCTGCCATATATGCAGGTTTGAACTCACAACCTTAATGTTGACAGACTAGTGATAAGGTAGTTGAACTACTCACATGTAGACCACTCTACTAGCCTCAGTGTTGACAGGCTAGTGATAAGGTAGTTGAACTACTCACATGAAGACCACTCGCCCACGGGGATTTCAACTCACAACCTCAGTGTTGACAGGCTAGTGATAAGGTAGTTGAACTACTCACATGTACATGTAGCCCATTCAACCACGGGGATTCCAACTCACAACCTCAGTGTTGACAGGCTAGTGATAAGGTAGTTGAACTACTCACATGTAAAGCACTCGCCCACAGGGATTCCAACTCACAACCTCAGTGTTGACAGGCTAGTGATAAGGTAGTTGAACTACTCACATGAAGACCACTCGCCCACGGGGATTTCAACTCACAACCTCAGTGTTGACAGGCTAGTGATAAGGTAGTTGAAATACTCGCATGTAGACCACTCGCCCACTGGGATTCCAACTCACAACCTCAATGTTGACAGGCTAGTGATAAGGTAGTTGAACTACTCACATGTAGACCACTCGCCCAGGGGATTCCAACTCACAACCTCAGTGTTGACACGCTAGTGATAAGGTAGTTGAACTACTCACATGTAGACCACTCCAACTCACAACCTCAGTGTTGACACGCTAGTGATAAGGTAGTTGAACTACTCACATGTACACCACTCGCCCACAGTGATTCCAACTCACAACCTGAGTGTTGACAGGCTAGTGATAAGGTAGTTGAAATACTCGCATGTAGACCACTCGCCCACAGGGATTCCAAATCACAACCTCAATGTTGACAGGCTAGTGATAAGGTAGTTGAACTACTCACATGTAGACCACTCGCCCCTGAGACCTCTACACACTTTATATATAAGTTAAGTAGACTAGTATCAGTGGGCACGTAGGTGGTCACATTATTGGGGGTCTCCCTTATATTGTGAATGTACAACTTCAAATTGATATGCAGCAAAAATTCCATTTATTGGAATGTTTTTCAGTCTTTCAGAGTAACATTTATTTTTTCAACAACTGTAATTTGCATGATTTGTGTCTACTTGTATGTTCAGATGTTATACTTCATTTGTAGTTCTGATCAAATTATACTAATATGCAAATAAAATAATGTGTAAACAGTCTCCTCAAAGTTGCTTTACGGCAGGTGTCAAATAAAAAAATTTAAATTTCGAGAAAATATGACTTATTTGTAGTCGTTAATCAGGTCAAGGTCATATTACTAAATAAGGTCTAATCTCCTTTAATAGGAATGATTGCACATAAACATGTTACTTTGGCAATTAAGTAACAGAAGTAACTCTGTTTGTTAACAAAAATCATAGCAATGACGAGATGATTCTGTTTAAAATCACTCTGAGACTTATAGACTACAATTCCCTTTCTTTTATTTCTTTCTTACTAATTTATATGTTTACTGTTAACATGGTTAACTTCCAGTATACTGATTGCCTTCTGCAGATATCGATATAATGGTAATCTCCTAGTTATAGCAGTAAAATTGTTAAAGGGGCAAAATTAAAAAAAAATAACAAGGAAGGGACATGTAGCAAGTCTAAGTGATTTACAGTGAAACAGGATGATCACTGGAGATTAAAAGCTACAAATGAATAATACTCTTATTTACGACCCAGTCATATATTAACATTGTATAGCTTATGGAATACATATACAGAATAAAATACCAAGATTCATTTTGAGAATTTACCACCAAGAGCATGAAGAGTTATTTTCAATTGAATATGTAGACATTATTGGTTTACTTTTATAAATTGTTATTTGGATGGAGAGTTGTCTCATTGGCACTCACACCACATCTTCCTATATCTATTAATTATATTTTCAGTTTATCCAAACCCGACACATCCATTTTTGGTATGCATACATTCAACACTGTACATGCTGTACAAGAATGCTGTACATGGTAGGTACAATGTGAATGTGTCAATAATATCTATTTATTTTTTGGACCAGAGATATGAGAAACATTTTAAAAAACAAGTAATTAGGTTTTTCTCAGGGCCTTATATAATCATGGTTAACTGATCCTATATGTGCATGTATATTGCTTGAATGTGATGCTATAATTTCTAGAACAAAAGATCGTATTTCAAAATTCTGTTTACCAAATTCTTATACGAAAGTTGGGGGAGAACACTGAATCTATTTGACATGTTTGAGATTAATTAATTTCAATTTGTTTGTGCCAGTATTAGTCTTTGAAAAGAAAGATGACAAATTGTATGTCATGTCTCAAACCAAGTAAAAGTTTTGATAAAATCAAATCAGTATCACCAAAGCACTTTCAAAAAGATACATGTATTTCTAGTAATGATGAAAACGATGAAGTTATTTACTCAGACATCTGTTAAACTACTTATTACATTGGGTGCAACATGCATTTACATGTAATATATTCTGTACATAGAACAAAAAAAACATGATGTAAAAGAAAGATCCAAGATTTGAACTAAAAAAAAATTTCTAGGAAGAATTTCTCTAATTCAGGACAGCACTAAAGTCACCAAACTGATTAGGCTAAACAATATATGAGTTGTTACTGTAACCTATGGTCATAAAAATGGTTAGTCAGTCAGCAATTGAAAAAAAAATGTTTATGGGCAAACCTAGATATATATCCTTATAAGATCCTGTATTTTATTTACCAATATTTCTGGTTAGTGGCCACTTGTCAAAGTTATTTTTGTCACATAAGAAATTAAACTGAGATATGATTTTACTCAGGTTTTACACAATATAAAAATAAGGAGACGTGGTATGATTGCAAATGAGACAACTATCCACCCAAGTTGAAATGACGTGGATGGAAGCAATTACAGGCAACTGTTCGGCCTTCAACAATGAGAAAAACCCATATCATATAGTCAGCTATAAAAGGCCCGACATGACAAATATGAAACAATTCAATTGAGAAAACTAACAGCCTAATTTATAACAAAATAATTTATAAGAATTGACAAGCAGTTGAATAAAATGGAAATCACCATGAAAATATAATTTTCCCAATTTTCAGTGAAAAAAAATATAGGGTTGGTTGGGAGAACAGTAGTGTCCGGTAATTCCGCCCGTCCGGTAAACCTGTCCACTCCCATTTGCTTCCGTAACTGTCGCTTCCGTGAATATTTCATCTGCTATTTTATTCATAGGAACTGTACTTATCATCACTGCATGTCAACTTTTAAAGAAAAATCCTTTATTATGAAAATATCTAGTGATATAGATATAAAACAGTTCCTAAAGCTACAATAATCATATAATTGCTTATAAAACTGGTTTCTGACTTGAAATTTTTTTTTTTCGATTGTCTGGAATCCCTTTATAAGTAGTCTATTGATAAAACACCTTTTCCTTTCATAAATATGTGATAAACTGGCCCTCCATACATATTTACTGCCCATGGGCGGATTTACCGGAAAAACACATTTCCAATAAAATCACAGATGACCAACTTGTTTAGTTGATTTAAAAATTTATTTCAGATATTTTTTTTGGAAATGAGATTAAACTACTCAAAATTGATTTGTCAGTGAATCGAATTATATAAAATTTGATACAATTTGTATATTATTAAGCAGAAATACATAGATCAAAGCCTTCTGTGGGCGGATTTACCAGACTGCATCGTATACATTGTAGTAAACACACTGGGTTGTTTCTTTTGGCCTAATGCAGGGCTCACGCTAGCAGGGCAATAAAGTCGCTTTCCCTCCGTCACTTCGCTTTGCCCGACCGTCAAAAGCGAAATGTAGTCGCCCTGTTGTTCACCATACTCACTTTCAGTCGCTTTCGTCATCGGACATTTTCAGTTTTCACCAAGTCGATGAAACATCAATTTTTTATTGATAATTAAAGAAATTCAGACATAAACGATTCATTTTTGAAGAAAACAGTTTTAAGCATTGACTTTACAGTGTGTAGCAGGTTAGTTAATAAAAAGACTCATGTACTTCTGGTACTTTTTATTTGAGAGCGTACATCATCAATCTAACTTTCGGCAGCAAAATAAGTTTGTTTCTTCATTTGAACGTGATAAAAGTTGCCTCCAGTAAATTTTTAATCCATTTATTGCATTAAAAACGTCATATTCCTTTCTAAATAGCTTGTCAAACATCGTTTATTTTTGTAAATTTTCTTCGTCCGCCATTAACTAACTACGGATTGGAAACAGACCAGCTATGACAGAAATCCGTATTTTTACAGTAATAACTACGGACGCATGCATGGAACAGCTGACAGAAGAATATTGATCCCAAAAGGAAAAATTATGCATTCCACACGCATTAACAGACTTTTGGTTAGATCTACTTGATTAATGTATATAATTCCATATATATGGATTGTTTCAAAATATTGATTAAAGTTGCTTAAAGATAGTTTTTAATTGAATTGTAATTGATATGTTATAATTTCTTTACCTTTATGACATAAAGAAAAATTTCTTTTTAGTGCTAGATATGTAATGTTGGTAGTTTCTCGCAAGAACCTAAACTTAAACAACTTTGAATTTGAACTGTTACTTTAATTGTATACTCAGATATGAATTGAACAATATAAAAGAACATTATTTACATACGACCCTTTGTACTATAGGTAGTAAAAACCAAACATTGTAGCGCAGCGTGCGAAGAAGCACTTCTCTTTCAAATCTCACCTCTTCTCCCTATCAGTTTCAAAAAGAGAAGTCACTTCTCCCTATGATTTTGAAGTAGTGTGAGCCCTGCTAATCAGGGTTCAACATTAACTTTTATACCAACTTGTCCAGTTGGGCAAGTGCCCTATTACTTTTACTTGTCCGAAAGTGAAATCTACATGCCCAAACTTTTACATGCTATTTTTGTGGTTGTAATGTAGTACATGCAGATAAAATACAGTTATCATGTATATGGGGTGTAAATTGATTATGAAGTATGAATATTGATGAATTGAGAAGTCAATAATATTTCCAGAATCCCAGCTGTCTACTTGCCAGAATTTCAACTCAAGAAGACTTAGAGACTTTATCAATGCCATGCATGATGTGTCATGAACTGATTTTTTAATTATAGTTGAATCGAGAATATAATTTAAACTCTGAAACAATTCCACTTAAAAAACTTGCCAGGGTTGATTGTTGTGCCATGATGGCAGCAACTAGACTTGACCGTTGAGATACAATGAGCCGAGGAGGGAGGGAAAAGATTGACTAACATACGGGAATTGGATCATTTACATAGATATACTTATTTCATAATAATTTATCTAAAAAATGCCATTTCAAAAAACCCTACTTGATAAGCTGTCAACAACTGACATGCCTGACAAATTTGTTAAAGTTTAACATGTTTAATTTCATTTTCTCTTTCAAGCTTTTACGTTTTTCTATCTTAGGGAAATACACATTCGATGTCAAATTCTAAAGTTAGAACAACGAAAATAGACTTCCGCTTTCCATTGGTCGGTGGGAATAACACGTGCATCTGAAACGCCCGAGTGGTGTCCTGATTGATAACGATAATGACGAAGCAACGCCGCGGCCCCCTGATTGGCCAATATTTTTAAACGTGATCTATTTTTGGTAAAATAGGGAATTCAGTGCGAACAAATGACGACAACTTTAAGGGGGTTAAGACAACTTTACTCGACCGTGCGGTGTTATCACTGAGTAATCTATGGACAAAACAACAGACACTATTGATTTTGTGAAATTTTAATCATATAACACTTTTTTTTTCACTTGCCAGATCGAACAACCAAGATGATGTTTTTACTTGTCTGAATATGGCATTAACTTGCCCCGGGCAATCGGACAACCGTAAGTGTCGGACCCTGCTAATGTCTTCATTTCCAGTGTGCAGGTGTGTGTGAAGAGTTTAAAATTTCAGTTTTGTAGCATTCTCAAGGGTTTTCAGTGTTTTAGAGGGCTTTCATTGACTCAAAGTACCAATCTGCAAACTTAATATAGAGAACTTTCACAACTGTGCATTTTCCCGTACATTTCTAATGTCACAATGCTCATGTTTTTAAGTCACAGTGAAAGAAGATTGTTCAATGACATCAAATATCACAATTAACCTATGGTCAACCTGCTTACTCATTCATAAAAGGGAACTCAGAATTGGTCTTACAAAATGCTAAATAAAAGTTATGCACATCAATTTCAAAAACAAGTAGTAGGATGGTTTTTTCTTCAAAAATTGTATAAACTACAGTAACTTACGGTCTTAGCTATGTAACAGGACAACGGATACAAAAATATACAAGTGAATAAGAAACTGAAAGAGTGTAAATGTATTTCTAAATACCCATAACCCGGCTAGTGGCTACTGTCACTGTCAGACTATTGTAGACAATTCCTAAAATATAATAATCGTATCAGATGTATAAAAATTGTATCCTGAGATTTACATTAATAGATTTATAATGTTGGCTAAGCTATACTCATGAAATTGGCGTACATTTTTGACAAAATACAGTTGAACAATGAAGTGTCGATGAATAATATTTCTGACAGGAAGTTGATTAAATTTTACTTCCGGTTAGTGGGTGTACATTAGAACAGCCTATAACCTTAACTAATTTAACTCGTAACAGTTGTTTTGGGGATCACAAAGTTGTAGAAACATAAATATTAGGACCATGATATCAACATCTAACTATTTATAGTATTTTAAATCTTAATCAACATTTCAACGAAAATAAACAAGGTCAATCCTACTTCCGACCCGTTTCCACATTTACCTTAAATTAACCACTTCCGGATTCAGGTGAGGTGCAGTTTCTTTGTTGTTTATTTTTTCTAAACGTTGTGACGTTTAAATAACTCAATCAACACGTAAACCTATTTATAGAACTCTTATTGTATTAGTTTCCAATTAATTATTTGTACTTTGTTTGATAACTATGACTCATTACACATAGCGCAAAGCCCTTGATTTAAGGACCCCCTTTTATTATTTTCTTTGCTACACACGCATTTTCAATAAGAGGGTGCATGTGCTGTCGCCGGATGTGTGCGAATTCCTGTATGAGTTTCAGATTTATATGCTGCATATTTTTCATCCATGTGGACCAACACTCTTTAAATTAAAAATGTTATCACAATTTAACTTGGTTTTTAATTTTTGGTAACGGAATCAACAAATTGACATGTTCGTTACTGTCGCCAAATCTTAAATTAGGTGATGATCACTAGAAAGTTGTCTCGTTTGTGCATTTCTTTATCCTCACGGTTACACAGTGTTGACGAATTGGTGATATCTTTCAGGAAAAAACTTTCATCGTCAATCTCCGAAAATGCATGACAGCATACTCCTTAAGGGTTGTCACAAAAAGCAGGTACATGTTCGTTCATAAAAATAAAAATCGTCAAGTTTTAAAATATATATATACATGATCAAACTTGAGCTGAAACAGGGTTATAAAACATTGTTGATAAAGTTACTTAAGTCAAGGCAGACATAGTTCTCTGTATTGTAGTTTACGGATTCTGGAAATGTCGGAAGGGCGATATTGGATGTAAAACTTAGTTATGACATGTTCGTTACTGCTAAAACTTTTCTCAGTTAAAACTCAGTATATTCCTATCAGCACTGGGTAATTCTTTATGTTATCCTTTCTAGAAAATACAACGTTTCAATTCATAAACTCTAATGGTTTCTTAAATTGAAGGTCTTCAGTATACTTGAAATGTACGTTACTGAAAAATTCGTTACCTAGGATACGAAACAGACTCATAAACGTGATAGCTTTACATAAAAGCATGTGATGCTGGATGAGTTGACTGCCGCCATATATTTAAAATGATAAAGTTTCATTCATTTATAAACTTTGGACAGGAGACGGATCCACATTTATAAGGTACGTTTACATTTTACATTATCACGCATTTCTTATAATGGAATACACAACTATGAAATGTTATATCACCTTGTTTACATAATAAGCTAAACAATATGGTCATACATCGTAATTGACATGGATGTCTTAAAATGTGTTAATCAATGACATTGTAGTTGTGACATGTTCGTTATATAAAGTAACGAACTTTTACAATTATACACATTGAAATAGTTCTTTAACGTTGTCTTAGGACTATCACTATGCCTATTTATCACTTTCCATTTCATAATTGTATGTCAGTTGAATAAATACAAGCACATAACACATTAATAAAAGTTGAATCCTAGAGAAACAGACGTTTTGCTAATGAATTTATATTGCAATTCTCACGTCTATGAAAACTTACCTGCTTCCAAAAATGCATGCAACTTGAATGCAATTTCTTGAAGAAATTACTAATGTGATGACAGTACTACGTTTCCTTTCGTCACGTTTTAGTTTTGCATTCAAAATGTAGGACAATTCCACGTATGTAGTGGTAACGTACATTTCTTCTCTAGTGAACATTTCAAAATAATTTTTAGCTTATCTCTTATAAAATTTTGTATCCAAAAATAAATGCTTACTAAAAAATATTTGTTAAGACTTCAACGACTTTCATGAAGCTTTCTATATATCATTGTACCCGTATCTAAATACAGTTATCTTTCATTTACAGAAATGGTCAATTCGAGGGTCCAGATTCAGAGAGAATATAGACAGCGCCTGAAAGAAAAAAACAATGAAGCTTATCTTCAAAAGGAAAGGGAGAGACGGAAACAAAATTATGTACCTAGTAGTCAATTATCTCGAAGAAAGAGGAGACAAAGAAACGAATATAACAGAGATTACCTAAAACATTATAGAGCAAGAAAAAAAGAGGTATTAGAATTAATCCATGCCAATAACCAGCAGATTGAACCTTCCACAAGTGGATATGAAAGTGGAACATCGTCTGTCATTCCTACTGAAAATCGTCTACTGGTCCAAATGAGATTCCAGAAGAAAGCCAATGGTCCGAAAATGAGAATAAGCAAAGAATTAACTAAAGTAAAGGCCGAAATGAAAAGTCTACAAGCCAAGCATGAAAATTTAAGTACAGAACAACTGTGCGCTCTTTGCAACGAGTGAAACGAAAAAAAGTTGTCAAAAACACAAGTACACCAAGATCCAAAACTGAACAGCAACTTGATGAAATGAACTTACCAGCTGAACAGAGAAGCAGTGTCAGAAAAGAACTACTTTCGCTAATACAATTTGTAATGAAATTAGATCAGCAGGAGAGGAAACATCGACTCAGGCAAGAATGAGAACTAGGATAGTACGAAACATTGTCTCCGGCAAAACCATGAAAAGTACAGGATGATTTAGACACTAGCACAAAGAACAGGACTCAATAGAAATAAACTAGCAAAAGTACCAACTAAAGACATCAATATCAAAAGGTTATACAGAATCCGAGAGATGGGAAAGCATAGATACAATGTAACAAGATTTCTAGAGAGGGATGAGAACTCTAGAGTTATGCCAGGAAAGGCAGACTATGTTAAAACAGATGATAAGAAAGTTCAGAAAAGAATCTTGACAGACTACCTTTCAAACTTGTACCATAAATTTATGATGGAGTATCCCACAGTGAAGCTGTCATTTACCACCTTTACACGACTTCGTCCAAAGAATATTCTTCTGACATCATTCATAAGAAGGGACACATGTTTATGTACCAAACACCAAAACATGTCATTTACATTAAAAGCTGTAAAACGATTAGGTATAGACGTTTCTTTGAATGCAGAAAAAGAAGTTGAAAAGCAACAAGAAATTATACAAGATATGACAAATACAGAGGCCAGTGATGTGGTATTTAGTCAGTGGAAAAGAGTTAAAGTAGAAGAAAAGGGCAGAACAAAAATGACAATGAAAGTTGTAGACAGCACAGTTGACAAAAGTGGATTTATAGCTCATGTCGAAAAACAGATGAACAATTCAAAGACCATGTAACAAGAATACAAACACAATATGCACAAATGAAAGAATTGAAGATAAATCTACCAAAAATCATTGCATTGTACATATGGACTTTGCGAAAACTATCAGTGCAAATCCGTGGAAGAGATCCAGTCTGCCTATTGGAATCAGACTAGCGTGACAATACATCCGTTGTAGTTTACTACAAGGTTGACGGGATGAGCTGCTCCACAAAAGTATAGTAGTAATCTCAGATGAGATGGGTCACAATTCAGCAACTGTACTAGCCATCATCGACCAAATTATACCAGAAATAAAACAGCTTCTTCCAACTGTAGAATGTATCCATTACTGGACGGATAGTCCGACATCTCAATATCGCAATAAAGCAATATTTAATGCTATTGCTAATCACAGTCTCGATTACGGCATAAGGGCCAAGTGGAACTATTGGGAGGCCGGTCATGGGAAAGGCCCATGCGATGGGATTGGAGGCACTAGTAAGCGAATGGCAGACGAAGCGGTGCGTCACGGGAAAGTCGCAATACAAGACCCACATGATTTCTACGCATGGACACAATCACAATCGTGTAGTTTAAAGAGCATCAAGTTCATTTTCTTGCCTAAAGACCAATGTGAAAACAAAAGCAAACTTATTTCCGAACAAAAGCTTCGTCCAATACCAGGTACGATGAAATTACACGCTGTAGCAGAAAAGGGCAATGCTGTAGTTGCTGTTCGTAATACAAGTTGTTATTACGTAACCTGTTTGTCAGTTGAATTTACATATGAAAATTGGCAGCTGGAAAGAGTTTTGAAGACTGGAACTCAAACGGATGAAACAGCAGAGGCTGCAGATGAAGCCAGGAAACTTATCCAGACGTGGAATATGGCAGTGCAGATTACGTGGCTGCTATCTACTTAAATAAATGGTACTTGGTCAAATAAAACAATCGATATTGAAGATAACACCATTGAAATCTCTTTTCTAGAAAAGAAGAAAGCAATGTATCAGTAGCCAAGTAGGTCCGATGTTATTTGGGTTGACCGTAAGGACATTTTGTGCAAGATTTCAAATCCACAACCCTCCGGAAATCGAAAAGAATGCTTAAAGTAAACCCCGATGATGTAGCAAAATTGAGGAACTTTACAGTAATAACAACTGACGTGAGCAGAAGATTATGAAATTTTGAAATGTTCGTTACTTGTTTCAGTTTATTAAAGTTTACATGTTGTTTCATTGAATTGTCTATAATAGAATCTCATCAATATCAACTGGAAAGTAAATTTAAAACTTTTAGTAGCTATATTTCATTCTGAAATTTACAAGAAAATGCGTTTCTGTATGTTGTCATTACAGTAACGTACATTTCGTTTTGGTTGAAACATCTGGAAGTCCTTAATTTCAGATGTATATCAAGTTTCTATTATAATGTTGCACTTTTTCATCTTTTTCCCACCATTTCCCAACACTTTCTCCTTCAGAATACAAAAAAAAATGTTTATTCTATTTTTAACCATTTTAGAAAATGTTCGTTAATTTCATAAGCCTCATGGAAAATATATGGTTTTACAAAACACCGACTTTAAGAACTGATTAACTTTCATATTTTTGTACAGACATGACAGACTGACAAATGTTATTAATTACTTAAAAATTGCCCTTTAATTTCCTGTATTAAACAAGTTTGTGTCCATAAAAACAAATTAAATTGGAAGCAGTAAAAAATGTACAACCTCAAGCTTGTGCGATACATACATGTATACCGCCCAGGTTTTTACCAACAGGTACTTGTTTCTATCAATTGGGAGGTTGACTATATTTAACGCCCCAGTCAATACTCTTCAAGAATATGGGAGAACAACTCAGCATGCAGAAAACTTGGACTAGTCCGAGATTACTCTGACATCCAACAGCTGTTTTGCCAGACAAGCTAGGGCCATCTGGCAAAACAGCCGTTGGACGTCAGAGTAATCTCAGACTTAACTTGGACCAACTAATGTCAACTCTGACCTTCTTAGACTTCTCTAATGTCAACATCGTCAACTCTGTCAAATTTTAAAAGAGAGTTTGGACTATTTAAATGATTATAAATGATTAAATGTTATATGTTAAAACAATTCTTACCCTTTCTTTCATGGAGATTTTTTTTCATACTGGTTTTGTATAAGATATACCTTTCAATTGTTTATAGTTATATATGTATGCCTTTGACCCTCTTATGGATTTAATTTGTGCTTATTAAAGTATGATAAAATGTTGAAAGTAAGCTTACTTTAATGAAATATTGACTGTACATGTACCTGGAATAGAGCAAAATTAATGCCCCAATTAAAAAAATCTTTGTTTCCCCACACCCTTACCCAGATATTTGCTGTTGGGTAGGTAGGTAAATGTATGTGTTTTTTCATTGTCCATGAAATTACACTTAAATGATTAGTTAAGACATCTGCAAAGGACAGACGATTCAAAATTCTATTAGAGCAAAGAAGTCCTAAGAATTCAAGAAAAGAAGATAGGATGACTTTTTCACTTATATAAGTAAAAAAATCTGAATGTCTAAGGGACATAACTAAGCCAATTTTTTTTTACCTATACAAGTAAATAAAATACACTTGTATATAAGTATCCTACAAATTTACTTATATAAGTATATCATTGTATATTAATATTACTTCTTCAAGTAAATAAAAATTACTTGTACAACAGGGGTTGAAAAATTTTGTTACAGGTAACTAGCCCAGGACTTATTTGCAGCAGGATTTTACTAGCCCTGTTGGAAGAACTGCTAGCCCATCAAAACTGACCTGCTAGCCCAAGAATACCTTACAAATCAGAGTTTGCTGTATAATTTCAAAGTGGGTGTCCCTTGTATTCAAGACGGCATTATACACTCTATTCAATAATTTTTGTTGACCTGCTTTTTATTCTGTTGGTAAACAAACAGTGGTGCTTATCCTAACTTAGTTGTTCCCACATACAAAGCAGACTTTTTATTGGTGTGCTCGGGAAAATAACTACAATATTCTCTGTTTTTTTTTTCATCAGCAACACGGCCGACCTTGCCCAGGGGAATCTTTCTTTCCGGGACACTAAAAATTTTCCTTTCTGCTTTTCCTGGTCGTATTTGGCATTTTGGGTGATGAATTGTCAGTCTCATTTCCCCCTTCATCTACAGTTTTTCGTTTTAAAACCCTGTTGCAAGTAGTACCCCTGACTGACTGACAGCAGCAATCACATGTGAGAAACAGGTTCTGCAGAACCCTTTACAAATTTTTTCTTAGTAATTCTTTAATACAATTTACTTAAAAAATGTTTAATGTTTGTTGCATTTTTTTGCCAATGAAAGTGGGTTATATTTTGGGTTGAATCTTGTAATCATCATTTTATATGGAAACAAATGATATGGTTCTGTCTATTAATAATCTGAATGGAAAATTTATTTTCTTTTTAAAATTGTCCCATTTTTGATTCAGCCATGCTTTTGAGGGGGTGCAGAATTCTAAGTTGAAAACATATCATGAAACTAATTTTGTGTTTTAATGACTTGCAGAAAACTTAATACACCATTTTAATCATCTACTGCCAACTTTTGGCATGTAATTTGCTCTTAAATTAAGAAAATATTGTTCATACAGCTACTTTTTATACGACCGCAAACATTTTTTTGGGTTCGCATAATGCTTTGATGTCTGCGTCGTCGTCCGAAGACACATTTGGTTTCGGACAATTACTTTAGTTCAAGTATATGGATCTCTATGAAATTTCATCATAAGGTTCAATACCACATAAGGAAGGTTGGTATAATTTTTGGGGGTGATGGTCCCGACCGTTTAGGAATTGGGGGCCAAAAAGGGGCCAAAAACAAGCATTTTTGTAGTTTCAAGACAATAACTTGTGTATAAGTATTTTGTTTGCTCTGAAATTGTACCACGAGTAGAAGGTTTGGATTCATTTTGGGGGTAATTGCCCAAACCATTTTTTAGGGGAGGTAAAAAAAAATTTTGGAAGGGGGGAAATTTTTTTCCTTAAGATTTTAAGAAATTAGAAAGAAAATTCTTCAAACATTTTTTTTTTTTTTGGAAAAAAAAGGGAGGGGGAGTAAACAAAATATTTTTTTTTTGGAAAAAGGGGGGTTTTTCCTCAAGATTAAAGAACTTGTCAATTTTCCGAAAAAATGGGGTCACAATTTTTTTGGCTAATTCTATGTATATAGTCTGAAAACAGATTTATTAAGTATTGTGCAACAGCATAGTGTATTGCACAAAAGCAAGAAATCTTCCAATTGAATATAAGTTCAAATCATATAACCAATTTCAAGTTCTTTGACTACATTTATTCTGTGTCAGAAACCTATAATGTGTCAAATATTTAATGACAATCCAAATTCAGACCTGTATCAAGCTTGAATATTGTGTCTAGTTTTGCCCCAACTATTCAGGGTTAGACCTCTGTGGTCGTATCCAGCTGTGCTCAGCGTAGCAGTTTATTTTTAGATATATATACACTTGCATATAGTTCCTTTGTAAATTGAAAATCAAAATCTATAATAGTTTACTATTTATGAAATAATTTGAAAAGTAATATACCAAATGTAATCAGTTGATAAGAATTACATGAATTAGGAGCTGCCATTTGATTTTTATAGGGGGCTAGGATGAAATTTGAAAAAATAGGCAGGACAGGAGTTTTGATTAAAAAAAAAGTCAGGATAAACTAAAATAAAAAGGCAGGACCAAATAGAGGGAAAAATAAAAAGGCAGGACAAAATTTTTCATCCTAGCCCCCCCATAAAAATCAAATGGTACAATGTAGCTCCCTCATTAAAATATTCTTTCAATTTTTATGCTTTTGTAATCAATATGGTACAAGATGTGTATTGATATCAAAGTTGTTTCAAGCACTTTTTTGAAATGCTATTATTCCAATTCTTTCCTTGGGCAAGTAAGAGTTCTGACACCTTACAGTTTGATAGATAACTGTCATTATTTACAAACAATTTCACTCAGGTGCGAGTATTAATTGGAATCAACTCCACTTTAATAATGCCAATCTTAATTGACCACATCTAATATCTTGTATTACACAATTGAATAGACACTTTATTATTCAGCTCAATTTATATCTTAATACACAATTTTTTGTCAATTATTGACATCAATAGTATACAATGGTATACCTATAATCACTTTTGATCTACACTACATAAAATTGTTCAATAAATTATGTCTCAAAGATGAATGATTAAGTATTAAAAGATGTATTTTTTGAAGATTTCTGTTTCCAGTCATGTTTAAATTATTTAATTGAAAAAAGAAGATATTAAAAATTCAGTACCCTTCTAAAAATTGAAACATTAAAAATTTGTATCAATATTGAGAAATTCTCCATCTTTAGGCAATTGAATTCAATTTTTTAAGTAATATGAAAATGAAATAAAAGTGTTCATCTTCAGGGTCTTATAATTTTTTATCAAAAATCAATAAGTAATCCTAAGATGAGTAAGAAAAATTGCATACCAATGTTTAAACTTAGAAATACTCCCAAAAGCAACAATACACAAGTAAATTTGTCTTACCTGTGAATAGGATTTAAAATTATGCACACAACCCTTCCATCCTTTCCAACAGTGATTAAGATTACTTTGATTGTTGGAAGTATACCTAAGAAAAAGTACATTTTTGGCATGTTTGGGGGGAATTTAAAAAGGAAAAATAACACTGGTAATTTTTTAATGAAAATGATTACACAATCTACATTTCAATCCTTTGTTGTCTGTTTTTTTTTTTTAAGTCCCTTGGTTTCTTCTCTGTTAAAAGTGTTTAAACACAAGTTAACACATTTTGGGTTAAAATCACTTATCCAAAGTTGTCTTTAGTTACAGAAGCTTGTATAAAGAAAAAAATATTGAAAATGATATAAAACAAAAATGTCTGATTAACTGTAGCTAAAAAATGGCTGGATCACAGCATCGACGATGCTTTGATTTCCTCATAGCAACAAAGTATTTCCATAGCAACCAAAGAAAATTGTGCTATAATTTGAGTAATAAGGGTTTTTACAGTTTTAGTGAGGACTGTTTTGCATTCAATGTAACCAAGGGAAATATGGTATTAGACAACTTTTGATTGTAAGTGTAAATATAGAAATGCTTTTGTTGAATTTCTTCATCTCCAAACTGAGATTGAACACAGACGATGACCTCCTCTTTTTCAACATAAAGATTTCTTCATGTTCTTATGAAAAATTATTTTTATAGTACACTAACTGTATTGTACAAAATGAAAATTTAATACTTAATAAAAAGCTGCCATCAATAACTCACAATAAATATCGTGATCATGACAATGTCAGTGTTCTGAAAACTTGTTTGTCAACAAGAACTACCAAAAAATGGTGACAGCTATTTAAAAAAATCCTCACATTTAAAGTATTAGCATGATAATCATGATAATGCATGGCGAAAAAAAAAATTCAATAAAATTCAAGTCAAATGTTTCCAAGTACATTTTTTTTTTATATTGGGTACAAATTTTATGAAGTCTGATACAATTTTTTACGGCAAAATGTTTCAACCAAGGTACTACATAGAGGCGTCATTATGGAGTAAAGGGGGAGGTGTCAAAAGGCATCATTGATTATAGATCTATGAAAAGGTTAAATGTTGCTAAATTTGCATGACCTCAAGCCTCACCACACTGGGTGAATTGGTTCCAGAAGTTGCCTTTCAAATGCTAATGTCGCCCTAAGGTTATCCTAAAACAGAATTTGAGCTCGAGGTCAACCTATAATTGACAGAGTAAGCCTGTCAAATTTCAGTTTCTGATGATCAAATTATCAAGTCAAGGAAGGAAATAAATGTATTGATACTATAATAAACAAATAGTACATGTAACCAAATTAATATAATGCAAAGAAGAAACACAAATGGGTTTTTAATCCAAAAATCTGCATTTATTTTACAATTGTCTCCATTGTAACACATTTGGAACACCTCCATTTTTCTAATAAACATCAAGATCATGTCTAACAACCACAGTGACTGCAGTATGTAAAAAGAGATAGTTCTTTATCTGGTTTTATAGCGGTAAACCTCTCACTTGTATGACAGTCGCATCAAATTCCATTATATTGACAACGATGCGTGAATTAATTTATATAAACAAACAGACATAATAGGTAAAAATGTCAAAATAGGAGAGTTGTCTCATTGGCACTCATACCACATCTTCTTATTTATTTTGACATGTTGTTAAATCTATTTCTCTTAATCTTATGGTAAAAAGTTCCTTGTGTTAAATAGATTCCACAAAATACTTTTCATGTCTTTGGCACCCTTACAATTTTTTGTTATAGGTCCCCATTGGTGTCAAATGTTGACATCAGACATTTTAAAGCTTTTTGTACACTTCAGAATAGAATTAAATTTGAAAAAAAGACCATTTTTGGGTGAGAAATGTGAGTGTTTAATTGTATGTTGTTGGAAGAAATCATATCTGTGAACATTGCAAGTGGGGTCTCTTCCTATATGAAGGTATATACATATGTGCTGCTGGAATGGGTCCTTTTTTTGATACGTCAAATATATCAATGGGGTGCAATTTTACCGAGGAAATATATCAATAGGTAGTAATTGACCAATTGTGAAATATTTAGTTACTATTTGAGCTGATAAAGATATGAATGGGTTATGATTTCGCTGTGAAATATATGTATAGGTAGGGATTTCACAATTATTCAATATATGAATGGGGGGTGTTTTTTAAATCCCAGCTGCACCACTGTACCCAAAATCCCATGTTGAGACTCCCCCCCGTGGAACATTGCCACAGAGAAAAAGTAGAACGTGATCGTTGACCTAATTTATACAGTTTTTGATAAATTTATATTATTCAATTGTACATGTACTAAAACTACGTTTGCAACATTATGATGATTGAATTTTTCAGTAAAAATTCCCTGTGGAATTTGAACATGCAGTGTTAGATTTCACTGAATTGTCATGTGTGAATTGTTTACCAGGTTATGATGGTATAACATGCAAAAGTTCATCTTACCTTGCCAGACTGGCAATTAAACATGTCTTAAGACCCAAGGGTTGACACATGTTTACACATGTCATGCATGTACTTACATCTTCTTGTGTCTGCTGTCATTCTCAAGCCTATAACTAAACAGACAGAGAAATTAGATTTCCTGTGAGGAATAATTAATAATTTATTGATTAGTTATCAAGATATAGAAACAATTGTTTAAATCAATTTGTCACCTTAATTTATTGTTTTAAGATTCAGTCTTAATTGAGAGAGCTATGAATTAGACAATAAATCATTTAGGTTATGTAACCGGAGAATTTTAGTCGGATTGGTATGGTTCACGGAAAGATAAGTTACGATGATTAAAAACCAAAGATTACCCATATTTTGTATGGTTATTGATATAAAGACTTGTACATACATGTGCATGTAATTAAGGCAGTGGATAACATCATGAACATGGATAATGAGAGCAAACAATAATATATGATTTTAAAATTCCCAATTAGAAATTTTACCAGTGCATATGACTTGGCTGCATGAAGACTTGTTTTCACAGGGAGATTTTCAGATTTTCATGATTTTGGATAAGAAAGTCCTAAGACTTTCAACAATATTTTGAGAGTTGATTGATTGATTGTCGGTGTTTAACAACACTTTCATCTGGAGTTACACCATTATTGCTAGTATGGCTAATTATAGTCCATAAGATCAAGATGTATAACCAACTTCATGTCATAGTCACTAGTGTTGATACTGTCAATAGACATGTATGTCACAATGAACAATTGTTATATAAATGTACGTTGTATACAGTTAAAGGGGTTGATAATTTTAAAGTCATTAGGGTTGATAATGTCAATGAACATGTGCTAGTTGTAAGGGGTTGATTATGTCGGTAAACATGTCATAGTCCTTGGGGTTGATAATGTCCATGTCAATGAACATGTAATAGTAAGGGGTTGATAATGTCAGTAGACATGTCAAAGTCCTTAGGGTTGATAATGTCAATGAACATCTGATAGTCATATATGATTTAAAGAGTTGATAATGTCAGTGGGGTGATAATGTTAGTAGCGGTGACATGTCATAGATTAAAACTCAAATTTGGTCATAATAAAAATTATGTAATGGGGTCTGGATGGAGGTTTACAGAATAGAGAATAATGGGTGAAAAATATAAAGAATAGTGAAAAATGGACCAAAAATCAAAGAAAAGAGAAAATGTGATGTTAAATAAAAAATAGAGAATAATGGGCAACATATATAAAGAAGAAATTATCAAAAAAATTAAACAATACAGAAATGAGGGCCCTTGATCCAGACCTTCATGTTTTACCACAAGTTTTCATTTTCATTTTAATATATTTATTTCTGATAATATACATTAAAAGATTTAAGGAAACACACCCTGTGCAGTCATGCACCTCTTAAATTTAGCACAAATATTTATATAGGACAAATGACAAATTTGAGAAAAAAATAGGTTACAATATTTTTATTTAAAATATGCCATTTCTCCCCACCCCATTTCAAATCCTGGATTCACATCTGATGAATTAAAAATGTATTTGGTACATTTAAACTACTGCCTTTTAAATTTGCAATGTCACCATTGTCAGTTTTAAATCAGATTTAACTTTATTGAATGATCAATTTTGATTTAAATGGATGTTTACCCTGGGCCTACTTTTCATCTTTCTTTAACAACATACTAATATGTAATTAGTGACCCTTCCGTGAAATAGACAACATTATTTATTTATCTACTTTTAGAAAGGTGATCAGAACTTGTATTTTGTTACGTGTGTAAGGAAAACAAGATGTTGTATTTTATGTTCTGACTGAAATAAGAACAATTATTGTTCCATTGACTGGTGGGTTTTAAATTATATTTTTGCTAAATAAGGTAAGTGAGTTGATATCATTTTAATGACATAACATATGAAAAAATAAAATCTTTTATTGTTTAAGGGTCTACATGGTCTAGTTGGGCCTGTATTCTTTAATTCTTTAGGCCAGTTTTGTCTTTTCTTTTTTTTTGCCCATTATTTTTTATTCTTTATTTTTGAACATTCCATTAATGCCTATTCTTTATTTTTTAGCATCCAATTATTCTCTATTCTTTATTTTTTAGCATCCCATATATATGCATTATTCTCGTTTCTTTATTTTGTTATGTTGTTTGGCCACTCTTCTCCTTTCTGTATTTAAGGTTATTATTTTTGCTCATTCTTCTCCAGCTGATGATTAACCTTATCAAGACCCTCATATCCACACCAAAAATATGTCAACTTTTTTATTTTTGTAGATAGAGTTTACAAGTGGCGTTAGTTAAGGATGGCAATAGGAACCTCTTGAGAAATCTGCAAATGGGAAGTTTACAACCAGTAATACTATTGGTGCTTCTTATTCAACAAGGTATTATGATCTTCTACTGTTTCTTATGTACACACAACATGCACACCTGGCACACACAAGGTGATTCAGACAAATATCATTTTTCCATGTGACTTTTTACAGTGAATACTAGTGTTTTATAGTGATCCAATTTCATGAATTTGTGAATTCAATATGTACAGAAACTATGTCAGTTTGGTCATAGGCACTTGTCTAAAATACCTTTATACATATACCCTAATGTGTTATATTAGGGTTACTATATAATTATACAGTTTTGTATAAGTGATTTTTTTCAGAGACTAGTGCCTGAGAATTTGGTATAGCAATATCGTCCTTTTAAATCTCAAGAAATCACCCTATTTGACAGTAATTAAATTAACACCATTTGGAGTATAATATATTTAAGCTGAAACACCCTATATATTAGTACTGCATACATAGATATTGTTAAGTTTAAAGAAGTGGATATTGTACTTACTTTATGATATTAGAATGTCATCAAGTGTTTTACAACTGTCGTTGAAGAAGTGACGATGGGAATTTCCTTTTAACATGTTTAACATATGGTAAAGACAGTACTAATTGGTTCTATATTGTTTCTTAAGGACTTAAGTGTTAAGACGGAAATCTAATATTATAATCTAATCTTAGTCAGTGAAATATTGGTTTTTCTTATTTATAAGGGGCATTACCCATTGTTAGCTTCCAAATTCATGTCCACCAAGTTTCAAGACTCAAATGCTCAATATTTCTATAGAATAAGGAGATCTAGATGTGGTGTGATTTGCAATGTGACAACTATCCAACATATGATTGCCAATGAGACAACTATATATATATATATCATATTTTATAAATTCCATAGAAAACAATAATTGATATAAATTATGTAAATTATGACCTCTGAAGATTGATGATTGACATGTGACCCCAAAATAAATTTATATGAACATGATGAATAAATACATTATAACAGGCATTTCATCTACATACGACTCATCAGTGGCGCTCGAATTAAAACAGTTGGTAGGCCAAATCAAATATGAAGTTAAAGACCATTAAAAACTGAAAATTCAAAAAAGTACCAAATATTGCTGAGGCAATCTATGCATTGATGGGAGGAAAAAACTTTGCATTTTGAGTAATTTAGCATTTTATAAACAGTAAATTCACCTCAAATTAACATTTCAATGATATTTCATGTAAACACAAAAGTGCTTACTACTGGTCCTATGATTCCATCTGGGACGAAATGTCCACCAGTAGTGGCATTGACCCTCTGGTTGTAAAACATCATCAAAGATACAAGGCTTATAATTTGGTACGTATACGTCGGACACACATTTCGTCTACATAAGACTCATCAGTGACGCTGGAACCAAAACAGTTGGTAGGCCAAATCAGATACAAAGTTAAAGAGAATTAAAAACTGAAAATTCCAAAAAGTTGTTGCATATATGGCTAAGGCAATCTATGCCTGGGTGTGTAGAAAAACCTTGATGTCCTTATTAGCATGATTAGTATTATGAGTAATTCATCATTTTATATAGATATAAGAAGATGTGGTATGAATGCCAATGAGACAACTCTCCATCCAAGTTAAAATTTATAAAAGTAAACCATTATAAGTCAAAGTACGGTCTTCAACATGGAGCCTTGGCTCACACCAAACAGTAAGCTATAAAGGACCCCAAAAATAACTAGTGTAAAACCATTAAAACGGGGAAAACCAACGGTCTAATCTATATAAAAAATGAGAAACAAGAAACACATATGAACCACATCAACAAACGACAACTACTGAACATCAGATTCCTGACTTAGGACAGGTGCAAACAATTGCAGCGGGTTTAAACGTTTTAATGGTACCAAACCTTCACCCATATATATACATGATAAACATTAAATTTACAGAAATAACCAAGTTTTCAGTTTTGATTTCAGATCATTATTTAAATTAGGTTTATTAATATTTATATATTTCAGTATACTCAGTATGTCAGAATGGAGACTGTGGATGGAAAGCTTCATGTGTAAACAATAGTTGTGAATGTCCTGTCAATTATACATTATACTCAAACCAGTATGATTGTGTTCAAAGTAAGGATGATTAAGATATAAGTTAAATTGAAATGTGGATGCTGACAAAATATAAACAAGACCATGTTAAAAAAGCAACACCACAAAACACTGAATTAAACACAACTTTGAATATTTAGTCAGGGAGGTGCCTGGAAGAGTAATCACTTTCTGTTGCTATGGTTATACAACATGTACATGATATTGTCGTGTTTATAATTGAAGAGAAAATAGTCTGTGATACTGAAGTCATAACAAAGAAAACACTTCGTAGTGTTCTAAAATAATGCAAAGTCTTTTACAAACTGTGCATTTTGATTGATTGATTGTTGTTTAATTAAAGTCCAAACCTTTAAGAAGGTTGTAGTGATCACTAGCCCATGTAGCCCCTCACTTTGGTGTTGAGTTCAAACCTAATACACCATGTAATAGTGGCCTGGTGGCAGGTAAGTTGGACTCCATTCTAAATTGAAAAGGCCTAGGATTGCCCATATTGATCATGTTGAATGTCAGTAGTTCTCCCTTGGAACTCTGACTTTCTCCACCATTGAACACTGGCTTCCTCCACCAATGAACACTGGCTTCCTCCACCAATGAACACTGGCTTCCTCCTCCAATGAACACTGGCTTCCTCCTCCAATGAACACTGGCTTCCTCCACCAATGAACACTGGCTTCCTCCACCAATGAACACTGGCTTCCTCCACCAATGAACACTGGCTTCCTCCACCAATGAACACTGGCTTCCTCCTCCAATGAACACTGGCTTCCTCCACCGACTTCCTCCACCAATGAGCACTGACTTCCTCCACCAATGAACACTGGCTTCCTCCAACAATGAACACTGGCTTCCTCCAACAATGAACACTGGCTTCCTCCACCAATGAACACTGGCTTCCTCCTCCAATGAACACTGGCTTCCTCCACCAATGAACACTGGCTTCCTCCACCAATGAACTCTGGCTTCCTCAACCAATGAATACTGGCTTCCTCCACCAATGAACACTGCCTACCATGATACTGCCAAGAAAGCTTGAAGTGGCAATGAATAAAAAAAATAATCAATCATTTAGAAGGTGGTTTAAATTTCCGAAAAAATTTTCAGCCTCTTATCAAAAACTGAAAAAATCTAGTAATTCAGTAAGTTCTGTTTCAGTTGCTTTAATGGTTCAAAAAATATGGCCACCTCATACTGGCAATTTACTTGAATGAAAAGATTTATAGAGATTTGAAAATATTTCCTTGTCAGGTGGATTCATTATAATTTGTTGGGTTCCAATTTTTTGTAAATGTTTGGTGTAGGTGAACCACTAATTTCAGTTTTCATAGAACTGTGAATTTTCTGATAGACTTTTCCCTGAATTTGTCAAAATCAGGAAATCAAATAACTAGTAATATCTCCTAAAATCACAAAAAATGGTATCCACAAAATTAACCTAACCCACAAATCTAATTAAGAAAATACCTAGAATCATTGAATTTTTTGAGATTCATTCTTCAATCAGCAGTAATGTGCCGAAAGGAACTACCTGGTGATTTGTTTTAATATTTTAAAAATAACATAAAAGGAAAGAGAAATATTTCACAGTGAGAAATTTGTTTGAAGAAATTGTTGAAAAAGTTTGAACTTGCAGTTTTGTATTGCAGATGGTTGCACACAAGATGATTGTTTAGAATGTGATTCACAGTTAAGATGTATCAGGTAATTTAAAATGGCATAAACATTTCTGATAAGTTGCTTGAAAAGAGGGAGGGAATTTTTATTTCACAATGAGTTCACATTTCTCTTACAAACTGTCAAGTTTTATACGACTGCAAACATTTTTTTGTTTTAATGGTTATGGGTATTTCATAATGTGTTTTGTACAATAATTTAATTTGGATGTAACACATCTTCTGATTGGATGAAAGTTTTTTGTCTATCAGCTCATAGACATAATTTTGTCATGTTTTTTCATGATTTTCTCCTTCAAATAAAATTTAGAATTGAATTATAAGGACTGACTGTAATATTTTTTCTGTCTTTTTGAAATAACCTTAAAAATGTGGTGCACACTTTTAAATAACCCGCTATGCGGGTTATTCAGTGTGCACCACATTTTTTATGTTATTTCTTCATAGACAGAAAAAATGTTGCAGTCATTCCTTAAATAATTGCAACTTTCTCTTACAAACTACTATATATCTGGTAAGAAATGATTGAGTTTTTCATAAGAAGGTAATATTCATACAAATGTGTTGAAAGTAGGTATTGGGTATACATCAATGAGAGACAGCAACCCTTCTTCGAATGTATGAATGAACAGTTAAGTGGAGTATAAATCAATGAGAGAGCAATTGAAAAAAAAATGAAAAATTAACATAAAAGATCTGAAGGTCGACATATGTTCTTCCACTATGATGGCTGATTGTATGATTTAGCTGCTTTATTTTCAGATGTTCCAAGTTTATAGATGAATTGACAAGAGCATGTTTAGATAAATGTGTAGGTGAAACAAAAGTTATCAGTAATGGGCTTCTGCAAGGAAATGTTTGTAAACGTAAGTTGTAAAAGTACTTTTTATGTAGCAGAGGGGGCATTAAGTTTTACCCTTGTCCATCTGTATGTACGTCCATACGTCTGTCCATCTGTATGTCCCAAAGTTGGTTTCTGTTCTCTAACTTTAGTTTGCCTCAACCAAATGTTATGAAACTTATACACAATGCTTATTACCACAAAACACAGATCAAGTTTGAATTTTGGTGGCATCACTTTAACCGTTCTAGAGTTATGCCCCTTTACAAAATGGAAAAATATGCTGAATTTTTCATTTCCATTCTCTAACTTAGTTTGCCTCAACCAAATGCTTGAAACCTATACACAATGCTCTTACCACAAATTACAGATCAAGTTTGAATTTTGGTGATGTCACTTTAACCGTTCTAGAGTTATGCTCCTTTACAAAGGGAAAAATTGCAGAATTTTTCGTTTCTGTTCTCTAACTTAAGTTTGCCTCAACCAAATTTTATGAAACTTTGAGCACAAATATTCTGAACAAATGCAGGAATTCTATTTTATCTTGCAAAAAGTTATGAAAATTATTCAGGCTAAGCATTTTGCTTGTAGTCTTTTATAGAAATTTAGGTTGAATTAGTTTCGACAACAAAAAACTTTGTAAAAGTTGAAAAGTATAAAGTAAATCAAAAACAAAAAATGTAGTCATCACAAGGTATTTCTGTTGAAAAACTCTTTTTATGCCCCCGCCGTAGCGGAGGGGGCATTAAGTTTTACCCTTGTCCGTCTGTACGTACATCCGTACGTCCCAAAGTTGGTTTCCGTTCTCTAACTTTAGTTTGCCTCAACCAAATGTTATGAAACTTATACACAATGCTTATTACCACAAAACACAGATCAAGTTTGAAATTGGGTGCCGTCACAATAACGGTTCTTGAGTTATGCCCCTTTATAAACAAAAATTGCTGAGTTTTTCGTTTCTGTTCTCTAACTTTAGTTTGCCTCAACCAAATGTTATGAAAATTATACACAATGCTTATTACAACATAGTTCAGATCAAGTTTGAAATTGGGTGGCGTCATTTTTACCGTTCTTGAGTTATGCCCCTTTATAAACATAAAAATTGCTGAATTTTTTGTTTCCGTTTTCTTAACTTTAGTTTTCCTTTACCAAATGTTATGAAACTTATACACAATGCTTATTAATACATGTTATAGATTAAATTCGAAATTGGGTGGCGTCACTTTTACCGTTCTTGAGTTATATGCCCCTTTATAAACATAAAAATTGCTGAATTTTTCGTTTCTGTTCTCTAACTTTAGTTTGCCTCAACCAAATGTTATGAGACTTATACACAATGCTTTTTACTACAAAACTCAGATCAAGTACAAATTTGGGTCGGGTCACTTTTACCGTTCTTCAGTTATGTCCCTTTATATCTTTATATGATATGCAAGCGGGGGCATCATCTGTGTCCCATGGACACATTCCACATTTTTGTGGAAATTTCTCAGTGTTTGAAAATTCTCTCTGTATATTCAGCAAATATTCTATTACATCATGTACATGGTCTTAAATTTGAGTGTTATCATCTTTGAGCACAAATAATCACCCTGTTACACAGTGAACAAATCAACACAATGCTCTTAAACGGAATCAACAGACAAGAACATATTTAACGAAAGCTGACATGTGTAGCAGTGATAAGTTGTTGTGAAGATTTATGTGTATTTCATAATCAATAAAAGATTCCATGTATACTACATACTCTAAAAGCAGAATTTTTGTTGGTTTTTTAAAACTTCTTAATTCAAAACACAATGAAATTTTAACCTACAAAGAATATTACTCTCACACACTGGAAACCACAAAATTTTAACTCCATGAAAATTAATGTTTCTACAGTAGTTAGCTTATTGTAGCTGTATAATGTGATAGAGTTGAATCAACTATATTTTACTGTAAATGATCATGACCATAAACCAATTAATTTTAGAAAATATCACGAATATAAATCTTCATGAATATGTTACTCTAGGGTCTTCCTTATGTATAAATACATCAAGAAAATTAGAAAAGTGTGAAAATAATTCTCTGTGAAGTCTGCTGAAAAGGGCTACCCGTAAACACGATATAAAGTATTCATGAAAATAAGTTGGTTAACAGTATTACAAATGTTTCAGAAATAGAATCAATAGACATTACACAATTTTTTATTTGTTGGTGAAGAGGGGAAAGTAGGGTTCTTTTTTGTAATTACGGGAATCTTTGCTAGGGGCCTTTTTTTCACTAATTTCACAAATAATATAAAATTACTAAATGTTCCCTCTAGAAAATTATATCTTTATAGAAGATAAGAATCAGGAACATGAACATTGCAAATATGAAAACCTCTGGAAAAGGTTTGAACTTTAAAATCACAAAATTTAATCTCTGTGAAACTAAACCATTTTACAGTATAAGAGTACATGGTATATTTTTCAGGAGCATAATTTACAGAAATGTAGACTTGATAGCCTTCAAATATGTGGCTGATTTTTGGTATGTGAGTTAACCATGATGAGTTACAGATCAAGTTTAAGTTTCGTTCTGCTTTGCTAATTTTTGCCGAAATTACGGGCTTTGGACTTTGATAAATTGTTGAAAATCACAGTTATACGGACTTTTATTCTAAATGCCCTCAGATATAAGGCTGATTTTTGGTATGTGAGTTAACCATGATGAGTTACAGATCAAGTTTAAGTTTCGTTCTGCTCCGCTAATTTTTGACGAAATTACGGGCTTTGGACTTTGATAAATTGTTGAAAATCACAGTTATACAGACTTTTTTTCTAAACGCCTTTAGATATTGGGCTGATTTTTGGTATGTAAGTTAACCATGATGAGTTACAGATCAAGTTTAAGTTTAGTTCTGCTCCACTGTTTTTTGCCGAAATTAAGGGCTTTGAACTTTGATAAATTGTTGAAAATCACAGTTATACAGACTTTTTTTCTAAACGCCTTTAGATATTGGGCTGATTTTTGGTATGTGAGTTAACCATGATGAGTTACAGATCAAGTTTAAGTTTAGTTCTGCTCAGCTGATTTTTGCCGAAATTAAGGGTTTAAGACTTTGAAAATTGTTGAAAATCACAGTTGTACGGACTTTTTTTTCTCATCACTTGGCGTCTAACTCTGAAACCAAAGCATTTAAAGCAAATCTTACAGGGATTAACTTGTTTATCAAGTAAATATCTATCTGCCCTCAAATTTTCAGATGAATTGGACAACTGGTTGTTGGGTTGCTGCCCTGAATTGGTAATTTTAAGGAAATTTTGCCGTTTTTGTTATTATCTTGAAAATTATTACAGATAGAGATAAACTGTAAACAGCAATAATGTTCAGCAAAGTAAGATCTTCAAATAAGTCAACATGACCAAAATGGTCAGTTGACCCTTAAGGAGTTATTGCCTTTATAGTCAATTTTAACAATTTTCATTAATTTGGTAAATTTTGGTAAGTTTTAAAAATGTTTTCCTTTGTAATCTTCTTTCTGAAACTGCAGTAGAAAATCAATATAGAAAACAATCTACTAATGTACTGGCAATAAAAATAATTGATAATTCTATAACATGAAAAAAACAACACATTAATACCTGATGATGGTGTTTCTTTCTTTACATTGAAAATGATGTCACAACTATAATCCCGAACAATAGGTCGAATGTCAGATATGTTTCAGTACTTTGGCTTCATTTTCTACAGATTCCGAAGTGCAAATGATGCTTGAATTCCTACACTAATTTATACAGACTTCATCCCTTTCACAGGTAATGCCTGCCTCATATTATATTTAAAACTTTAATAGAATATCAGAAATTTTGAGAGAAAATTAATCAACCATGCAAGATCTAAAACTTAATTAATATTGTTCAATTTTCAATTAACTATTAAAAAAAAATTCTCATTAAAAAATATAGTTCTTCATTTTATATTTTATCAGAAATTTAGGGAAAAAATTGAATTCAATTGTGTCCTTGTTCTCATTTCCTGGGATAAATCCAATACAAATTAAAGTATTGGTATTGAATTAATATTTAAGAAATATTTCAGACCTTACCATTTTCTTCACAAGAATGAAGACCATATTTTCAGTGTCATGAGTATCAGTCATCATATTTGTTGTACTTTGTTGTTTAAAAGTTGAATACAAAAAGATCAACAAAGCAATTCAAAACCACTTGAATTTTGCAACAACAAATGAGAGTTTTAACGACCTCAGCTGGCTATACACTAACCCTTGCACAATCAACTGAATTTTGCAGAAATCATTTATAGGAAAGATTGCCCTTAAATGATAATTTTTATTACCTTTTGTTTTTTTTTGGGGTGTTGCACAACAACAAAACTTCACAACAAACTTTCTCATCACTTCATTTCGTTAGATAAATTTTACAAAATTCTCCCTGAAACTACTGTCAAATTAAACCAAACTTGGTTTAAATCACCACTAGGATATCCAGGGACCACTGTGTATGATGACCCTGCCTGCCAACATGGCACACATGGCTGAAATAAACGCACTTTTAGTCTTATATCTCTGAAACTAAACAACAGTACAACAGTTGCATTTATCATGCATCAATTGTAAATAAAATATCAGGTGAGCGACACAGGGTCCTTGGAGCCTCTAGTTTCTATACGCCTTCAGATTTTGCGCTGATTTTTAATATGTGAGACTACCATGATGAGTTACAGATCAAGTTTATGTTTCGTTCCGCTATGCTGATTTTCATGTCGTTTCAACACATCTTGTTAGATCTGCAGTACATCCACTTCCTATTTGCTGATAGTTTGAAATTTAATTACTCATCTGCTCATTGATCAAGAAATTTTCATCAAACTAGTATTTGTCTTGAGACTTTGATACTATCCATGCATGTTTGTGTCCACATGTGTTGTTGAAATTGCAGATTTTCAACTTTTGAGACTGGGCCATTCCTGTCGTTCCGACACATCTAGTTTTTTCATGGGTACCAATTTTCTTGGAAAAATGAAAAAATGTATTTTCGGTGAAAATTGATTTTGTGGTTTTACCAAAGTCTGTATACAACCCAAGAGAAAATAAATCTGGGATCTCACTGGAATTCCGATGGGATTGGAATCCCACCTGATTCCACTGGGATAAAATTTCAGAATTCCCGCAAAAGAAGCGGGATCCTGATGTAAATCCCGGTGGAAATATACTGGGATCCCACTGGGATATTGTGGGATTTTGATTGGAATATACTGGGATTCCTGGGAAAAAAATCGGGATCCTGAAATAAATCCCAGTGGAAATATACTGGGATATTGTGGGATTTTGATTGAATACTAGTATACTGGGATTCCCAGAAAAAAGGGGATCGAAATAAATCCCAGCAGGATATACTGGAATTATCATGTTAAAAGCGTTAAATGTCCAACCATGGTCAACCATGCTTCCTACCATATTCAACCATGCGTGTTTCCTACAATCTTCAATTATCTTGAAACAGATCGTCTACTTGTTACGGAGCCTTGTATACTTCTCTTCCTTTCTGTATCAGGACTACCAACAAATGCTGAATTACATCCATAAAATTAAAAGCAGTTTCCACCTGCAAGAACATAAAATTTTCCACAAAGAATCAATAGCTCCTGATATTTTGTAAATAAAACAGATTTTAAGGATCGGTAAATTTTATTTTCATTAATCCATGTTGTTTTTATTTTATTTTGCAAATTTTCAATAAAAAACAACATTATCGTGATTACATGTATGAACACATTTTTTTTGGTCAAATAATTGTAACCCCCCTTTTTTACCTTTCAAACAAAAGAAGAATGATTGATGTATAATTAATTATCTTACCATGGGAATTAAAAACATTCACACTTTTCATCTTGTACAATTTTATCAGTTATACCTGGAATTCAAAACAATTTTATTTATCACAGTTTTTTTATGCTGACATCGAGATGCTGACATCGAGATGCTGACAGACAAAGACCACTTTCTGATGCGTGCAATTAATGAAAGCCATATCAAATACCGTAACAATTTTCATATCTTATAAACAAAGTATCAAAACAGATTTCCTGTAACTATACTTATCTGATAACAAATCTGCTTTGCGTGACAATCCTGGACATCAATCTCTTTACTTGAACTTTAAGCGTGAAATAACATTTGGTCACGTCACGTGGCTTTTGTTCCAAGTCATTTGAATGTTTCACTCTGAGTGAATCCTAATTAACGGTTGGTGATAATAATTGATCATGACATCGCATGTGTTCCGGTGACAAAACAACAACACGATCATTATCATTAATCTGAATGTTTTCAAGTTCTTAAAATATGCCGTATAATGATAAAGAAAGGCAGATTTATGAACTTGGAGAGAGAGTCAGAAATTACGTCTTTGGAAGAAATGAATAGTAGTTTGATAGTGTACCACTGTTAAAAAACGAGTAGAAATTGAATACTGAAAGTAAGTTCCAACTTCCAGTTTGTAAAAGTCCCAAATTTCACCCGACTGTCACTATCTTTCTCTGCTACTGTAGCTTAACTGCTCAGTTTATATGTGTTTTCAAATGTAAAGAGAATATATTTTATTGAACATAAACATGAAAGGTCAGAGAGCCAGAATTTGCATCTTGGGAAGAAAGAAATTAAAATGTCAAAACAGTGTACCACTGAAAAACGAGCACAATTTGAATGTTAAAAGTCTCAAAGTAATTTACAGTCTGTTATAAACTCCCATGGTTATAAACCAGATCGTTTTTTGGAAAATGACGCTATCAGCGGCATGTTTCGTATACTATTGAACAGAACTAACGGAAGTTGATTATGCCTCCGCCTACCGCACTCGGTTTCATATTTACTATTTTACATACTAACTGGAATCTGCTTGTATTACGCTACACTCGAACAAAGTGTTGTAGTCAGACGGAACCAGTTTACATACTTTATTAATTTTCATTAATTTGGTAAATTTTGGTAAGTTTTAAAAATGTTTTCCTTTTGTAATCTTCTTTCTGAAACTGCAGTAGAAAATCAATATAGAAAACAATCTACTAATGTACTGGCAATAAAAATAATTGATAATTCTATAACATGAAAAAAACAACACATTAATACCTGATGATGGTGTTTTCTTTACATTGAAAATGATGTCACAACTATAATCCCGAACAATAGGTCGAATGTCAGATATGTTTCAGTACTTTGGCTTCATTTTCTACAGATTCCGAAGTGCAAATGATGCTTGAATTCCTACACTAATTTATACAGACTTCATCCCCTTTCACAGGTAATGCCTGCCTCATATTATATTTAAAACTTTAATAGAATATCAGAAATTTTGAGAGAAAATTAATCAACCATGCAAGATCTAAAACTTAATTAATATTGTTCAATTTTCAATTAACTATTAAAAAAAAATTCTCATTAAAAAATATAGTTCTTCATTTTTCTATACGCCTTCAGATTTTGCGCTGATTTTTAATATGTGAGACTACCATGATGAGTTACAGATCAAGTTTATGTTTCGTTCCGCTATGCTGATTTTCATGTCGTTTCAACACATCTTGTTAGATCTGCAGTACATCCACTTCCTATTTGCTGATAGTTTGAAATTTAATTACTCATCTGCTCATTGATCAAGAAATTTTTCATCAAACTAGTATTTGTCTTGAGACTTTGATACTATCCATGCATGTTTGTGTCCACATGTGTTGTTGAAATTGCAGATTTTTCAACTTTTTGAGACTGGACCATTCCTGTCATTCCGACACATCTAGTTTTTTCATGGGTACCAATTTTCTTGGAAAAATGAAAAAATGTATTTTCGGTGATAATTGATTTTGTGGTTTTACCAAAGTCTGTATACAACCCAAGAGAAAATAAATCTGGGATCTCACTGGAATTCCGATGGGATTGGAATCCCACCTGATTCCACTGGGATAAAATTTCGGGATTCCCGCAAAAGAAGTGTGATCCTGATGTAAATCCCGGTGGAAATATACTGGGATCCCACTGGGATATTGTGGGATTTTGATTGGAATATACTGGGATTCCTGGAAAAAAATCGGGATCCTGAAATAAATCCCAGTGGAAATATACTGGGATATTGTGGGATTTTGATTGGAATACTAGTATACTGGGATTCCCAGAAGAAAAAGGGGGGATCCCGAAATAAATCCCAGCAGGATATACTGGAATTATCATGTTAAAAGCGTTAAATGTCCAACCATATTCAACCATGCGTGTTTCCTACAATCTTCAATTATCTTGAAACAGATCGTCTACTTGTTACGGAGCCTTGTATACTTCTCTTCCTTTCTGTATCAGGACTACCAACAAATGCTGAATTACATCCATAAAATTAAAAGCAGTTTCCACCTGCAAGAACATAAAATTTTCCACAAAGAATCAATAGCTCCTGATATTTTGTAAATAAAACAGATTTTAAGGATCAATAAATTTTATTTTCATTAATCAATGTTGTTTTTATTTTATTTTGCAAATTTTCAATAAAAAACAACATTATGAACACATTTTTTTGTCAAATAATTGTAACCCCCCTTTTTTACCTTTCAAACAAAAGAAGAATGATTGATGTATAATTAATTATCTTAACATGGGAATTAAAAACATTCACACTTTTCATCTTGTACAATTTTATCAGTTATACCTGGAATTCAAAACAATTTTATTTATCACAGTTTTTTTTTATGCTGACATCGAGATGCTGACATCGAGATGCTGACAGACAAAGACCACTTTCTGATGCGTGCAATTAATGAAAGCCATATCAAATACCGTAACAATTTTCATATCTTATAAACAAAGTATCAAAACAGATTTCCTGTAACTAAACTTATCTGATAACAAATCTGCTTTGCGTGACAATCCTGGACATCAATCTCTTCACTTGAACTTTAAGCGTGAAATAACATTTGGTCACGTCACGTGGCTTTTGTTCCAAGTCATTTGAATGTTTCACTCTGAGTGAATCCTAATTAACGGTTGGTGATAATAATTGATCATGACATCGCATGTGTTCCGTGACAAAACAACAACACGATCATTATCATTAATCTGAAATGTTTTCAAGTTCTTAAAATATGCCGATAATGATAAAGAAAGGCAGATTTATGAACTTGGAGAGAGTCAGAAATTACGTCTTTGGAAGAAATGAATAGTAGTTTGATAGTGTACCACTGTTAAAAAACGAGTAGAAATTGAATACTGAAAGTAAGTTCCAACTTCCAGTTTGTAAAAGTCCCAAATTTCACCCGACTGTCACTATCTTTCTCTGCTACTGTAGCTTAACTGCTCAGTTTATATGTGTTTTCAAATGTAAAGAGAATATATTTTTATTGAACATAAACATGAAAGGTCAGAGAGCCAGAATTTACATCTTGGGAAGAAAGAAATTAAAAATGTCAAAAACAGTGTACCACTGAAAAACGAGCACAATTTGAATGTTAAAAGTCTCAAAGTAATTTACAGTCTGTTATAAACTCCCATGGTTATAAACCAGATCGTTTTTTGGAAAATGACGCTATCAGCGGCATGTTTCCTATACTATTGAACAGAACTAATGGAAGTTGATTATGCCTCCGCCTACCGCACTCGGTTTCATATTTACTATTTTACATACTAACTGGAATCTGCTTGTATTACGCTACACTCGAACAAAGTGTTGTAGTCAGACGGGAACCAGTTTACATACTTTATTTTTTTTACCAAAAAGATATCTTGACCTGTCCATATGTTTTTTGTTATTAAATGGTATTTGGAGCTATCCCTTTGTTATATTTTTCATATTTATTCGAGCTTTCTCTTTTATGCACATGTCTTACAATAGTAAACAATCGGTATGTTCACATGATAAATAGATCCGTTTTGTTATGGTGTTGGACTTTTTACCCTCCAATGATCAGCAATCGCTAGACAAAATAGTTCTCCTAAATAATGTCAGCCTTTAATGCCATTTCAACTTTACAATCATTAAAACAGTAATAATCGGAATCATTTTGATATCCATTGGATAGAAACTGGTCTTTATCCAGATTTACGAAGATTTTAATAATCAGAAATTAGTAATACGGTTATACCCACGCGGTGCGTATGAATCTTTGTTTACAAAGTTATAGCAGCAGAGTCTGTAACGATATCATTATTAATTAACTACACTGTTATTGTACTTAAAATGATGAAAACTGCATATGCAATATAAGATGTCAACTCGGCCAATACAGATTTTTTTCTGTATTGGCGAGTTTTGATCCGCCAAAACAGGATTTGAACGTCTCTAGTTTTTAGATCGTAAGTCATGATAAACTCAAACTAAACAGTTATTTGTACGACGCAGTTTTTATTTACTCACCATAAACAAGCTGAAACATTCAGTATGGCATATATTTTGTTAAAGACGGTCCCATTCATTTGAAAAGCATTTTGAAAGTAGACGATGGAATTATTTCAGGTTTGGGGAACGAGTAAATTATCACAAAGTTCATTTCTTGACGACCTCATAATTTCATCATGTCGATGGTACAAATCGATTTTTACTGTTTACTTTCGTTTCTCATGTTTTGTAAACGGTCTTTTATTTTTAAACCCGAACCAGCCACATACATTCTGTAATTGTGCAAATCTTCATTCTTTGGTCAATTGGCTTATGGATAGTTGTATCAATTTCAACTCTTACATTATTTTTTTTTCTAAATATATTTGCATTACACGTACCTTTCCAATTACTATTTATGTGTTGTGTCTAAATTAAAGTTGTAACACTTTATAGTGACTGGAAAGGGTAGAAAAATTCATCAGATGAGAAAAGGCTGAAGATACATGGAAACGGCACCAAATCATTAGATATTGCATCTTATAAAAAGAAACTGAGATTTGGATAGTTCCACTTCAAGGTAAAAATGTTTATCTCTTGTGAAATGAAATAAAAAAATATTGTAACACTGTAGTTAATTAATAAAGATACTATTACATGTATTTCTGTATTGGCCTCATTGTTGGTCCTCGGCCAGCAGTATTGGCCTTCGGCTTCGCCTCAGACCAATACACCAAGACATGGACCAATAACAAGGACAATACAGAAATACTTACGCAATAATATTATAGAATGACCGTATGGTTCAATAGCGGGAGTCAGCCCCTCAACTACTTTTTACATAAATATTAACTTCTGGCTTCAACTCCTTGTTCGTCTTGTCTGGAGATCTTCTTGTAGTTCCAGTTAGGCAAGCATTTTAGAGACGTATCCCGTCCATCCTCTCTTGACTTGTAATTTCTGGTGATAGATTTTGCTGCTTGACGTTGTATCCTTTCAAGTTTTTTTTTTTGTTTGTTACCGTGTAGGGGTCCCATACTATGGCTCCATATTAAATTGTAAGATCCATTCCTAAAGGTCTAGATAATTGTTATAATCTGACACAAATTTCAATAACTGGAATGCTACCCAAGTTGAATATATGGTGACCTACTAGAACAGCATTATCACTATTGAAATTGTGTTTAATACCATGATTGTTCAATGTCATTAACTTAAATGGAGACAGACATTTGACCTGAAAGGTGGTGTGGGAGTGCAAAATCAAAAACTAACTGACTATGATATATGGTTAAAGAATGAATATCAATTACATGGGTCAACATGGTCAAGGGCAGAGTTGTTATGAAATAACAATATGGCAGAGAAGTGGTTTCAAGTTTCATATAAAGTGACCTGACTGACATGAAATAAAAAATCAAAGGAGTATCCCTATTTGTCTAATCTTCAAGGTGAAATAAAACTAGTAAAACAATATTATACTATTGTCTAAATCTACAGAAATATAATTTGCTTCAAGTAACAGAATTAACTAGGTCACTAGTAACTTATTTAATGAGTATGTGGGGTATAAGAGCTTGATAACAACAGGCTGTTCATAATCATTTGGTTTGAAAAGGATACTAGTAGTCTATATTCTTGATTTAGAAAAATGTAATTGCAAGACAAAAATCACATTGCTTAAAATACTTTAGATCATTCAGGTAGTCTTTATTTAAATGTACAAAAGAACAGCCAGTAGTCATTGGATATTGTAGATCATTCAAATAGTCTTGACCTATTTATTAGTACAAAAGAACAGCCAGTAGTCATTGGATATTGTAGATCATTCTGGTAGTCTTGACCTATCTATTTATAGAAAAAAACAGCCAGTAGTCATTGGATACTGTAGATCATTCAGGTAGTCTTGACCTATACATTTGTACTAAAAAAACAGCCAGTTGTCATCTTCACATAACATACTCATATACGAATATCAATTATATGCTTACGAGACATGTTGGAATGTTAAACTAATTACGGTATGTGAAAATCAAGACTTGCATAAAAAATATCACAATATTAGAGACAGTGGCATCATTTTTCCTCAGAGCTTTCAGCTCTTTGATTAATTCACTATGGTTCAGGTTGTCTGAAGTTGACCATGGTCACAAAGGCAGTAAACCATGGTTGTCAAATTGACCATGGTCAACCACGGTTGATTAGAGCATGTTAAGTGAAAGAAGATGACGTTTGTAATAATTATTTACTCTGATGTTTTGATGTTTGAAATATGTTAATTGTCATTCAAAAGAGGATAAATTATTACTACATAGCATTTTAAAAAAGGACATGAAATAAACAAATCTTTATATCATGCATTATTTTTATTGCTTTGTGTACTACAAGATATATTTTATATTCATGGATTAAAGAAGAAAATACACAAAATTCAGGTTTTTCACAGTACTTTATATCCAGGATATATTTTATGTTTCCAGGATTATTTTTTTTAAAATTCCACACAAAATTCTGGTTTATGTGTTCCCGATTCAACCAGAATGGGATCCCGGCTTCAGACAGTTATCCTGAATGGGATCCCAGTTTCAGATATTTATCCCAAAATGGGATCCCGACTTCAGATGCTTATCCCGGCTTATCCCACCAATTTCACCGGGATTTCATTGGGATCCCAATGGATCCCATTTTCATTTTCTCTTGGGAAGCCTATTGAAAATTTGTACTTTGTTGGTCATTTAAATTTGTGGTTCCCCTATATCAACGAAAGTTGGTATCCAACCAAATTATAAAGAATCCACAGTATCTGTATGAATATATAGCAATAGCATTTAATAGATTTTTTATGCCCCCGCCGTCATCGTAGGGGGGCATTAAGTGTTACCTTGTCCGTCTGTACATACGTACGTCCCAAAATTGGTTTCCGTTCTCTAACTTTAGTTTGCCTCAACCAAATGTTATGAAACTTATACACAATACTTATTACCATAAAACACAGATCAAGTTCGCATTTGGGTGGCGTCACTTTTACTGTTCTTGAGTTATGCCCTTTATAATGGTACATGCAAGCGGGGCATCATCTGTGTCCCATAGACACATTCTCCATTTATTTATTAATGTGATACATTATATATTTCAGAGACAGAATCTAGTGACAGTACAGAGTTAATAATAGCTGTGGCATGTGGTGTCGCTGGAGGTGTAATACTTTGTATAGTTGTAACATTAATATTCTACTGTCATTATAAACATACAAGGTATGTTATTGTAGCTATAGGAAAAATATGTATATTGTGGATACATTTGTATTCATGAAGTACTATTTTTCAATGATTTTGTGTTCAAAGGTCAATTACAAATTTAAGTGTTCCACAAAACGTGGAAAGTGTCGACAAAGTCAATCATCAGGGGTTGACCTATGGCCAAAACTTGTGTTTCTAAACAATTACACTTTCTTATTTTTGCCTAACCTTTTTTTTAAACCTGTAGCCTCCTCTGACATTTTCAGGATTCCCAACGTGGGTAATTTATTAACAGAATTAATTATAGCTGTGGCATGTGGTGTTAGGTAGACATACATGTAGGACATAATTCCTGAGTTCATTAATAAATCTGGAAAGAGCGAAATTTTTTGCATGACATAGACAGTTTTCATTGTTTAAAAATTATTGGGAAAATGTATATATATCTATATATGAAGGCAATAGTAGTATACCGCTATTCAATAGTCATAAATCGATTTAACTGAAACAAATCCGGGTCACAAACCAACACTGAGGGAAACACATCTACTATAAGAGGAAACAAAACGGAAAAAACAGAAACACTGAAATCATTCAGATTTATTGTTTTAATATGCTGTTGACTATTAAAAGTTTTCATTAACTGTTCAGAAACTTTTCTTTCTTGTTATTTTTAATATGCCATGTATTTGGTTTCCACAGAAAGAAGATAGACCTACAGCAGCAGAAGTATAAACCACAAAATATGCAGTTAGGAAATCTAACACAGGTATGAGACACTATTCCACTAAAACAAACTGTAAATTAAGAAATATTTGTGATGTTTTCATTTTTGGGAAAACAGGATTTGTTGTGCAAAAATTAAAAAACAACAAAAAAAACAGCAATATTGATAGCATCTTTTGTAAGCAGCATTTATTGAAATTATAAAAAGGGATTTTGCCTTTTTTGTCCATTGTTCAACAATTGTAATAGTAAATGCAAACATCAATTTTTGTCTCGTCTTGACGGAGTCAAAAAGCGAGACTTCGGTATGCTGTTCACGACGGCTGCGTCAACAATATATTAGTTTGTGATTAGGTCAGTTTATGGAGAACCACTAGTGGTAGGTCAATGATATTTGGTATGTAGTTGTATTAGCATTGACACATCTCATTTCCATGGAAACTATTTGTAGCCCTGCCCCTCAGTCATGGTCTATTGACTTGTAAACTTTTGCTTACATGACATGTATTAGTTTGTGATTAGGTGAGTTTAAAGGGAACCACTACTAGTAGGTCAATGATATTTGGTATATAGTTGAAATAGCATTGGCACATCTCATTTCCATGGAGATTATTTTGCCCAACTGCCTCAGTCATGGTCTATTGACTTTTAAACTATTGCTTACTTAACATGTATTAGTTTGTGATTAGATCAGTTTAAAGGGAACCACTAGTGGTAGGTCAATGATATTTGGTATGCAGATTCATAAGCATTGGCACATCTAATTTCCATGGAGATCATTTGGCTCCGCCCCCTCAGTCATGGTCTATTGACTTTGAATGTTTTGCATAGTTTACATGTCAAAGTTTGTAATTAGATCAATTTAAGAGAAACCACTAATGTTGAGTCAATGATAGTTTTAGCATTTGCAAGTATTCTTTTCCATGGAGATTATTTTGCCCCTCCCCCTATCAAGGTTCATTGACTTTGAAACTTTTACATTGTTTACAAGTTAAAGTTTGTGTGTAGGTTTGTTTAAACTTAAAAGGGGACGACTTATGATAAGTCAATAGTATTTGGTATGCAGTTAGATAATCATTGGCATTTTTATTTCCATGGAGATTATTTCGTCCTGCACCTGAAGTCATGGTTCATTTACTTTGAATTTTTATTTATGTTTAAATAGTGCCATTTGGATTCAATATTTGCATTATACTATCAAATTACAAAAGGGTGAGACATATCTCTGTGTCAACAGTTTATTCAATATGCATTGACCCAAAAATAATTTTTCCTCTGTAGATATTTGTAGAAAGCAAAACCTGTTCCCTAGATTTTCACTAAATATCCAACTTATAATTTAGTTTGCTTAATTTTGAACTGCATATTTCATGATTGATTTATGTCTGCCCTAAGGAACTGCTTACTCATCCTGAATACCTGAGTTCATCATCTGGTTTTTGGGGCTTTGTATTGCTTAATCTTTCTTTTCTGGACTGTTGTTATTCTGTTCTTCTTTTTCTTTTGGCCATGGTGTAATTTGTCTTTCTTCAACTTCAGTTTTTGATTGCTCTCTAAATAACTTCTTCCATTTTATTTGATAATCAGCTTTTATTGATAAAATGTGCATTATTGCTACCTATTTTTTATAACCTTGGCAGATTATAACACATTTTTGTTTCAACTGAAAGCATGTACAAAAAGTTTTTAAAATATATCCTGGTTTATCATTTCAGATACCAGTGTTTGACAATAAAGGCTTTGGTAAGTTTTTAAGGGCATTTTATTCTTGGAACAGAACATCATATACTGGTGTTGAAGTTTAACTGGATATAACCATAATAAAGTGAATTTAATCAGAGAAGATGTAAATTAGTATGGAACATAAACTTTAGAGAGGTTTTTGTTTTTGTTGGGGTTGGGATAGGATATCTAAATTTGTCTTATTTACTAGAATTAAAAAAAAAAAAAAAAAAACAGACAGTTTCAAAGGTTTTAACATGACTTAAAGTCACATTTAATACGTCAGTTATATTTGTTGATTTCAATACATTAGTACAGAAAATAACAAGATTGTTGATTATCTTAGTAAACAGTTTTATTAAACAATTAAATGTATTAGTGTGATTATTTTAACAGGAAGGGTAAAGAAAGAGCAAAAAGATGGTATAAAATTCAATTTGACAGTTTTAGCACGCACCAGTTATAATGCTACTTGAAATCCACATGACCCAGTTTTCTAGCATTTCATAATCATTATTTTTAATACTTATCGTCTGATATTAGGTCATAAATACATCCTTGTAGTTCGTGAAATGTAATATTTAAGGAAAATTATAGTTAACCACACCCATTTCTGTTTATCTTTTGTTGATTCAATTATTTTGTGAATACAACGTACAATGTATAATGTACCATCTTTCCAGAATGGGAAATAATGTATATTCTTAAAAATGTTAAAAACTTATTTTCGTAGATTTGACAAATACTGCATACAAGCCTATATATACAAATTTGTTGTTTGTTAAACAGTTAATTTAATGATTCATCAAAATCTAGGTTTTCACTGAAAATAAATTAGTAACTCATGAATAGTAATGAAATCATAGTATTAATAAAAGCATTTAATCTCCAGATTGTTTTAGACATGATCTTTCTTGTATTACACTTATTGGTGAAGAAATGCATGCTTCATTGAAGTATTTTATGCCTCTTTGAATTTTGAAATATTTTTCTAGTTTTGATACTTTATTCCAATTTTAATCTCATTATCATAGTTAAATTTTAAATTTTAGGCAAAAGATCTGAGGTTTCAAATTTATATTTATAAGCATTCCTTTTCATGAATTGATAGCTTACATCTGCAGTCTTCCTCTTCTATCATATGAAGCAAGCATGTTTGATAAGAATGTTGCAAATTTTTTGTGTGCTTGTAATATGGAGACTTTTTGAAGCAAACAAAAAACAATTACGGTTTTATAAATACTCACAAATTTGTGAATAATTTTGATTGCTTTTGATATGACACTGTTTAATAGAAAGAGTTAACCTTGATACCAAATGTTGAATTGTGTACAATGCTTTTCATTTCATAATGAAATATTCTGGTTTTGATAGTTAATCTCATGCAATGGCTTTTATTGATATAACACTGTTTTCTAATGCAGTGCTGTGCTCTGTGTAAGGAATACTATGCTTTTCTCCAAAACAAATCAAATGGGTGCACAGTTTGAGTTTAACATATAAAAGCATATTAATAGCTTTCTAATTCCTAATAAAAAAATGAATTAATGATAGGTCGTATTATTTTGTACTGGTATATATCATGTATATGTAATATACATTTTCCCAGTATAAATGATATATATTTTTTCTTTGTAACCATACACATGTACTCATATGTAGCTATGATGAAACAAGTAATCACTCATATCTTGTAGCATGTTATATCTCATGCATATTCATTATCAACATTTCTGTCCATTAAATCCTGAATCTTTTGATTGAATTGTTCCTAATTTATTCTCTTTCCTTATATTGCATGTTTATTTAGAACTGATTTTTTTCCACCAGTTATTATTTTTATATATGATATGTGCCGTTCATTATTAGTATTTATTTATTAAGGATGTTCGCTTGTCACGTTTTGGAATTTTTGTCAGATTTTCGATATCCTCTGGTTTTATCCATTTGAATACCTTATAAAAATTTGTCCATTGACCCCCATTTTTCTTTTTATAAATCTTTTACATGTATAATGCTAAGTCATCTGTAAAAGTCTTATAAAATTTTAATTATTTTTTAATAGTTTTTGAGAACTTAAACTTGTCAGTGATAAAGCTATGAAAAGTCAAGAGAGAATATTTTCCCCCCAAAATTTCAATGGCTAATATCTGAAAAACAAGCACATTGACCTATATATTTTTTTTGCTGTTTTGATTTCTTTATTAATCCCCAATCAATATAAACTAGTGTTTTGAAAAGCTAATTATTCTGAAACTGAGAAGCGAACTCCCTTAATGATAGATGTGGGGTATACAAGAAATTAAATTGATATATGCTGAAACATATGTTTGAAACTTACTATTAAAAAGGCCTAAACTTAATGGTCAAATACAGACAAAAAAAAGGAAAAGAAGATATACCATGAAAGGAATAATAAAATATCATTAGACAAAGAAAAATTGGCAAACAATAGTTTACAAAACACTACACAGAAAGTTAAAGATATAGCAACACAAACCCAAGCAAAAACTCAGGTTGAACTCAGGTCCTTATTTAATGATAATAAAATTGAGAATTCACTGAACATGGAAATGTGCTAGTATGAGTAGGGCATATTGTCCTTTGAACACTCACTCTTGTTTTAATTTCAATTTTTATTAATTTAGAATAGAAAATTGAATCAGCATATGAACATGATGAATATATTTTAGTTTTTATATGCCCGTTTACGGGACGTATTATGGTAGTCCGCCTGTCTGTCGTCAACATGTCGGACAATAACTCAAAAACACTTTAACCAATTTGCATGAAACTTTGGTGATTGTTTATATCTATTGACGTGAGCTCCTTATGATTTTTATGAATTTTAGAATTTATGTTTCGAGTTATGGGGTTTTATTCATTAAAACAGGGGATTTTCCAGTTTTCGGACAATAACTCAAAACACTTTCACCAATTTGCAAGAAACTTTGGTGAATTGTTTATATCTATTAAAATAACCTCCCTTTAGTTTTCTTTGTATTGCTTAATCTTTCTTTTCTGGACTGTTGTTATTCTGTTCTTCTTTTCTTTTGGCCATGGTGTAATTTGTCTTTCTTCAACTTCAGTTTTGATTGCTCTCTAAATAACTTCTTCCATTTTATTTGATAATCAGCTTTTATTGATAAAATGTGCAATATTGCTACCTATTTTTATAACCTTGGCAGATTATAACACATTTTGTTTCAACTGAAAGCATGTACAAAAGTTTTAAAATATATCCTGGTTTATCATTTCAGATACCAGTGTTTGACAATAAAGGCTTTGGTAAGTTTTTAAGGGCATTTTATTCTTGGAACAGAACATCATATACTGGTGTTGAAGTTTAACTGGATATAACCATAATAAAGTGAATTTAATCAGAGAAGATGTAAATTAGTATGGAACATAAACTTTAGAGAGGTTTTTTTTTTTGTTGGGGTTGGGGATAGGATATCTAAATTTGTCTTATTTACTAGAATTAAAAAAAAAAAAAAAAAACAGACAGTTTCAAAGGTTTTAACATGACTTAAAGTCACATTTAATACGTCAGTTATATTTGTTGATTTCAATACATTAGTACAGAAAATAACAAGATTGTTGATTATCTTAGTAAACAGTTTTATTAAACAATTAAATGTATTAGTGTGATTATTTTAACAGGAAGGGTAAAGAAAGAGCAAAAAGATGGTATAAAATTCAATTTGACAGTTTTAGCACGCACCAGTTATAATGCTACTTGAAATCCACATGACCCAGTTTTCTAGCATTTCATAATCATTATTTTTAATACTTATCGTCTGATATTAGGTCATAAATACATCCTTGTAGTTCGTGAAATGTAATATTTAAGGAAAATTATAGTTAACCACACCCATTTCTGTTTATCTTTTGTTGATTCAATTATTTTGTGAATACAACATACAATATATAATGTACCAACTTTCCTCAATGTGAAATAATGTATATTCTTTAAAATTTTTAAAAACTTAATTTCGTGGATTTGACAAATACTGCATACAAGCCTATATATAGAAATTTGTTGTTTGTTAAACAGTTAATTTAATGTTTCATCTAAATCTAGGTTTTCACTGAAAATTAGTAACCCATGGATAGTAATGAAACCATAGTATTTATAATAAAAGCATTAAATCTCCAGATTGTTTTTGACATGATCTTTCTTGTATTACACTTATTGGTGAAGAAATGCATGCTTCATTGAAGTATTTTATGCCTCTTTGAATTTTGAAATATTTTTTCTAGTTTTGATACTTTATTCCAATTTTAATCTCATTATCATAGTTAAATTTTAAATTTTAGGCAAAAGATCTGAGGTTTCAAATTTATATTTATAAGCATTCCTTTTCATGAATTGATAGCTTACATCTGCAGTCTTCCTCTTCTATCATATGAAGCAAGCATGTTTGATAAGAATGTTGCAAATTTTTTGTGTGCTTGTAATATGGAGACTGATTTGAAGCAAACAAAAAACAATTACGGTTTTATAAATACTCACAAATTTATGAATAATTTTGATTGCTTTTGATATGACACTGTTTAATAGAAAGAGTTAAGCTTGATACCAAATGTTGAATTGCGTACAATGCTTTTCATTTCATAATGAAATATTCTGGTTTTAATAGTTAATCTCATGCAATGGCTTTTATTGATATAACACTGTTTTCTAATGCAGTGCTGTGCTCTGTGTAAGGAATACTATGCTTTTCTCCAAAACAAATCAAATGGGTGCACAGTTTGAGTTTAACATATAAAAGCATATTAATAGCTTTCTAATTCCTAATAAAAAAATGAATTAATGATAGGTCGTATTATTTTGTACTGGTATATATCATGTATATGTAATATACATTTTCCCAGTATAAATGATATATATTTTTCTTTGTAACCATACACATGTACTCATATGTAGCTATGATGAAACAAGTAATCACTCATATCTTGTAGCATGTTATATCTCATGCATATTCATTATCAACATTTCTGTCCATTAAATCCTGAATCTTTTGATTGAATTGTTCCTAATTTATTCTCTTTCCTTATATTGCATGTTTATTTAGAACTGATTTTTTCCACCAGTTATTATTTTTATATATGATATGTGCCGTTCATTATTAGTATTTATTTATTAAGGATGTTCGCTTGTCACGTTTTGGAATTTTGTCAGATTTTCGATATCCTCTGGTTTTATCCATTTGAATACCTTATAAAAATTTGTCCATTGACCCCAATTTTTCTTTTTATAAATCTTTTACATGTATAATGCTAAGTCATCTGTAAAAGTCTTATAAAATTTTAATTATTTTTAATAGTTTTGAGAACTTAAACTTGTCAGTGATAAAGCTATGAAAAGTCAAGAGAATATTTTCCCCAAAATTTCAATGGCTAATATCTGAAAAACAAGCACATTGACCTATATATTTTTTGCTGTTTTGATTTCTTTATTAATCCCCAATCAATATAAACTAGTGTTTTGAAAAGCTAATTATTCTGAAACTGAGAAGCGAACTCCTTAATGATAGATGTGGGGTATACAAGAAATTAAATTGATATATGCTGAAACATATGTTTGAAACTTACTATTAAAAAGGCCTAAACTTAATGGTCAAATACAGACAAAAAAAAGATAAAGAAGATATACCATGAAAGGAATAATAAAATATCATTAGACAAAGAAAAAATGGCAAACAATAGTTTACAAAACGCTACACAGAAAGTTAAAGATATAGCAACACAAACCCAACCAAAAACTCAGGTTGAACTCAGGTCCTTATTTAATGGTTCACTGAACATGGAAATGTGCTAGTATGAGTAGGGCATATTGTCCTTTGAACACTCACTCTTGTTTTAATTTCAATTTTTATTAATTTAGAAAAGAAAATTGAATCAGCATATGAACATGATGAATATATTTTAGTTTTTATATGCCCGTTTACGGGACGTATTATGGTAGTCCGCCTGTCTGTCGTCAACATGTCGGACAATAACTCAAAAACACTTTAACCAATTTGCATGAAACTTTGGTGATTGTTTATATCTATTGACGTGAGCTCCCTTATGATTTTTATGAATTTTAGAATTTATGTTTCCGAGTTATGGGGTTTTATTCATTAAAACAGGGGGATTTTCCAGTTTTCGGACAATAACTCAAAAACACTTTCACCAATTTGCAAGAAACTTTGGTGAATTGTTTATATCTATTAAAATAACCTCCCTTTAGTTTTCTGATATGACATTGAGGAGTTATGAAACTTTATTCTTTGAAAAAGCGACGGGCGTATCATGCGCTCATGGCGCAGCTCTTTATTTGTATTTGAACTGGTTATTTTAGTACTGTAATATCTATCTAATTGTAGAGAATGATGTTTTGATGGGATCCAGTGCAATAGATAATGATAACTACCACAAAGAACTACAAAAACTGATGCCACAAGCACCAACCTTATTAGCAATACTTAACAATATCAGATCTCGACTCCGATCCATGGATTTGAATGATCCACGTGTTCCTACCTACAGGTAAAAATTAGACCAATCAACTAAAAGCACCTTTTATTCAGACCTCATACCAACATAATGTAATGGCAAATCAGAAATTTCTGAAAATTCATTTCGTAAAAAGGGTAAGAAGATTCAAACCGTTCCATGTTTAATAAATTTAATCCTAGACTGTATGTTAATTGCAAAAAAAATTAAGTTCATCTATGAATAAAATAAAGTCAAAACATAGATGCAAAAATGAAAAAAATATATTTTCAAAATTTTGCTTCAGACATTATCTCTTAATCTGAAATAAACAGATTCTGCCAAAGTTTCATAATTCCAAAAAGGTTTGATTATTGATGTTTAAAAAATAAAATTAACCACCGACTTTTGCTAAAGTTAACTGGAAAAAGAAAACTAAGTTCATTTATCAGTAAAATACAGAATATTTTTTTTCAAACCGAATTTTGCTCTAGATACTGTCTTTTGATCTTTTAAAATTTCTGTCCAAGTTTCGTAAAATTCCATGCAGGTTTGACAAAGTTATTGATGTCTAAAATAACTTTAAGCTAATATTAAAGACGCTGAGAAGACAGCATGGCCAAAAGAAATAGAGTGAAAAGACAAGTAGTCTACAATACACTTCACAAAAAACTGTTGATAGAGTAACAAAGAATCTGCCAAAAAATATTGATCAAATCAGTTGCTGTGTAAAGCATAATGAGTTGTACCTATCATGTTGCAAGTACAGATATAGTAATGTGTCTCAATTGCTGGTATTTTAAATGAAGAAAGTAGGATGGGTGTGGCTATGACAGGAACAAACCCTTAGTAATGTAAACTATGTAGATTGCAACATATGATATACATCTTATACATGTACAGTACTTGATATGACCATGTTTTAGAATTATAATTTAATTATGATAAGTGACTATTTCATATATTCATGATATTGACAGAGGTGTAATACACCAGCTGTGTAGAGTATTGGTGCTATTAAATAAAACAGACCCTAGAGCCAGTATTCCTTCAGATGCTCCAGGACTGCTTCAATGGGCGCAACAAATGTTAGAAGATTACCAGATGGATGTACCGGTATTATATTTGTTACTCACGAAGAAACATCAAAATTTCTATACAAAAACAATTTGTCAAACTTTGAGAAGATCTGAGAACAAAAGTTCTATCATGTCTGTGGGACTTTTCCTAAATAGATTTTACAAGAAAATCAGTATAAAAATAAAAAGAAAGAAAAAAAAGCTGAAACATACAGCAAAGGTGACCTATAACTGCTTATGTCATCATCATTTGGACTGTGATGGATAGTTGTCTCATTGGCAATCACACCTCATCTCCTTAATTTTATAGCAATCCACAGAACACTACTCAGAAAGTTAAAGCAATCACATGTTCAATTTAATTAAAGGGAGTCCTTAAACTATAGTCTTGGAAAATCTTAACTTTGACAGTTGTAATAACTAAAGGTTTGATATTATAAATTTAGAAATTATTGCAAGGTTTCTATTAATGTGACTATTATATATTTATTAATTGCAATTATAAGAATCTACATTCTATTATCTGATACATATATCTTAATAATTCTTATATGATTTACATATCTATAAATACTTGAAACGGATTGGTCAGTTAGAATTTTTCCTTGGTTTACACTTCGATAAACCATGTTTCTGAAACTACTTTCGTAACCTTCACTGTGATCTATTCTTGCGCGATACACATGCATGCAGGGATCCTGGGATTTTCAGCAAGTTCAGTTTGAAAAACCAATACATAACAGTTGTTTCTATTCTTATGCATATATAACAAAAAGAAATAATGCACTAAAGCTTTGAAAATGTATAAAATTTAGATTTAGATAATATTCCGCGAAATTTCATGAATGATCTAAGCGAATTTACATCATTGCAAAACACGACGTCATATGAATGAAAAATCTCAAGCTAAAGATTATTCCATTACTTGTATGCTTCAAATCGGATAATATCTCATGAAAATGAAATTTTTGGGGTAGGTACTATTTCATTTTAGATTCTGTTGCATTTATCAAATATTTATGGATTTTAGAAAGTCAATATGGCGGCTATAACTTCTTAGTTACGACATGTCAATTGTGCATTTGATGGTAAATAGTAGCCTGTTAATTAAAAATCGTGAATGTTTGGCTTAAGAATTATAAGGATTAAACACATTTTTTCTAGAGGTTATTGATGTGTAAATGTCGGCGCTTACTCACAAACTTAACATAAAAGTCTGAATTCAGTTTGTGAGTTAATCACCCCGGTTTACACATCAATAACCTCTAGAAAAAATGTGTTTAATCCTATAATGCAGATTTTCCTGAAATTGCAATAATTAATCTCCCATTTTTGTCAATTCTTCAAAAATCGCAATAAGTAATACATGTAATAATTTCTGTTTACAGTATCTTAGGAGATATTATATAATAACTGACTGACATTGTTATTGTCATTGAAATCCATAACAGATACTCCTGTGAATCAACAAAAGTTTCTCCAATAATTGGTTAAAGTTTTTAATTGAACTTTACAGTATATTTTTGATACAGGTTATTTTAATTGTTGGAACAACACTAGCCTGGAGAGACCTCGGAGGCAGAGTGGTCTAAGTAGTTGAACTACTGTATCACTAGTCTGTCAACACTGAGGTTGTGAGTTCAAATCGTGCACATGGCAGGTGTGCATGACTCCAATCTTAATTGACTATGATTGTCAGTTTTTCTACCAATGGTTGTGGTTCTGTCCAGGCACTCCAGCTTCCTCCAATTAAAACTGACTGCCACAAAATAGCACAATAGTGCTGAAAGTGGCACTAAACACCAAACAATCAATCACTCACCTGGAGGGTCGGATGAGCCACTTGACTGAAAATTCTCATTATGTTATATATATGTAGGTACAACTCCTGTCTGACGTGTCTGATATTTCACCTGTAAGTAAATTCTCTTCTTTTGTTTGTAGGATCAACACCTGTCTGGAGGGTCAGACGAGACACCCATCAGCAAGATCTCTTACATAGATGTTCCTGTTGAGCAACAGAAATCTCACCAATATGCTGTGCCCCAACTCAATAACATAACAAAGGAAGAGGAACGGCCTGTTCATCATCATCAACCTTTTCATCATAGTCAACAAAGTTCCCTGTCTCACCACTCTGATACTGGGTATTATAGCAGCACTCCCGTCCCTGTGGAATATCGCAGCACTACTCTACCGCATGCACAGATCAATTCATCGTTCACCACATTCACTTCCAAAAAACAGAAAAAGCATGATCCTCGGCTTGTTCGTAGCTCTACTAATATTGCGCAATACCCCAGGGACAATTCACAGGGTTATTTTGCTAATGGACGATATTATGATCCTTCACCGAAACCTGAAGTTTATGCACCTGCAAGTTCTTACAGTGACCGTGACAATAAAGTCATGTCCACATTTCTTTCAGATCTTCCACAGGACCCTGGTTCTAGTGCCTCATCATCAGACAGCTCATTATATGTTGAGTATGTTGCTTGTATATGTTTACAATTTGACTTTTTAAATAGATATTTTAATCCATTTAAGTTTCAGAAAATAAGCTTGTTTTTTTAGGTAAATCATACTATAAACCAACTTATTTTCACAATACTTTATTTTGCGCTAAGCCCTTTTTATCTGACGTCACAGTAATTTGTTTTCAAGATTTTTCCCATTTTCTTAATATATTTATATATGGAAGATCTACATTTTGACTAATTTACAACGATATACATTCACATTATTTTTCTACTCTTGAAAATAAATTAGTTCGTGAAAATCATTGGGTTAACGATATCTAGGAAAATGTTAGCTTATCTCAATGCCAAAAATGATTTCATCATAGGGATATCATATTCATCGGTGTGGGTTATGGTTGAAGCTTTAGTATTGTGTTTGGTTTGGTCACACTAATGTTTGCGGTGTGTTTGCATTCCTTAATTCCTTAATTTAATACTATTAATAGTACTAAGAAATTGTGCAAAATGTGAGAAAATAAAACATTATTTTTTTTTTCGTCATGACAATTTAAAAAGAATCAGCAGCCTTACAAATTAGAATTTCTTTAAAACTTTTGCAATTTTGTCCTTCAAGAATTTCCTACTTGATGTTAAATGTTTTTACTATATTTTTATGCCCCCGCCGTAGCGGAGGGAGCATTTATTTTACCCTTGTCTCTGTACGTACGTACGTCACAAAGTTGGTTTCCGTTCTCTTACTTTAGTTTGCCTCAACCAAATGTTATGAAACTTATACACAATGCTTATTACCACAAAATACAGATCAAGTTTGAAATTTGGTGGTGTCACTTTAACTGTTCTAGAGTTATACCCCTTTACAAATGGGAAAATTGCTCAATTTTTCGTTTCCATTCTCTCACTTAAGTAAGCCTCAACCAAATGTTATGAAACTTATACACAATGCTTATTACCACAAAACACAGATCAAGTTTGAATTCTGATGGTGTCACTTTTACTGTTCTAGAGTTGTGCCCTTTACAAATGGAAAAATTGCTGAATTTTTCATTTCCTTTCTCTAACTTCAGTTTGTCTCAACCAAATGTTATGAAACTTATACACAATGCTTATTACCACAAAATACAGATCGATTTTGAATTTTGGTGGTGTCACTTTTACTGTTTTAGAGTTATGCCCCTTTACAAATGGAAAAATTGCTGAATTTTTCATTTCCGTTCTCTAACTTAAGTTTGCCTCAGCCAAATTTTATGAAACTTATACACAATACTTATTACCACAAAACTCAGATCAAGTATAAATTTGGGTAGCGTCACTTTTACCATTCTTCAGTTATGTCCCTTTATAACTTTATATGATATGCAAGCGGGGACATCGTTTGTGTCCCATGGACACATTCCTCATTTATTTTAATTTAGGTCATAAGAGGAAACAAAACACTTACAAGTAAAAATTGTTCTAAATCAGCAGAATGTTTTAACAGTGTTGTAAACTTAAGGCATCTCAATGATACTGACTTACATTTTCTAAAGAATCTGCTGTCATGACTGTTTCAGCTATTGAATATTTTGTGTGAAATATATAATGAAATATAAAGGATTGTTGAATTTTAAAATATTTCTCCCACAAAAAATAAAATATATATAATAAAAGGAATACTTTTGACAATATGGTTGGGTAATACCTATATTACCAAAAACATACCTGATCCACAAAATAACAAATATTTTCTTCTTTAAGATAATTTTGCTTGAAGAAAACTTGGACATTCATAAAGGAATAAGATTTTGGTTGATTATTGTTAAGGTTCCATGATATTTTTTCTCAAATTCTATATAAGACATAGAATTTAGTATTTTCAGTGGGGTGAAAATTTGTTTGCCAAAAATCAAACAGGGACTGCTTAAGTTCTAATTCAATTTTGAAGAATAGACCAAAGAAAAAATGTTCAAATGTTCTTAGATGAATAAATCATGCTTCTACAAGATTTCATAAGACATCAGTCGGTATCATTACCATTAGAGATCTGCATTCCAGAACGCTTTAACCTGAGTTTTAATTTTCATTTTGAAAATATGTCATTTTCCTTTCCAGTGCTGAAGAAAATGATAACAATGATCTTGACAGTTTACCAGAAGACGAGGTGTTACCTTTTAATCCTGAGGAAGCGACAGATCCGGTGGAGGTTTAATATCAGTCATCAATCAAACCGTCTTCTGCTGAAAATTTACATTTTTCTCTAGTTGCAAATTGTGATATACAGATCTTTTCAGAGAGATTATTGGTGCAAATTTTTCAGGGATTTTATTTTTCTAGCAGAAAGCTTTGACTGTGTGCAAATTTGATTAAACCTAGATCTTTGTTTACTCTCATTCACCAATTCATGCTAGCCTATGTTTTAAGAAAGAAGGGTGTTTGGAGATCAGGTTTTATTAGATTGAATGTCTGCTGTACTTGTCATTGTTCTTAATATAACAATTGAATGACATTATTGTATTGTATCAGTCTTATTAAAATGACATTTTAGCTTGCCGTTCACTACACCTCCGACACAAAGATCTTACAACATCCCATATTGACTGGGTCACATTTCAATTACTCTAGGTCATGAATATGTGTTACAAAACATTAATTCAATCAAAACCCAGTTCTGAAATGAAAGTTACACAAAATAATAAAGTTGATACTGTACCAGTAGTTTCCCTTTTATAATCATATTTCCAAAAAGCTGAAAGCAGGAATATGATTGGACAGTAAAGGTTCATCACCAGGAGTTGACATGTGACCTCCAGGAGGTTGTTGTAAGATCTTTGTGCTGATAGCCTTGTGAACAGCTTGTAATAAGATTGATATTATATAGTAAAGAAATTTCATTCTGTAAAAGTTCATTGAGGCTATTTTTAATGATTTGTGCAAATACCTTGTAGTCCTTGATACTTTTAAGGTTTTGGGTTTTGATGTATCTATCACACCAGGACAAAATAACATTTTATTGAATATCTAAATAGTGTAGTCTTAGTAATCCACGAATGTACTGTAAATTCAGAAATTATTGTGTACATTTATAATTGTGATTTTTGAAGAATGAAAAAAATTCCAAGTTTAATTATTGCAATTTTAGATTACAGCTACATACAGATATTTGTATCAGATATCAAAATGAAAGTTATTATTGCGATACTCAAGGAGTTGCATTACTCGCAGAAATAAAAACGTTGCAATAATTTCTGAATTTACAGTTTTAAAGTATTTTCTTAGGATACCAATAAAGCTGTATATCTTACTCATAAATAGTTAAATAATAACAATTCAGTGTGTCTTGCTGATATAATGTAACAGCTTAGCATCATATTCCATTTTCATCATGTTCGTCTGATATAACTATTTCCTTCTACTTAATACCGACCATGTGTTCAATTTGCTTGTGAGGATCAGACAACTCTCCTTTCTACATGTTCTACTTTCAGTAATTTTGTCGACTAATAAAACTTCTGCCTCCAAATTTTTTAAGAAGTGTGTCCTAAAAGCTGAGGGATTCCAAAAAATGGTCTTTACAACAGAAAGTGGCTTACTCGACCAATAAAAACTGGCTCCCATATAGTATAGCCAAGTGTGCTGAAAGTGGCATTAAATACCAACATGAGCAATCAGTCACAACAGAAAGTAAAACAGAGCGTTATTAGATCCTTGTAAGCAAAGTGTGAATACATATTAGTATTTTAATCAGATTGTTTTATATGAACTTTTTTCTAATAAGTTCAACATGGATAAATCTCATCACTTTGTATCAAAGTACAACATTTTTGTTTTGTAGAAAAAAGAGTTTTTTTTAGAAATGACACTATAAGAAATATTTTAGAAATGAGATAGTTATGTCTTTCATCAGAAGCCTAAGATGTTTCAGTTGTAAGAGTATTTTGTACATATATCTATGGAAAAAAAAGTGTTTGAAAAATAAAATAAATTTGCTCAAAATCATGGGTTTGTACCTGTTAGTTACCTAAGTGCTTCTGACATGAAGACAAATTTTAATTTTTGCCTGTCACCAATCATTTTTGATTTTCAATCTAAACTTTTTGTAAATCACAGTTGTGATAAATGAAGTGTACATGCCTCTTTATTTTGGGAGTGAACCCACCAAACTGTATTTTAAAGGGGGGATGGGAGAGTTGGAAGGGGGGTGTCACCTAGGAGAAAAAGGAGTTTGGATGGTACCAACACTTAATTTTCTGACATTAAAATAACTTTTACAAATTTTTCTAATAAAAAGGATGCTTTGGATTGTTTTGGGGGTCCAGGAGCCATCCATGTTTATTGCAAAGTTCGCATAGCTTATCTATACATTATCGTAGCTGTTTAAATAGGCTCATTTTTTTATTTCACCATTGCCAGCTTATAAAATTGTTATTTAACTTTTAATCTATTTAAAAAAATATGCTACCTAGTATTGTTTATACGTCTTTGTGATAAGAATATTAAAATAATATTTATACATTTTTAGGAAAGTAGATAATGTATTCATGGCATCAAGGTGTCTTTGATGTTTTGTTGTGATAGATCAATATTTTAGTAGATTTTAGTTGGTGCAACAATTAGTGTCTTTTATAAATTCATGTAAATAACAAGTTTGTCATTTGAGAACATGTTTTATATGTTAAAATCTATCTTATATTCAATTACATATCTTAAATTGAATTGGTATCCTGATTTTGTTGAATGTTGAGTTTGAATACACAAATTTTGTACATTTTCTTACAATATCCATGTAAGTTTACGGTACCATATCTAATAATATGATCATGTGATCAATTATTGCAATGTTACATGTTGACGTAGAATATAAGAACAATGAAATACTTTAATGAATATTTAAGCATATAATAAATGCATGAATAAAATAAAGATTTTAAAAACATTGAAAAGACCAAGAAAACAATGATTGCCAATAGCAAAATAGTTGATTCTATATACATGAGAAAATCAGGATATCAGTTCAAATTATTCAAATCAAAATGTCAGATCTTATGAATTTTTATTTTTGTTTTATGTCTACAAAATTGTAAAACTTTACATGTGTACATAAATTTTTCTAGCTTGTTTTTTTATGGTATTGGTTGTGTTTTTTAAAGGGTATATTTAAATGAGATACATACGCAATATTGTCAAGATATATTTTTAGTTTTTCATGACATTCCATTACAGGAATCTAAACCAGAATTAATCATGTGATTATTGAAAAAGACCCAAATGGTCTCTATGCAAGGAAAACATTACAAAACTTCATAAATCTTCAATGTTGTAAAAAAATTTAAACAAGTTCTGAATGGCTTTTCCTTCTGGCTTCCCAAGTATTTTCTAGTAACACCATGGTATTTGAGAAAGGAGTTTCCCTAAAATTATTGCACCTCATTTAAAACTAATTTTATTTAAAAACCTATTCAGAATGCTCAATGGTACAATATATAAGGGTCTGGAGTGAATAATGATATTTGTTCAACAGTTTGTCAGTTTCAATTTTTTTACTTGCAGATATTTGTTTGCAATTTGATTATGGTCTGGATAACTTAATGTAGATTAAAGGTAAACTGATATTTTGCTTTAAAGTATTTTCTATAACAAGTTTAATTATAACATTGAAAAATTATTATCAAATTCCAGATCATTTTTGTATAATTGTATTAATTTCACTCTTTCTCTCGCTAAAATTGAACCGTAACACATACAAAGTTGTTTTAACGAGATCAATTTTAGTGGCCAGGTGTTACAACATCTGCTAAACAATTATGTATAACAGAAATGATCTCAATCTTACATTGAGTAGCCAAGAGTTTTAGTCTGTGATTCTGATTTTTAGGGGTATTTGTATTCAAATATAACTATGATTCCTATCGCTTTTAATCTAACAAATGCACTTGCTGCTATAACCAGTTCTGACAGTAACTTAGTGTTTAAATCATATACAAAAAGAAAGATCATTGTTGTTGCTTGTGTAACATCCAGTGTAAAAAAAAGAAAGAAATATAGCAATACTTACCAGATATCACTGCTGGCATTTAGCCCTCAAAAACCTTTTGTTCCCATTTAACTGTCCAGGTGAGGATCTAAGATTTTGAAAAAAGGGGGACCCTGGCAAGACACTGTTGTTTAAAGGCTATGCATTTATCACATATGAAGGTCCATAAGTGGGAGGGAAACACCCCCTTAAATTAACCTCTTCTGTAAATTCATAAATGTGTTCTTTAATACATTTATTATTGCTTTAAATGTTGAACAATGTTAAAAAGATGCGAGATTAATTATTACAATTTCAAATAGTGTGATCAAGGTGTTTTTATAGGACCGCAAAAAATTTGCGTTCGTATAAATGCTATCACGTCTTCGTTGGCAGGGGGTCAATTTTTTTTCCCTCAAGATTTAAGAATTATCAATTTTCCAAAAGTATTGCGCAACAGCACAGTGTATTGCACAACAGGAAGAAATCTTCAATTGAATATAATTTCAAATCATATAATCAATTTCAAGTTCTTTGACTACATTTATTCTGTGTCAGAAACCTATAATGTGTCAAATATTTAATTACAATCCAAATTCAGACCTGTATCAAGCTTGAATATTGTGTCCATTTTTGCCCCAACTGTTCAGGCATTCGGCGAAGCAGTTTATTATATTTGAGATACCTATCCCATTGCAATTCTCACAATAATAAAAACAATACCAATATTTCTGAACTTACAATACTTGTTTTTCACTATGCATTTTGTGATCAAGTCACTTCACACTTCAGGAATTTCTTCTTGCCCTATAAATTGTTGTAATGTACATTTTAAAATGAATGTTTAAAGGTTGTGATTATTTCTACAACATTTTCTTTTACGTTGTTCACATTGTCAGGTAAAGCATTTTAAAACCGTAACTTTTACATATCAATACTTGTTCTCTATCTTTGTGCAACAATGGTGCTAAATTTGATTTTTTATTCTGTAAACCTTAACTTTCATAAACAGCTGTCAGCTTTGCAATAATAAAATGTGTAACCAAACAATATTAACAATTTCCTTTTTTTTTTGGAAACGCCTTGTGTCTTTTATGTATGTCATACTTTCAGCAAAAAGTCCAACCTTATATATGTTGTGTAAGACATTTCGAGGATCAGTTTGGGCATGATCATACTAAGGAATCAGTATAATGACATTATCCCCCCACAGCAAGATCTGATAATTTCCGTTTCATTTTCTTGGTTAGATATTCTGCTTGGATCTGTTGGCCAGACAGCGCAAGCTTCCTGGCACGTATGATTGGTGTTTCAACATCAATGTCATCCTGATTGTGAATCAGGCCATTTCCTATTATACTATCAGAATTGTCACTGAGGCCGATTTTTATTATTCTATCACAATTGTCACTGGGGCCAATTTCTATTGTACTTTCAGAATTAACTGGCATGCATGTATCAATTACATTTCCTGTCATCATCTCGGTATTTTTGCATTTTGTAAACAAGGTTTATTGTGTGGTCATTGACTAAAAATTGTATAGTGTGTATCAATGTTTTTTTATAACAAAATCCGTACTGTAAATTATTGTACAAGTTATTAGTGAATTTTAGTCAAATTTTGTACAAATTGTAATTTGTACAAGCACTTTTTGTACAAATTACAATTTGTACAAAGTCAAAACACAAATTATAATTTGTACACAACATATATATTGTATTGCAAATAGTCAGATGAATTTTGTTTCAGTAAGTCAGAGCTATTATAAAAGGTAGTTGACGATCTCTTAACTGCTGGTGAAAAATGTACTCATAATGTTATCCATTCTAGTAATGTTGGTGTCATAAACCGGTCAGTAAAAACTTTACAAAAAATACTTTAAATAAAATTGAGAATGGAAATGGGGAATGTGTCAAAGAGACAACAACCCGACCACAGAACAGACAACAACAGAAGGTCACCAATAGGTCTTCAATGCAGCGAGAAATTTAAATGAATGCTTATAAAGGTTTTTATTGTAAATATTAATGAAGTCTTTCTCTTTTATGTTGCTCCGACTGACTCTCTTATTAAAAGATTATGAATAAAAGGTGATGTGGGGTATGCATCAACGAGACAGAAACCCAGTGACACAAAATAACCAATAGACATTAAGCAGGAAACATTATGTCTTCTACTACTACTACAGGGGTGTTTAACAACCTTGACTACCCATCAGGGTCTCATATGGTCGGCTTGTCTTCAACAATAGACTGGTGCCTGTACAATTTACAATAATGCATAAAGAGGGTAACAGGAATTACCCAAAAATGGACAGTAACACATAAATTTGAGAAGGGAAACAGTGAATTTGTCAAAGAGACAACAACCCGACCAAAGAGCAGAAAACAGCCCAAGGCCACCAATGGGTCTTCAACACAGGAAATCTAGCACCCAGAGGCAGGCTTCAGCTGGCCCTTAAACAATAATGTATACTAGTTCAGCGAAAATGGACGTCACACTAAACTCCGAAACATATAATGAACAAAACTTTAAAAAAAAAAAAAAAACAGACCACACCTATCATCAATCCTCAACTCATCTGAAAAAATAGGTGTTCTAACAAAAACAAAAAGCAACGAACACATATTCCAGATAGCCTGACTTGGTACAGGCACAAAATTTGTCTTTCTGAAAATAAAATAAAAAACGTATTCCCATTGCAACATTTCAAACCCAATCGGATTAAAATACAGTTTAGACACAGGATTTGTATTTCAATCAAAATGTTTCAAACCCAATTTTACACAAAACTCCTATACCCTCTTCTCATTGCTTGTTAAATTAAGAGGGGAAAAAAGAACATTGTATGGTAATTCTGTTGTTTACTGATATAAACCAGAACATGTTCCTGTAAATTTATAATTACCGGTAGTAGCATCTTTCTGGAAAACTTGCCAGACATTGAATAGATTCGCCAATGATAAAATAACATGCAAAGCACAATTAGAACTTTTAAGCATAACCAAAATTAACGCAACACCAACTAAAGATTAAAAGGGTACTGCTACCTTCAGCAAATCAAAAAAGCAGCACATTTACAACAAAAGGAGATTATTTGGTTTTATGTTACAACGGACAAAGATTAAATATTGAAAATGAATCGCTGTGTGGTTTGTTGAGTAATGGACATTTAAATCAAGATCTTTTTCTTTGCCAAAATTAAGGGAGTCGGTTGCATTGTCTCACTGCCTCAATGAAAGCTGTGTCACTGTTTGCATTTCATCTTTGTTCAATCATCTATTTATATCTTATCCCAACATCAAGGCTTTATGCAACAAAATATTCCAAGAATTCAGACATTAATCTATTTTTAGTGGTGGCCGTGGGTATCCTAAGACATGCTACAAGTTATCCATAAAAATTTGGAAGTAATAAATTGTTTTTCTCACAATACAATCCAGACTTTGGTCATGTTCCAACAGTAACTTAATTCTTTTTCATACATAAAAATTCTGAACCGTTACTAAATTTCCAAGTCTTCACATAGTCATACAAGCAATATTCTGAATCAGACTCTGAACTTCTGAAGAAATGCTTGAATTTTAGAACAAGCTTAAATAAATACATGGTTTTAATCACAATTAAAATGTAATGCACTTACATGTATATACCTAATCAGGCCTTTCGATTCCATTTTGGATTTTTTTTTCGTTTTTGGCAGTGGGCTGTTAAATTATGAAAACTATAGGAACTCCATTAATAAGTGTAAATGCAAAAAGGAGCTGCAGAAGATGTATCTACCCTGAAAATTGGAGAAAAATATGTTTACCTGTTTTTGAGTAATAATGTCCCTGAAAAAAAGGTTTTCCAATTTTGGGCATTTATTGCTGTTATTTTGAAAATTATAGGAGCTAGATAAAGCGTCAACTGCAAAAATTATCAGCATGAAAAGATGTATCTACCTGTACACAGTTTTTGGCTGTTAGGGAGCTACCATTTGATTTTTATGGGGGGCTAGGATGAAATTTGAAAAAAATAGGCAGGACAGGAGTTTTGAGTAAAAAAAAAGGCAGGATGAGATTATTTGCAAAAAAAAAAAGGCAGGATGACAATTTATGTAAAAAAAAAAGTCAGGATAAACTATAAAAAAAAAAGGCAGGACCGAATAGAGTGAAAAATAAAAAGGCAGGACCGAATAGAGGGAAAAATAAAAAGGCAGGACAAAATTTTTCATCTTAGCCCCCCCATAAAAATCAAATGGTAGCTCCCTTATTGTGAAAGATATAGGAGCAAGGTTAGCAAGGTTAAAAAGTTTTAAATGCAAAATTTATCAGCACACAAAGACCTATTAACCCTGAAAATTTTAGAAAAATTAAGGCAATTCGTTTTGTAGAAGATGCCCCTGAAATGATGAATTTTGTCCTGCCTGCGACTTGGTCACAGACATAGGGATAGTTATCTGGAGGCAGTGTTACCTATTACTTAAAAGCTAAATTTTTCAGAAGGTAGAAGACCTGGATGCTTCATATTTTGTATATAGATGCCTTATGTTATGAACTTTCCATCTGTCCATTGTCCTTGACCTCATTTTCATGGTTCACCTACTACTTGAAAAAAAAGTTAAGATTTGATGTAATGTTAATTTCTCTTATAATGAGTAATAGGATAATTATATTTGGTATGTGCCTACCTTGCAAGGTCATCATGCCTGTCAAGATTTTCACTTGACCTCGACCTCATTTCATAGTTCAGTGAAGAAGGTTAAGTTTTTGTGGTAAAGTTCATATCTTAGATACTATAAGCAATAGGTCTACTAAATTTAGTGTATGTAATGATTGTAAAGTGTACATTTCCAACTGGCAGGTGTCGTCTGACCTTGAACTCTTTCTCATGGTTCATTGGTCAATGATAAGTTTTCGTTAATATGTAAGTTTATCAGATACTATAAGCAATAGGTCAACTATATTTGGTGAATGGAATGATTGTAAGGTGTACAGGTCCGTCTGGCATGACCATGATCTCATTTTTATAGAACATCAATAGTGTTAAGTGTACGTTATACGTGTAGTAAAACCTTCATATTACAGACTTTCAACATGAAATCGATGACAAGTAAAACAGGCGAAACATTTCAGCTTTTGCACTCTTTGTTACTTTTTTTTTAAGATTTAGCTGTTATCTTTTAAAGACTATAGAGTATCTACGTTAATCATATACATTGCAAAAATATTCAGCAACCCAAAGAGTAACATGTATGTGCATATAAAAGTCACAATTAGCTAACAGTTACAGGAGATTTTTCACACCAGGTTAGCATGACAGACACCGGTGTGCCGTTATACATTAAGACAAAGATACCAATGGGGCAATTTGTAAAAAAGGGGGTGGGGGTTAGGATTTTGAAAATGAATATCCTGGTGTGGTAAGAGCTGAAATTAATATATCCTTTCAGAAAACAGGATGAAAATTAATATTCTACAACACAATATAATAAAACAATTTATACAAAAGTGCAAATAAATTTGTTGGCGGCACAGTTGAGGAAAAATAAAATAAGCACATGTAGCAACAAATAAAGTCAATCTGCAAAAATTCATCCCACCCTCTGCCCGGAGTATAAAATGGTCGACCCCTATTTAAAACACAAGACTACACAATTGCCAAATATAAAGTTTAATTAACAAAAAATACTAAAGAAACAAAAAGATTGAATGAGAAACACTGACAATCGAGGGATGAATTCAAATCAAATCAAACGCTTTATTTAAAGTCGGCATGTCACACAACAATAACATAAGCTCTTTTTAAGTCCAAATAATTATGACGTCTTGAAAGGCGTCATGGTGGGGTCTCAACATGGGATTTTGGGTACAGTTGTGCAGCAGGGATTTAAACCCCCTCCCCATTCATATATTGAATAATTGTGAAATCCCTACTTATACATATATTTCACAGCGAAATCGTAACCCATTTAGGGACATTTGATTTTTATGGGGGGGGGCTAGGATGAAAAATTTTGTCCTGCATTTATTTTTAGTTGTAATCTCTGTCCTGCCTTTTTATTTTTCACTCTATTCGGTCCTGCCTTTTTTTTTAATGTTTATCCCGACTTTTTTTTACCTAAATTGTCATCCTGACTTTTTTTTTGCAAGTGTCTCATCACAATTGGTCAATTACTACCTATTGATATATTTCCTCGGTAAAATTGCAACCCATTGATATATTTGACGTATCAAAAAAGGGACCCATTCCAGCGGCACATATGTATATGGGTCATTTTCAAAAAATGTCGAATTTTCAGTACACCCATGCTAAATGTTTTATTTCTAATGGAAAACGCAGTTGTAAATGTTTAAATGAAAGTTTGTAGGATTTATGAGTAAGAACATTCATAATAAACACGATTTAGATCTATTTTGATAAGATTAAAATATATTTAAGTCCGATTTTTGCGTAATTTATGTGCGTACAGTGTCCGAGTAACACATTTCAAATGATTTTTTTTACTATTTTCTGATCGCCTTGATATCTGCAAAAGGGACTTTTTTAGAACGTAAATTATAACTCTAACGAAAAATCGTAGCTTCTTTATCATTATATGTAACATTTTTTCCACAAACTAAATTCAATCAGCGTACATGAAGTTCATGTCCATCCTGTTACCGCTACTTAAACCAGCCGTTAAATGTTTCTCCCTTTGAATATTGAACTAGTCAGTGTTGATTTCAAAAGCGCAAAGTAACCTCAACATTTAACACAGCACGTTTCTTGTATAACAGTGTAGAGAAAAGAAATTTCAAGACATTTAGTGAAAAAAAAGTGGGTACTTTCTTGTCATGTCTATGCTGTTACCAACATATTGATTAATTACACCAATATTATACTTGTAAAAAGTGCAATAATTTTTAACGCGTTGGAAACAAAAATCACAACAGAAAAACATTATCACTTCATCAAAGGGAGTAGTTATTTCACAACAGCATTCAAAAATTAAGAAATGTGTCTATCCTGTTACTATGGTTGCTATGGTTACAGTAACAGGATAGACAATAGTAGACAGAAACGTCTTTAAAAAGTTTATAATAACATATAGTTGCACACATAACGAAATGTTTCGTTGTTTGAATTCATCTAAAGGTTATAACGTCTTAATCTTCGCAATTTAGCATTTGCAGGTGCAATACTGCTATCGGTAACGGGATAGACAAAAAGGTAACAGGATAGAACTTATTATGGTGATATATCATTAACATACGTTCCTGTTACCAATAAAATAAAGACAAAAGTAAACCAACGTGCGAGGATTTACTTGATGTTGGGTTTATTTGAAAGAGAGAACAAATGCTGATCATTATTAATTGCTATCTTAGACTTGCATTACTGGTGGTTATTTTTATAACCTTTGAAAACCAATTTTTAGAGGCATTTTTCACACAGGGACTCGGTTAGCAGATTAAAATTTTGTTAATCAATGTTTTTTAATTTTTTTTTAGTATTTCCTATCTATTTGTATTACTCTATTAACGTATTTGACGTTAACATCACTATTTCTTTGTTTTCTAGCAATGTGCAGTTTACTATCCATATCCGTATACTGAAAATCCTAGGATTTTCAGTATACAGATATGGATAGTAAACTGCACATTGCTAGAAAAAAAGAAATAGTGATGTCAACATCAAATACTTTAATAAAGTAATACAAATAGACAGGAAATACCAAAAAAAATAAAAAAACATTGATTAACAAAATTTTAATCTGCTAACCGAGTCCCTGTGATTTTCATTACAACATGGAAAATAATCTATTATTTCACAGAATGAATATATATAGAAGTTTTTACTCTTGAGAACCATCTTATTGGCTACGAAAAACAAGCTTAAAATTTTATCGAAACATTTTCTAAATAACCCGAAATTTCTTTTGAACATGGTAACAGGAGAGACAAAATATTGCACCATCTATCAAAAAATGTTTCAATATATTCTTGTATGACATTATCAAGATTGCATCTTTTTATATGTTGTTCTATAAGTACTGTTTGTTTTGATGTGCTTATGATGAGGGTTGTTTGAATAAGTAACTTTAAATCAATTTTGCAATTTCAAAAAAAATTTTGAAAATAACCCACATACCTTCATATAGGAAGAGACCCCCGTGAAAGGTGAGCTTTTATAGTAATGATACTGGGAACTCTGCGGCCTTGAAAATAAGATTTGGATTCAGCCAATACTTTCTCAGACAAGGGTGTACGATCATTCAGTACAGAGGTACTAATTCTATTCCACAAAACACGAGAGCCCGTCAAAAGACTGGGAAGCATTTTGTGCAACAGAACAAATTATCTGCCTGTCGCATTCGCCTTATTGTCATCATTGTAAGATAGATAGGAAACTAGGCAATGATTCCATACTTCCAGAAGCTTCTCAGTTTGAAAACTATTTGTAATCATGGCATGAAGTTGCACCCCACGAAGTGAAGTTTTAACCTTGCAACATCACAACTCAATCGCGCCGTTTTGTCCTCACCGAAGCTGTACACCAGAAGTATTTCCACATCGCTTAGTTCCTGTGAAAATAAAGAAGAGTAAGGAAAGGATTAGGAAAGTGAATTTAGGAAGAAACAGAAGAGTCAAATGTAGAAAAGATTCAAGAAAACAGCGAGAAGACAGTGCGACATGTTTCCATGCCAGATGAGAGGAAAAGGAATGATATGCAGCATTTGCGCATGTGCTTGGTCGATCACATCCGGTGATCATAGAAAATGTATCTAGATTATTTTACCTGGAAATTATTTTAACTCCTCTGCATGAACGAAGAACTTTTCTGGATTGGCCACCAGGAACACCCAAACCCACACATTTGAAAGCCAAGAATGTTAAGGACACGCAAAGAGCTAAATGACAATAGAGACTTAAACAAAAATAACCAAATTCATCCGTATGTTCAGAGAAAATAATACATGTTACAGGGGCGGATCCAGTAATTAAAAAAAAAGGGGGTTGGGGGGTTCAAACCATATGTCCCCATTTAAAAGCATTGATCTTAAAAAAAGGGAGTGCTCAAACCCCGGACACCCCACCCCCGATCCGCCACTGCATGTATTATATGTCTCAGGTATGGTCAAGGATTTGTATATAGTGAGACTATATATACAAATCCTTGGTATGGTCAACTTTGCCTGACAAGGAAGTTGCATGGATCCTTAATTTCTTAATAAAGTTGTTTTTTTAGTATGGATTGTAATATAAATGAGGGATGAAACATATGTCCAAATACTGTACCCAAGTGCCTGTGTTAAGGATGACATGATTAGACCTAAACTTGACACGCGCGAAGAGCTGTCAAAAGGGACATACAAATACTGCCCCCTCGGGGCCAAATTCATCTTCGGTCAGCCTTGTTTTAGGGAGTTGGAATCTTTGTTACTTAATAATTTCTTAATTTATCAACGGAGATATTTATAAAAAGCTTGTTAAAATTCACGTCAATACCAAAGCATTGATTACTGAGTTGACTCAATACGTTTAAGTTAAACTGACCCTCGGAGACTAACAGTACGGCCAGCAGTGTTTCCGCCGGACCTAGTGCTAGTAAATATTGATTTAAATTAATTGAAAAAAAAACCAAATAAAGTAATAGACAGTGTCTTCCATAAGTCAAGATTCCGGATAATTCAATTAGATAGCCAAAAAAAAAAAACAACAACAAAAAAACCACAAAAACCGAAGAAAGAAAGAAACAAATAAAGATTGAACGGAATCTGCCTCAGAGAATAAAAAGTTGCCAATCAAAATGACAAGTCGAAAAAAAACGATACTCTGAGGAAAAAGGAAAAAAGACATAAAGAAACTACCTCCCGAAGTTTAAAGGCCACAAAACAGCCTCCACTGAAAACTAAAGATAAATTAAGCAACACAAACCAGTGGACCGACAAATGTTGGGGTTAAACAAGAGGCGTAAGATACCACGGGGACATTAAGATAAAGGAATGCACTAAGGTGAAACGGAAAAGTTAGCGTTTCCTGCTCAATCTATAAAAATATAAATTCTGCATGACATTTTTGCATTTTCAATCTCCTTATGGAAATGTCTTCCGAGATTAAAAAATACAGATTTCGTTTGATTTCAATATCTATTTTCAGTTTTCTTCAAATCGAAAGTAGTATTAAAGAACTGGAATGGACCGAGCCAAGGATTTGTATAGTCTTACTATACATATTTTTGGCGGAGCATAAATTACAACTAGGATAAGAGTATAAGTGGACATCTTTTCTATGCCTGGTCTCTGGTAGACAGTTGTCTCATAGGCAATCATACCATATCTTCCTATTTTTACATCCAATATCTTCAACCTGTTTCTTTTCCTTAAGCAAAAATTATTGTTAGATAAAAAGAACGTTCCGCGCCAAAGCCGAAATTCTTATGAAAGCAAAGCTAGATATATTATGTCGCTTTTGTCGTTTGACGAGTATTTATATAAATGTACATTAAAACCGTTGCCGCTGTCTTAACATTGGCGTTTGGGTGAGCGAATACCGTCTGGAAACTACCATTAATTACCCGTAACGCCAGCCCGTAAATAATTCACGTTCTTAAATAGTTACAAAATAGGTTAAAGGACAGAAACTAACCGGACGAAAGTAAAAATTGATAATGACAAAAGTCACAATTAAATTTATGTTTCTCTGTTGAGGCAGTTGTTGGTTCCCATTGTTAATTGATCTAAAATGAAGATTTGTCAAATTTCAATACGACTTTTCGTTAATTTTTATCTGTGACTATTTGGCCAGCGACTTTCTGTCCTACAATCATAAATATCACATTCATGTGCTTGTCCCAACGCAATGAGCCTGTTGTCCAGAGGTTGTAGTCTGGCTGCCATAATTGTTATTGACTTTGTTGTTCTCTGAATATGCACAGACAGACTTTTATTTTGAATTGTCATTTTCACGAAAAGACAATATTTCTATATTGATTGCCCTGAATGTTCATGTGACAATGGCAGATCGGTGTACTCGAAAAATAAGATGTGAAAATAAATTTATTTTGGGAAATTGTATTAAACATGCAAAGAACTTTGTGAAACACTCCGAAAATTGGTGACCCGAAAGATCTTTAGATTTTGTATGTTCATAATGTTTTCATGTTTTTTTATCAATATGCAGCAAAGATTAGCATTTTTAGATTTCAGTTCACAAGCTTCTAATGCAATCATCTCATAAAACAACGTGTATTTGCATGTATATTTCTAATAACACTGTTTAACAAATATTTTTTTTAAAATGTACAATTGTTATTTAGAAATAACTTTTGATCAGTATTGTTTTACTATTGGTTTTCTCGACTCTATCAAAAGAGTGAATTTTCTTTTGTTCTTGTTCACTAGATTTCCCTCTGATATGTTTAATGTTTAGTGGAATAAATGCTCTCACAGCTAGGACGTCGTCGAAGACACTAGGGATAATTTGTCTGTAGTTATTTTCTGTTTTCAACGGAAATAACCTCTTGTGAATTAACCTTGGAGTTGATTGGTCGTTAAAAGGTCATAGGTAAGATCATAAACCAATCAAAACAATAAACCCACAGTCTTATTGAGACGATGTGCAAAATGGCAGTCAGTATAAATACAAATGCCGCGGAGACGAGCAGAGTGGACAATAAAGCGGAAATAATTATTATTCATTTATTATTCTTGTTGCAAAGTTGCTTTTACCCCTTCTGTAGTAATTTCCACGCTTCAAGCGTTGATGTTAGTATTAGATTTTCAACTTTGAAAGTTTTAAAACTGAGGATTTTTGTATATTTTGGAAAAGTTTGAAGCTTGTGAAGAAAACCTACTATCTATTTCTTCGCCATATTTGTCTGCATGGCAAAGCAAAACGAAGGGATATGAATAATGAAAGAAATTGAGACCAATTGAAAATGACAACCAGGTAAAATAAACATATATGCAATGAAATATGGGAAAAGGGGTGCATGTTAACTGTCGTAAAGGAGCTAGATATATTATGTCGCTTTTGTCGTTTGACGAGTATTTATATAAATGTACATTAAAACCGTTGCCGCTGTCTTAACATTGGCGTTTGGGTGAGCGAATACCGTCTGGAAACTACCATTAATTACCCGTAACGCCAGCCCGTAAATAATTCACGTTCTTAAATAGTTACAAAATAGGTTAAAGGACAGAAACTAACCGGACGAAAGTAAAAATTGATAATGACAAAAGTCACAATTAAATTTATGTTTCTCTGTTGAGGCAGTTGTTGGTTCCCATTGTTAATTGATCTAAAATGAAGATTTGTCAAATTTCAATACGACTTTTCGTTAATTTTTATCTGTGACTATTTGGCCAGCGACTTTCTGTCCTACAATCATAAATATCACATTCATGTGCTTGTCCCAACGCAATGAGCCTGTTGTCCAGAGGTTGTAGTCTGGCTGCCATAATTGTTATTGACTTTGTTGTTCTCTGAATACGTTAACCATAACATCTTATTATCGAAACTTAATTTATATAAATGTGATGATCACTCTGTTAAGTGGTTTTCATCCTATCTCTTAAATAGATTGCAAAAGGTTAAAATTGGAAAAACTGAATCAGGATACAATAATGTAACATTTGGGGTTCCACAAGGTTCCATTTATTATTCTTAATCTATATAAATGATCTCCCGTTTACATTAGAACACACAGAGTCTGAATTATATGCTGATGACACAACTTTGCATATATCGTCCAAATCTATTTCAAACTTAAACTCTTGTTTAAATAAAGACTTTGAAAACGTAATTGAATGGTGTGCTAAAAACAATATGATAATAAATAACAAGAAGTCCAAATGTATGCTTATGGGATCTGATAGAAAACTTGAGAATTGTAATGATGTCTTGTGTGTATTATCGCAAAATCAAACTTCATTTGACAATGTGGAAGTAGAAAAACTTCTTGGCATCCATATTGATAAAAATCTATCATGGTCAATTCACATAGATAAAGTATGTGAAATTTTTTCAAGCAGATTATATCTGCTAAATAGATTAAAACGATACTTGCCTCGCAAAGGTCTTATCCTTTTTTATAACAGTTATATATTACCAATAATTGATTATTGTTGCACCATATGGGGTTTTACCGCAAATTGCAACATTGAGCGGATTCATAAACTACAAAGCGCACAGCAAGATTAATTTTGAATAAGCCTTTTGATTATCCATCAATATCAATGTTTAAAGAACTTAATTGGATGACCATTTTACGCGGATAAAATATTTTCAAGCCATTTTAATGTTTAAATGTATGAATGGACAGCTCGCGCCAGATTATCTTACAAGTAAATTTACTGCGTGCAGTGATCTATATAGTTATTCTCTTAGGTCAACAACATCTGGACATCTTCATATACCAAGGCCAAAGTCTGAATACTTCAAAAAGACTTTTCAATATTCTGGTCTAATCATTTGGAATAGTTTGCCAAATGATATAAAGGATTTAAGACATATAGAAAGCTTTAAGATGAAATGTGCTAATCTCTTTATCACAAAACAAAATGAGTAGACAAACTTTACAAATTTTTTTTAGGACATTCTTGCCATGCTAGTTCTACAGTCTGTTTTCATGCTTGTGTATATACATTTGTAATTGTGTACATCTCTATTGTTTATTGTGTTATATACATTGATTGTTATATGAATTGTTCATTTAAATGTGTGAAGGCCTTGTGTGAGATTAACAATTGTATGTTAAATGAGTTACCTTCGTTAAATAAAGAATTTATTATTATTATAATTATAATATGGACCGTTTTTTTTTCTTTTGAATTTTACACGTTATTAAATTCCGGGACCACGTTTATAAATAACTGATAATATAATAATGGTTTTATTATAACGCTACCCTCCAAAAAAAAAAATCATTACAAAAGAACAGAAATGAAAGACATAGTCTTTTACCGATGTTCTTAATTTGAATATATACAAACCATAAGAATCATAGAATGAAATAGAAGTCTTGTTCTTTTATCAGTGGGAAATCTAGTGACAAAAAATTACCTCCCCTATAAACTCTGAAAACTAGATCTTTTTAATGTTTGTCCCATTTTAACAAGGACGCTATCAATTATAATTCACGGGAAAACGTTCTGGTAAATGGAAAAACAGAAATAAGTTGAAATAAAAACGAAATTTCCATTTAATGTTATCATTTCACTCCTTAAGTAGCAAACGACAAGTACAACAGGCTATCGGAGCTTGTGGTAAAATTGGTTTAAAATGTTGCTATGCGAATACATTCCTGGAGTACCAACTTCAATTTATTGTTCTACTGGCTGTATATATACCTCTCTGGAAAAGGGGCGGATCCAGCCATTTTTAAAGGGTGGGAGGGTCCAACCCAGGATAAAAAGGGGGGGGGGGTATCAACCATATGTCCCCATTCAAAAGCATTGATCGTCAAAAAAAAGGGGGGTTTCCAACCTCCGGAACCCACCCCTGGATATGCCACTGCTGGAAAATGCTAATTATCCGTATATATATTTATGCAGCTAGATCAGAGAAAGTCAGGGAAAAATTTCACAGGAATCGATTGATATTCAGCAAAGATTAACACTATTGAAATTAAGTTATTAAGCAAATTCAAACGGACCTTATCCTGATGTAAACATTAAATGTGAACAGATCGAGAAATACATGTACAAAAATCGAGACGACCTTTTCTTAAAATTGTATAAACATATTAAAAAGATACCTACTTTATAAAAATATTTAACTTTATTTTTTGAACCTGCACAGACAGACTTTTATTTTAAATTGTCATTTTCACGAAAAGACAATATTTCTATATTGATTGCCCTGAATGTTCATGTGACAATGGCAGATCGGTGTACTCGAAAAATAAGATGTGAAAAATAAATTTATTTTGGGAAATTGTATTAAACATGCAAAGAACTTTGTGGAACACTCCGAAAATTGGTGACCCGAAAGATCTTTAGATTTTGTATGTTCATAATGTTTTCATGTTTTTTTATCAATATGCAGCAAAGATTAGCATTTTTTAGATTTCAGTTCACAAGCTTCTAATGCAATCATCTCATAAAACAACGTGTATTTGCATGTATATTTCTAATAACACTGTTTAACAAATATTTTTTAAAATGTACAATTGTTATTTAGAAATAACTTTTGATCAGTATTGTTTTACTATTGGTTTTCTCGACTCTATCAAAAGAGTGAATTTTCTTTTGTTCTTGTTCACTAGATTTCCTCTGATATGTTTAATGTTTAGTGGAATAAATGCTCTCACAGCTCGGACGTCGTCGAAGACACTAGGGATAATTTGTCTGTAGTTATTTTCTGATTTCACCGCAAATAACCTCGTATGAATTAACCTTGGAGTTGATTGGTCATTGAAAGGTCATAGGTAAGATCATAAACCAATCAAAACAATAAACCCACAGTCTTATTGAGACGATGTGCAAAATGGCAGTCAGTATAAATACAAATGCCGCGGAGACGAGCAGAGTGGACAATAAAGCGGAAATAATTATTATTCATTTATTATTCTTGTTGCAAAGTTGCTTTTACCCCTTCTGTAGTAATTTCCACGCTTCAAGCGTTGATGTTAGTATTAGATTTTCAACTTTGAAAGTTTTTAAAACTGAGGATTTGTGTATATTTTGGAAAAGTTTGAAGCTTGTGAAGAAAACCTACTATCTATTTCTTCGCCATATTTGTCTGCATGGCAAAGCAAAACGAAGGGATTTGAATAATGAAAGAAATTGAGACCAATTGAAAATGACAACCAGGTAAAATAAACATATATGCAATGAAATATGGGAAAAGGGGGGTGCATGTTAACTGTCGTAAAGGGGATATAAACAAGTGCTTAAAAATCTGGAACAACTGGCTACACACATTTCCCACATGATGCAATTCCTAACATTAAAGCAGCAAAATGAGTTTAGACCCTACAAGCTCAACTGTTGTAAATTTAGTTCAATAGGGTCTAGAACACTTGTGTGGCAAGGAAGAGGGTTGTTAAGGGAGGAATCCGAGTCTGTTCATCCAAAATCATGTTTGCTCCCATTCTCGTTTGCCCCCTTTCAAATTTCCAGCCCACGTTTGCACCCTGGGTCTGTTCGCACCCTTTTAAAGGTTTTGTATTGAATAAGTTTGAACTCGTGCTATATGTCCGTTGGATGGGGACGTTAAATCCGAGGTCCGTGTTCAAGGAGTACCACGCTCTTTGCACGTTAAAGATCCTTCTCAACAAGCTCTTTGAGAGGTCCATAAGTGATCGGTTGTTTGGCAAAATTATTTCATACTGGTTTTGGCTTTGATATATTTTTCTGTGGTTTATAATTTAACTATTTGGTAATTTGGTAATTTGGTTTTCAGTCTGTTAGTATTCATACTCGGATGAGTTGAGCCTTTCAATTAATGTTTTATAGTGTGTCCTTTTATGTCGTATTGTTATACCACTGTCTCAGGTTAGGGTGAAGGTTGGCGCCAGATAAAAGGTTCAAACCCGCTGCATTTTTGTGCACCTGTCCTAAGTCAGGAACCTGATGTTCAGTGGTTGTCGTTTGTTGATGTGGTTCATAAGGGTTTCTCGTTTCGTTTTTTATATAGATTAGACCGTTGGTTTTCCTGTTTGAATGGTTTTACACTAGTCATTTTTGGGGCCCTTTCTAGCTTGCTGTTGGGTTTGAGCCAAGGCTCCGTGTCGAAGGCCATACTTTGACCTATAATGTTTACTTTTACAAATTGTGACTTGGAGGGATGGAGAGTTGTCTCATTGGCACTCAAACCACATCTTCTTATATCTATTTAGTTAGTGTATTGCTATAAAATAAAGAAAATTATATTTTTTTGTGACATTCTAAAAATGTACATGTAAACCCAAAAATGGATAATGAATATTGTCATGATGATCAAAGACTAAGTCATTCGTCTCTTAGACTTGTAAAAGAAAGGCAGAAGATTCCAAACAGTAATCAAACTCGTCGCAAGGTGATAAAAATAATTATCTTTCGTTTTTGTTGAGCCTGCGACTTTTTTCGCATAAAGCTCGACATAAGGATAGTGATCCGGCAGCTGCAGTGTAACTAACTTCTTAAAAGCTTAATATTTCAGAAGGTAGAAGACCTGGATGCTTCATACTTTGTATATAGATGCCTTATGATATGAAGTTTCCGTCTGTCATATGTCCATTGTCCTTGACCTCATTTTCATGGTTCAGTGACTACTTGAAAAAAAGTTAAGATTTTTTGTAATGTTAATTTCTCTCTTATTATGAGTAATAGGATCACTTTATTTGGTATGTGCGTACCTTGCAAGGTCTTCATGCCTGTCACAGATTTCACTTGACCTCGACCTCATTTCATGGATCAGTGAACAAGGTTAAATTTTCATGGTCAAGTCCATATCTCAGATACTATAAGCAATAGGTCTACTATATTTGGTGTATGTAATGCTTGAAAGGTGTACATGTCCAACTAACAGGTGTCACCTGACTTTGACCTCATTTTCATGGTTCAGTGGTAAAAGTTAAGGTTTTGCGTTTTGAACTTTTGGTCTGTATTTCTAATACTGTATGCAATAGGTCAACTATATTTGGTGTATGGAATTATTTTACGATGTACATGTCAGTCTGGCAGGTTTTATTTGACCTTGACCTCAAATTTTTACGGTTCATTGCTCAATGTTAAGTTTTTGTGTTTTGATCTGTTTTTCTTAAACTTTAAGCAATAGGTCAAATATATTTGGTGTATGGAATGATTGTAAGGTGTATATGTCTGTCTGGCAGATATCATCTGACCTTCACCTCATTTTCATGGTTCATTGGTCAATTTTCAGTTTTCCTGGTTAACTTTGTTTCTTAGATACTATAAGCAATAGGTCAACTATATATGATGCATGGAATGATTTTAAGGTGTACATGTCTGTCTGGCAGGGTTCATCTGACCTTGACCTCATTTTTATTGTTCATTGGTCAATATAAAATTTCCATGGTTTGGTCTGTTTCTTTTATACTATAAGCAATGAGTCATCTATATTCGGTGTATGGAATGATTGTATTAAAGGTGTACACGTATTTCCGGCTTGGTTTATCTGACCTTGATCTCATTTTCTTGGATCATAAATGTTAATGTGATACTTGTAAAACTTTATATTTAGGACTATCAACATAAAATCAATGTTCAGTATAGAAGGCGAGACAATTGAATTATTCAGCGTGTGCATTCTTGTTTTCATTTAAAATCTTCATTATTTTACTCCTACCAAGCTAACTACTTGTATTTTACTTTACACCAAACACATAATAATACCAAATTAGCTTTGTAAATACCAATTAACAATAATTTTAAATAAATCACAATTTAATTAATCATCTAATCACTAAAAAATATTTCATTTAAAAAATTTCATGAATTTTATTCATGAAAATAAAAACATTTTGATATATACATCTAAAAAACATCTTATAATTCAACCGGTATTTGAATAAAAATAGGGTGCGAACGGACAAAGGGGGCAACGTGTAGGGAGCTAACAGACCCGATACCTGAAGGGAGGTATATGCACAGACAAACAGGAAAACTAGTGAATGTAAAATTTGAAAATCAGCTTACAACTATTATGTTTTGTTAACAAATTGCATGAAACACAGTGAAGAAAGAACTTCAAGCACAAAAGCATATCGAATTGAAATTGCAAATATGTTGCACAAAATAACTCAATTACCACCCAGTTGCCTTCCTTGACAAATTTATCAGATCATCTTGCAAGAAGCATTTAACACAGACAATACAAATATGCAAGTGCAAGGTACATTGTATAATAAAAATAATTCAATGTGCCCTGAATACAAAGATTATCTGGTGTGGATCAATGTATATGGTGTAAATAGTAAAATATGTACATTTACATACATTTTTTGTACATTATTCACGTTTCATATTCCTAGATTACAAATTGCAAAATGTTAATAAACTCAAGATAAAAAATATGGGATGAGAAACTTTTAAAAAGCTTTTTTTATACAAAATGTTATGACTTGTTGCAGGTTAGATCGGTTGTTCCTACTTCTGGATACTGGATCAACTCCTTTGATAAGAAAATCTGCCGCTGAACAGCTTGGAGAGGTCCAGAAGTTGCATCCTTATGAGCTGAACAATCTTTTAGCAAAGGTAATTTTATTCTCTGGAGATAATTTCTGTATCTTATAATCAAATTCATTAAGTTATATAAACTCCTGAAGTTCAGAATCTACAGTTCCACTTGTGATATATATGAGGGTCTGGATGGGGGTCCCTCATTTATTTGTTATTTATTTTTTAAGACCATTTTTCTCTTTATTTGTTTTCCCCGTTATTCTCTATTCTCTATTTTTGCCTGTTTTTCTCTATTCTTTATATATTTTGCACTTTATTCTGCACTAATTGTCAATTATTCTCTGTTCTCTATTTTTGCCTGTTTTATGCCCGCGCCAGTGTAAAGGGCATTAAGTTACCTTGTCCGTCTGTACGTACATAAATACTTGTATGTCCGTACGTCCCAAAATTGGTTTCCGTTCTCTAACTTGAGTTTGCCTCAACCAAATGTTATGAAACACACACAGTGCTAATTACCACAAAACACAGATCAAGTTTGAATTTTGGTGGCGTCACTTTAGTCGTTCTAGAGTTATTCCCCTTTATAAATGGAAAAATTGCAAAATTTTTAGTTTCCGTACCTAACCTAAGTTTGCCTCAACCAAATGTTATGAAACTTCTACACAATGCTTATTACCACCAAATACAGATCAAGTTTGAATTTTGGTAGGGTCACTCTAACTGTTCTAGAGTTATGCCCCTTTATAAATGGAAAAAGTGCAAAATTTTTAGTTTCCATTCTCTAACTTAAGTTTGCCTCAACCAAATGTTATGAAACTTATACACAATGCTTATTACCACCAAATACAGATCAAGTTTGAATTTTGGTAGGGTCACTTTAACCGTTCTAGAGTTATGCCCCTTTATAAATGGAAAAATTGCAAAATTTTTAGTTTCCGTTCTCTAACTTAAGTTTGCCTCAACCAAATGTTATGAAACTAATACACAATGCTTATTACAATGTACCACAAAACACAGATCAAGATTGAATTTTGGTAGCGTCACTCTAACCGTTCTAAAGTTATGCCCCTTTATAAATGGAAAAATTGCAAAATTTTTAGTTTCCGTTCTCTAACTTAAGTTTGCCTCAACCAAATGTTATGAAACTTATACACAATGCTTATTACCACAAAACACAGATCAAGTTTGAATTATGGTGTCGTCATAATCGTTCTAGAGTTATGCCCCTTTATAAATGGAAAAATTGCAAAATTTTTAGTTTCCGTTCTCTTACTTTGTTTGCCTCAACCAAATGTTATGAAACTTATACACAATGCTTATTACCACAAAACACAGATCAAGATTGAATTTTGGTAGCGTCACTATAACTGTTCTAGAGTTATGACCTTTATAAATGGAAAAAGTGCAAAATTTTTAGTTTCCGTTCTCTTACTTAAGTTTGCCTCAACCAAATGTTATGAAACTTATACACAATGCTTATTACCACAAAACACACATCAAGTTTGAATTTTGGTGGCATCACTTTAGTCGAAACCAATCAAAACAATAAACCCACAGTCTTATTGAGACGATGTGCAAAATGGCAGTCAGTATAAATACAAATGCCGCGGAGACGAGCAGAGTGGACAATAAAGCGGAAATAATTATTATTCATTTATTATTTTTGTTACAAAGTTGCTTTTACCCCTTCTGTAGTAATTTCCTGGCTTCAAGCGTTGATGTCAGCTTTAGATTTTCAACTTTGAAAGTTTTTAAAACTAAGGATTTGTGTATATTTTGGAAAAGTTTGAAGCTTGTGAAGAAAACCTATTATCTGTTTCTTCGCCATATTTGTCTGCATTGCAAAGCAAAACGAAGGGATATGAATAATGAAAGAAGTTGAGACCAATTGAAAATGACAACCAGGTAAAATACACATATATGCAATGAAATATGGGAAAAGGGGGATGTTAACTGTCGTAAAGGGGATATATAAACAAGTGCTTAAAAAACCTTGAACAATTGACAACACACATTTCCCACATGATGCAATTCTTATCATTAAAGCAGCAAAATGAGTTTAGCCCCTACAAGCTCAACTGTTGTAAATTTAGCTCAATACGACAATAGGGTCTAGAACACTTGTCTGGCAAGGAAGAGGGTTGTAAAGGGAGGAATCCGGGTCCATTCACCAAAAAAACTTGTTTGCTCCCATTCTCGTTTGCCCCCTTTCACGTTTGCAGCCCACATTTGTACCCTGGGTCTGTTCGCACCCTTTTAAAGGTTTTGTATTGAATAAGTTTGAAGTCGTGCTATATGCCCGTCGGATGGGGACGTTAAATCCAGGGTCCCGTGTTCAAGGAGTACCACACTCTTTGCACGTTAAAGATCCTTCTCAACAAGCTCTTTTTGAGTGGTTCATAAGTGATCGGTTGTTTGGCAAAATTATTTCATACTGGTTTTGGCTTTGATATATTTTTCTGTGTTTTATAATTTAACTATTTGGTAATTTGGTTTTCATGGTCTAACTTTTGTCAACAATCTGTTAGTATTCATACTTTGATGAGTTGAGCCTTTCAATTAATGTTTTATAGTGTGTCCTTTTATGTTGTATTGTTATACCACTGTCTCAGGTTAGCATGGTTAGGGTGAAGGTTGGCGCCAGATAAAAGGTTCAAACCTGCTGCATTTGTTTGCACCTGTCCTAAGTCAGGAACCTGATGTTCAGTGGTTGTCGTTTGTTGTGGTTCATAAGTGTTTCTTGTTTCTCGTTTTTTATATAGATTAGACCGTTGGTTTTCCTGTTTGAATGGTTTTACACTAGTCATTTTTGGGGTCCTTTATAGCTTGCTGTTCGGTGTGAGCCAATGCTCCGTGTTGAAGGCTGTATTTTGACCTATAATGGTTTGCTTTTACAAATTGTGACTTGGAGAGATGGATAGTTGTCTTAATGGTACTGGGTCTGCTCATACCACATCTGCTTATATCTATTTAGTTAGTGTATTGCTATAAAATAAAGAAAATTGTATTTTTTTGTGACATTCTAAAAACGTAAACCGGTTTTCTTTTGGGAATTATTTTGGCGAAATGGATAATGAATATTGTCATGATGATCAAAGACTTAAGTCATTTGTCTCTAAGACTTGTAAAAGAAAGGCAGAAGATTCCAAATGGTAATCAAACTTGTCGCAAGCTGATAAAAATAATTATCTTTCATTTTTGTTGAGCCTGCGACTTGTGTCGCAGAAAACTCGACATAAGGATAGTGATCCTCCAGCCGCGGCGTTAACTAACTTCTTCAAAGCTTAATAATTCAAAAGGTAGAAGACCTGGATGCTTCATATTTTGTATATAGATGCCTTGTGATATGAAGTTTCTGTCTGTCATATGTCCGTTGTCCTTGACCTCATTTTCATGGTTCAGTGACTACTTGAAAAAAAAGTTAAGATTTTTTGTAATGTTAATTTCTCTCTTGTTATGAGTAATAGAATCACTTTATTTGGTATCTGCGTACCTTGCAAGGTCCTCATGTCTGTCACAGATTTCACTTGACCTCTACCTCATTTCATGGATCAGTGAACAAGGTTAAATTTTCATGGTCAAGTCCATATCTCAGATACTATAAGCAATAGGTCTACTATATTTGGTGTATGTAATGCTTGAAAGGTGTACATGTCCAACTGGCAGGTGTCACCTGACCTTGACCTCATTTCCATGGTTCAATGGTAAAAGTTTTTTTGTTTTGGTCTATTTCTAATACTGTATGCAATAGGTCAACTATATTTCGCGTATGGAAATATTTTACGATGTACATGTCAGTCTGGCAGGTTTTATTTGACCTTGACCTCAAATGTATATGGTTCATTGCTCAATGTTAAGTTTTTGTGTTTTGGTCTGTTTTTCTTAAACTTTAAGCAATAGGTCAAATATATTTGGTGTATGGAATGATTGTAAGGTGTATATGTCGGTCTGGCAGGTATCATCTGACCTTCACCTCATTTTCATGGTTCATTGGTCAATTTTCAGTTTTCCTGATTAACTTTGTTTCTTAGATACTATAAGCAATAGGTCAACTATATTTGATGCATGGAATGATTTTAAGGTGTACATGTCTGTCTGGCAGGGTTCATGTGACCTTGACTTCATTTTTATGGTTCATTGGTCAGTATAGAATTTCCATGGTTTGGTCTGTTTCTTTTAAACTATAACACATGTATAAGCAATAGGTCATCTATATTCTGTGTATTGAATGATTGTATTAAAAATGTACATGTATTTCCGGCTTGGTTTATCTGACTTGACCTCATTTTCTTGGATCATAAATGTTAATGTGATACTTGTAAAACTTTATATTTAGGACTATCAACATAAAATCAATGGTCAGTATAGTAGACGAGACAATTCAGCGTGTGCATTTTTGTTTTCATTTAAAATCTTCATTATTTTACTCCTACCAAGCTAACTACTTGTATTTTACTTTACACCAAACACATATTTATACCAAATTAGCTTTGTAAATACCAATTAACACATGTAACAGTAATCTAAAATAAATCACAATTTAATTAATCATTTTGAATCACCAAAAAAATATTTTATTTAAATAATTCATGAATTTGAATAAAAATAGGGTGCGAACAGACAAAGGGGCGAACATGTAGGGAGCCAACAGACCCTATACCTGAAGGGAGGTATATTGCACAGACAAACAGGAAAACTAGTGAATGTAAAATTTGAAAATTAGCTTACAACTGTTATGTTTTGTTAACAAATTGCATGAAACACAGTGAAGAAAGAACTTCAAGCACAAAATAACTCAATTACCACCCAATTGCCTTCCTTGACAAATTTATCAGATCATCTTGCAAGAAGCATTTAACACAGGCAATACAAATATGCAAGTGCAAAGTATAATAAAAATAATTCAACATGCCCTGAATACAAAGATTATCTGGTGTGGATCAATGTATATGGTTTAAATAATAAAATATGTACATTTACATACATTATTCACGTTTCATATTCCTAGATTACAAATTGCAAAATGTTAATAAACTCAAGATAAAAAATATGGGATGAGAAACTTTTAAAAAGCTTTTTTTATACAAAATGTTATGACTTGTTCATGTTGTTGCAGGTTAGATCGGTTGTTCCTACTTCTGGATACTGGATCAACTCCTTTGATCAGAAAATCTGCTGCTGAACAGCTTGGAGAGGTCCAGAAGTTGCATCCTTATGAGCTGAACAATCTTTTAGCAAAGGTAATTTTATTCTCTGGAGGTATTTCTGTATCTTATAATCAAATTCATTAAGTAATGCCACTATAAACTCCTGAAGTTAAGATCCTACAGTTCCACTTGTGATATATATGAGGGTCTGGATGGGGGTCCCTCATTTATTGGTTATTTATTTTATAAGACCATTTTTCTCTTTATTTGTTTTCCCCATTATTCTCTATTCTCTATTTTTTGCCTGTTTCTGTCTATTTTTTATTTATTTTGCACTTTATTCTGCACTAATTGTCCATTATTCTCTATTCTGTAAACTGTATACAGACCGTCAAATGGTTTTTGAAGCTAGATATATACAAAAATGAGACATGAGGGAAGGATATTCAAGTCAATATAAATTTATCAGAATCTTGCCCCTTTCATCTTCGCTAGCCAAGGATTACGATCCAGTCCCCTCCTCTCCACCCTGGGCAGATCAAGCCAAACTTTGTGATTACAATGCTGCACCATCTACTGGTAGACAAAATGCATGCCCATTCCGACTACATCATGCCTGACCAATGGTAGCACTTGAACACTCTTCAGTAGGGAGGTGTAAAAATGGTTGTGTCTAGTGTTCACAAATTTGTGAAGCAAGGAATCGAAAATAAACATTGGCATTCCAACATTTCTGAGAAACATACCCAGAAACTTCAATTAGTTGATGAAGAACTTGAAGATTGTCACTAAATATCATCCTATGTTTTGGGGGTAAAGACTTGTTGCACAATCTGCATGTGGCAATTGTTTATTTACATTTTTAAGTCATCATCGTAAAGGCTGTTTTTTATTGGATGCTGCCAGTTACAACTGCGACCAATGGAAATCATTACATCGTGGATCCAAAAGTCTATCTTAATCCACCAAGGTTGGAGAGGAGGGGGCTGGATCGTAATCCTTGGCTAGCGAAGATGGCCCCTTTGGACTAAACATGTTTGACTCTCAGTGATGCTTGTATGTGGTCATTTTGTAAATATATTTTAAGACCAATGTTTGGTTAGTAATAACAAGACTTTTTCCAGAGACTGAATAAATTTCTAGATTGATCTATTTGAAAACTTATATACATACATGTCCATGTTGGTAGACTGATCGGGGCAGTTGAAAATGTCAGAGTTATGCCCCCTTTAGATTCAAATTTGATTGTTTTGAGACCTTACACTGCATTGACTGCAACTGCTTCTCCACTTACCAAGGTTATTATTCAGAATTTAGTATAAATTCTATTTGTAACCTAAATTAGTAAATATATTGATAGGATATTCCAGTCCATAGTAGTTATCAGCTTTTATGTCTCATTTGGTATAAGGAAATTTGAATATGATGTGATTTTGACATAACAATATATTTTCCCAAACGGCTTTAAAAGTCACCAGTAGCAGACATTTCTTCAAATTGTATTTTCTAAACATTAAGTATTACAAATGTGTACAGAATGTGCCACTGTCTGACTGTTGTCATTGAATGAGCCTTATATTATGTATCTTATATCTCTTGGAGGTTTGCTTTCAATAAAAGTTTTTATCCAACTTTTCCATGATTACAATCATTATGAGAAAAATGTATCAAGCAAAATACTCTCAACATGCTCAAGTGAACTGCTCAGACTTTAATAGAAATAACTCAACAATAAAAGGCAAAAGGATCTTGACTTTTGAGTTATATATATCTAAATTATGAGTATTTTCAGTAACATTTAATCTTTTATATTTTTACTTCCCATTTTAGGTCCATGGATACTTATGTAGCCAGAGTTGGGAAACCAGAATTGCTGCAGGGCAAGCAGTTGAAGCAATATGTAGGAATGTGCCAAAATTTGAACCCAAAATATGTATTAAGCAAGGTGAGGGCTATTCCATTATAATGGTTGTCAGAGTGATTTTATTTTTGGACATGAGTTGATGGTAATTAAAGGTAGTTTCTTTGTTGAATGCAAAATATCTCAAAGCAAGTATGTTGGTTGGGCTTTTCTACCTTCCCACATTTGTTTTAATGGAATAGCATTTAAGTGAAAATAAAAAATGAAAAATGAGGAGGTGTGGTACGATTGCCAATGAGATAACTATCCACTGGCATTTAAATGAATGTATACACAATGTTAGGTCACAGTACAGCCTTTCAACAACGAGAAAGCCAAAACAGTATCGTGTAGTCAGAGTTCCCCCCCTTTTTTTTGACAATCAATGCTTTTGAATGGGGACATATGGTTGGAACCACCCCTTTTAAAAATGGCTAGATCCACCCCTACAAATGGCTTTAACTCAATAGATTGGTATGAAGCACAAAAAAACAACTAAAATGAAAATAATAGACACAAGGTACTGTTGTAAAAGTAAGTTACTGAAATCTCGTTCAAAGTCATTTATAAATAATAAATGACATGAATGAGTAATGTTCTCCCAGACTGAACATGCTGAAGTATCAATCAGTAAACATCCAAATTTTGGTAAAACTACAAAATCACAATTTGTGACAAAACTTGAATTTGCTACTTAAATAAGTGATTTTAAAAGTCCCTGACTGTGGAAAAATTGCAAAATTTTTAGTTTCCGTTCTCTTACTTTGTTTGCCTCAACCAAATGTTATGAAACTTATACACAATGCTTATTACCACAAAATACAGATCAATATTGAATTTTGGTAGGTCACTCTTAACTGTTCTAGAGTTATGCCCTTCATAAATGGAAAATTGCAAAATTTTTAGTTTTCGTTCTGTAACTTATGTTTGCCCCATCCAAACATTATGAAACCTATACATAATACTTATTACCTTAAAACTCAGATCAAGTACATCCCATTATTCTCTATTCTCTATTTTTGCCTGTTTCTGTCTATTTTTTATTTATTTTGCACTTTATTCTGCACTATAATTGTCCATTATTCTCTATTCTGTAAACCCTATCCAGACACTCAAATGGTTTTGGAAGCTACATGTGGAGATATATACAAAATGATACATGAGGGAAGGATATTCAAATCAATAGAATTTTATCAGAATCTTGCCCCTTTCATCTTCGCTAGCCAAGGATTACGATCCAGTCCCTCCTCTCCACCCTGGGCAGATCAAGCCAAACTTTGTGATTACAATGCTGCACCATCTACTGGTAGACAAAATGCATGCCCATTCCGACTACATCATGCCTGACCAATGGTAGCACTTGAACACTCTTCAGTAGGGAGGTGTAAAAATGGTTGTGTCTAGTGTTCACAAATTTCGTGAAGCAAGGAATCGAAAATAAACATTGGCATTCCAACATTTGCGCGAGAAACATACCCAGAAACTTCAATTAGTTGATGAAGAACTTGAAGATTGTCACTAAATATCATCCTATGTTTTGGGGGTAAAGACTTGTTGCACAATCTGCATGTGGCAATTGTTTATTTACATTTTTAAGTCATCATCGTAAAGGCTGTTTTTTATTGGATGCTGCCAGTTACAACTGCGACCAATGGAAATCATTACATCGTGGATCCAAAGTCTATCTTAATCCACCAAGGTTGGAGAGGAGGGGCTGGATCGTAATCCTTGGCTAGCGAAGATGGCCCCTTTGGATTAAACATGTTTGACTCTCAGTGATGCTTGCATGCGGTCATTTTGTAAATGTATTTTAACACCAACGCTTGGTTAGTAAAAACAAGACTTTTTCCAGAAACTGAATAAATTTCTACATGTTCTAGATTGATCAATTTGAAAACTTATATACATACATGTCCATGTTGGTAGACTGATCGGGACAGTTGAAAATTTCAGAGTTATGCCCCTTTAGCTTCAAATTTGCACTGCAATTGCGTCTCCACTTACCAAGGTTATTGATTCAACATTTCGTATAAATTCTATTTGTAACCTAAATTAGTAAATATATTGATAGGATATTCCAGTCCATAGTAGTTATCAGCTTTTATGTCTCATTTGGTATAAGGAAATTTGAATATGATGTGATTTTGACATAACAATATATTTTCCGAAGGGGCTTTAAAAGTCACCAGTAGCAAACATTACTTCAAATTGTATTTTCAAATTCTAAACATTAAGTATTACAAATGTGTACAGAATGTGCCAATGTTGTCATTGAATGAGCCTTATATTATATATATCTCTTAGAGATTTGCTTTCAATGAAAGTTTTTATCCAACTTTTCCATGATTGTAATCATTATGAGAAAAATGTATCAAGCTGAAGACTCTAAACATGCTCAAGTGAACTGTTCAGACTTTAATAGGAATAACTCAACAATAAAAGGCAAAAGGATCTTGACTTTGGAGTTAAATATATTTCTGAATTATGAGTATTTTCAGTAACATTTAATCTTTTATATTTTTTACTTCCCATTTTAGGTCCATGGATACTTATGTAGCCAGAGTTGGGAAACCAGAATTGCTGCGGGGCAAGCAGTTGAAGCAATATGTAGGAATGTGCCAAAATTTGAACCCAAAATATGTATTAAGCAAGGTGAGGGCTATTCCATTATAATGGTTGTCAGAGGGTAGAAAGGGTGATTTTATTTTTGGACATGAGTTGATGGTAATAAATGTTAGTCTGTCTCTTGGTTGAATGCAAAATATCTCAAAGCAAGTATGTTGGTTGGGCTTTTCTACCTTCCCACATTTATTTTAATGGAATAGCATTTAAGTGAAAATAAAAATAAGAAGGTGTGGTACGATTGCCAATGAGATAACTATCCACTGGAATTTAAATGAATTTATACACAATATTAGGTCACCCTACAGCCTTTCAACAACGAGAAAGCCAAAACAGTATCGTGTAGTCAGAGTTCCCCCCCTTTTTTTTGACAATCAATGCTTTTGAATGGGGACATATGGTTGGAACCCCCCTTTTAAAAATGGCTAGATCCACCCCTACAAATGGCTTTAACTCAATAGATGGGTATGAAGCACAAAAAACAACTAAAAATGAAAATAATAGACACAAGGTACCATTGTAAAAGTAAGTTACTGAAATCTCGTTCAAAGTCATTTATAAATAATAAATGACATGAATGAGTAATGTTCTCCCAGACTGAACATGCTGAAGTATCAATCAGTAAACATCCAACAGATTAAGTGTAAAAATGTCATAAACAGTCAGAGAAACGCATGCACTAAATAGCTTTGACAAAAAATCACAATTAATTAACAAATGTTTGAATACATATGGGAAATTCCTTGATATTATTCACTATACAGTTTATGAAGTTGTTCATTATAAAGATAAGAGGATTTGGTATGATTGCCCAATGAGAAAACTCCCACCAAAGACCAAATGATGTAGAAGTAAACAACTATAGGTCATGGTATGGCCTTTAACAATGAGCAAAACCCATACAGCATAACTTGGCTATAAAAGACCCTGAAATGATAAATGCAATTTAGCATGGTTAAATGAAGATTTGTATTTATCAGTCCAAGAAAATATTTGTACCTTCAGAATTATTAACAAAATTATATCATGTTATACATGTATTTACTTAAAATTACCTTTGTAAAAAAGATATGTTTTGATATTAATTTTAGAGTCCTCAGAACCTACCACTTCAGAAGTTACAGGGAAGTTGCTATTTTCTCAGTTTGATCTCAGGAAAGTTCTTGTTCATGGAACTTCATTACTTAGCACTGAAGAGAAACAGTTTGAACTTGGAGAGGAATTTTCTGGTATGATTTAGAGTCAGACTTCCTAAATGACAGTATAGTAGTGTCATGAAGAGGAAGAGGGGCAGACAGGATATTGGGGAAAAACGGAAATTGAAAAGAGAAAATACTTGCTGTAAAATAGAATGAAGGGGAGAGTAATGGGAGATTCAGAGAACAATAGAAAAGATCTAAGGAGGATAGGAGACAAAAGGGTAGACAAAAGAAAGAAGCAGAGTTGAATTTGGATCTGGTTATCACTTTTTGCAGTTTTGTACAGAGTTAACAAGGTTTAATTTTTTCATATTACGGAAGTTGTATACATGTAAGAAATTTACTCCCCAACAAAATATGGGAGATAACTTGCTAAATTTTAATAAACAAATTGCAAACATTCTTTACAAATTTTTTTTTAGCACAAAACATAAGACCTGCAAAGGTAGAATTCATATTATTTCTGCATCAGGTAACATGGGTTATATTGATACTTAGTTATTTTTCATAAACTAACATTTACTTGACTTACAAATTGATGACTTGTATTGCAAAACATTTTTTACATGGAAATATGTAAGACTGTCCCACTTAAATTTTGGTGAGTCTCATGTTATTTAAAGATGTAAGCTTGATGGGAAAATGTGGTTAGTATTACCATTGTGAGTATCTTTTCTTGAAAGTTATGGTGAATTGGGAAAGCCTTGTTAACCATTATAAAATTACTAGCTTAAAAATTTGTAAAAGTACACTGCTCATTGAAACAAGTTGAACATTATACATGTACATGAAGCCATCTCAGCAGTAACAATGACAAATGTATTGATTTACATTATATAATAACTATAGTTATTTGAATATGTATTCCATTAAATTCAATGTTTTCCATTAATTTTACTTTAGGATTAGATGATAAAGAGAAACTAAGTAGACAACGACAGATGTTAAACAAGAAACTAGGTTTAGATATGGCGGGAAGCTTGAAATTAGGTCTTGATGGGGATTTATTTTCAGACGAGGATCTTAAATCTGGATTAAGCACATCTTATGACAATACAATTAAACAAGAAAAGGTATGAACAGTTTTTAAGTAGAGAATGATCATTTAGGTATTGATTTATTGAACAAATTCTGCAATATGACAAGTAAGTATGATATTTAAATAAATGCACTTTTTTTTATTTTACTTAGACTCTTATTCTTAGGCTACACCACTAAAATTTTTATTTTTATGCTACCCAAACAAATTTTGGAAGCATATACATTGTAGTTACAAATTGCTTTGTCTGTATGTGTGTCTGAAAACAAATGTTTTCTACATGATAACTTAGGATTCTGCTTGCTTGGTAGCAACTTATACAGATGATAGATATAGGGAAGAGGAAGGCACATTTTGATTCATTCATAATAAATTGCATGTCTGCATAATGATTTGCTAATTTCAATAAAAATCTAGACAGATCATTTGCAATCCCAAGATTTGCCAAAGGTTTTCATTAAAAAAAATTATTTAGTATTTAAAATTACCCATGTGTTATCAGGTTATCATTATAAACTACCAGCAGTCAGCATGGTAAATATTGATTCACTTAACACCAACCCAGCACCTTTACTTAAGTTAGTTGCAGATTCAGGTTGAGATGTAGAAGACAGAAGCCCCCTTTTGATAGGAAAATGTATCATTTTTATACGACCATTTATTGGTATCACGTTGTCGGCGGCGTCAGCATCGTCAGAAGACATTTGGTTTCCGGGCAATAAGTTTAGTTTAAGTGTATGGATCTCTATGAAATTTAATCAAAAGGTTCAATACCACAAAAGGAAGGTACGGATTGTTTTTGGGGGTGATGGTCCAAACCGTTTAGGAATTAGGGGCCAAAACAAGCATTTTTCTAGTTTCAGGACAATAACTTGTGTATAAGTTTTTTGATTGCTCTGAAATTGTACCACAAGGTTCAATACCACAAGTAGAAGGTTGGGATCCATTTTGGGGGTAATTGCCCAAACTGTTCAGGAATTAGGGGCCAAAAAGGGTCTAAAACAAGCATTTTTCTAGTTTTCAGACAATAACTTGTGTTTAAGTAGATATAGGAAGATGTGGTATGAGTGCCAATGAGACAACTCTCCATCCAAGTAACAATTTATAAAAGTAAACCATTATAGGTCAAGGTACGGCCTTCAACACGGAGCATTGGCTCATACCGAACAGCAAGCTATAAAGGGCCCCAAAAATTACTAGTGTTAAACCATTCAAACAGGAAAACCAAGGGTCTAATCTATATAAATACGAGAAACGAGAAACACGTATGAACTACATAAACAGACGACAACTACTGTACATCAGATTCCTGACTTAGGACAGGTGCAAACATTTGCAGCAGGATTAAACATTTTAATGGGACCAAACCTTCTCCCTTTTTCTGAAACAATAGTATAACATCACAACATAGAAAGACACACTATAAAATATCAATTGGAAGGCTTAACTCAATCAAAAAACGTAAATTAACACACAATGAACGAATCAATTTGATCTGTGATACCTGAATGCAAATACATAGTTAATAAAAATTATAAGAGATAAATAATTAAGGTCAAAAGTAAATAAACAGGTTTAAACAAAGTTAAAGTATAATACCACTGTGAAATGTTAAACGATATTTAGAAAATCATCACTTTTGAAAAACCTGCATCATATTATACATGGGTAAATGAAAATAATTTTGTAGTTAAGTATACTTCTTCTTCTGTGTATAAGTGTATGGATGACTTTTAATTTGTACCACATTTTACAAAAAAAAAATTTCTTCAAAATTAATTTTTTTGGAAAAGTAGGGGAGGGTTAAAAAAATGGGAGGGGCAATTTTTTTCCTCACAAGAAAATTCTCAATTCTCTTCAAATATTTATTTTGGGGGGTAAAAAAAAATTTTTTTGGGGGGAGTCAATTTTTTTCCCCCCAAGATTTAAGAAATTGTCAATTTTCCAAAGAAAAAAAATTGGGGGTCACAATTTATTTTGCTAATTCTTTGTATATAGTCTGAAAACAGATTTACTGAGTATTGCACAACAGCAGTGTATTGCACAACAGCAAGAAATCTTCAATTGAATATAAATTCAAATCATACATTTGGATTCCGGACAATAACTTAAGTTTAAGTGTATGGATCTCTATGAAATTTAAGCAAAAGGTTCAATACCACAAGTAGAAGGTTGGGATTGTTTTTGGGGGTGATGGTCCCAACCGTTCAAGAATTAGGGGCCAAAAAGGGTCTAAAACAAGCATTTTTCTAGTTTTCAGACAATAACTTGTATTTAAGTGTATGGATGTCTCTTAATTTGTACCACATTTTACGAAAAGAAATTTTTTTTTGGGGGTGGGGAGTGCAATTTTTTTTCCCTCAAAAGAAAATGCTCTTCAAATATTATTTTTTCAGAGGAGGGGTAAAAAAATTTTTTTTTGGGGTCAATTTTTTTTTCCTCAAGTTTTAAGAAATTAATTGTCAATTTTCCCCAAAAAAAAAATTGGGGATCACAATTTGTTTTGCTAATTCTTTGTATATAGTCTGAAAACAGATTTACTAAGTATTGCACAACAGCACAGTGTATTGCACAACAGCAAGAAATCTTCAATTGAATATAAATTCAAATCATACAACCAATTTCAAGTTCTTTGACTACATTTATTCTGTGTCAGAAACCTATAATGTGTCGAATATTTAATTACAATCCAAATTCAGACCTGTATCAAGTTTGAATATTGTGTCCATTTTTGCCCCAACTGTTCAGGGTTGGACCTCTGCGGTCGTATCCAGCTGCGCTCAGCGAAGCAGTGTATTGTATTTGGTTTATCAAAATCAATAAAATTTAACCTCATGAAACTGGCCTTGTCATCTGAAATCACCGATCCGTACATGTAATTGTTATGTAAACAAAAGAGATAATCCGGTCAATCAGGTCACCTGCATGCCCACTGACTACTGTTCACCTGTCAAAACTATATTCCCAAGCTAATTATGTGGTAACAAGTAAAGGTAATTATCCTGTAGTGCAAAATTATAATTCTATCAGAATACACAATATTCAACATTCACTAGAACATTTTGATCGGCGAAGCAGTTTATTTACCATAAGGCCAAATAAAAATATATGTGTGGTTCCAACCCAACCGACCCTAGAACTTTTTTTTCCATTTCTGAAAGATGAATTTTGAAAGATCCAATTTTGTGGAATTTGAGTTTCAATAATTAAATTCACAGACTTCTGTCATCAGAATTTCCATTTATAGAAGTATCCACCTTTAAATGCAACAGATTCTTAACAGAATGTAACGAAATTAACTAAAAACGTAACATGTTTTTTTATTTTACAACAAAACATGTAGAAAATGGTGAACTTCCAGTAGGGGCGTGTATAGTACCGGAATCAAACTCGGTGAACACGATTTTAACCGGATTTTGACAATTAAAAAAAAAATATGCCTACCCACGGACCCTATTTTTTTCAGGATGTAAACAGAACAACACATATATTTTTATTTGGCCTATTACAATTGCTAATAAATTTTTGTTTATTACGCTTTACTCTGTGCTTTTTTTAACCATTATAGACATTCACCTCCTTTCTTTCATCTGACCCTGAATCTGCCAGTGACAATAGGTCTTAACATGTGTTATTGCGTACTATGTTTTGCTTAAATCTAATGTTGAGGAATGACTTTGGTACCAACATTTTGATTATTATATATTAATTTTTTGACAGACATGTGTATCAGAGATAATAAAACAACAATTAATGGATGTTACCAGTGGAATGAGCGCCAGAGAAAGAAACCGAGCCAAGCGTAGAACTAAATTGTTAGCTAAACAGAGGTCAAGGGATGTCCAAAGGTTAGCAATAAATAATAATTTGATAGCTAGGTTCTGAGTATTTGAAGATCTTTGTGACTTGTAATTCTGAAATGTACTTGTATTGATTTCAGAAAGGTATTGATTACAGAAACGCAACACCACTATCTAAAACCTCAAACTGTTATGCAATAATGGTTTTTCAATTGGTCAATAAAACTACCAGATTCACAGTGTGAAATTAATTAATCTGGGTGAAAGATATAGTTTCTTTTTTAGCTCAACTGGCCCAAAGGGCCAAGTGAGCTTTTCTCATCACTTGGCGTCCGTCGTCCGTCGTCGTCGTCCGTCGTCGTTACCTTTTTACAAAAATCTTCTCCTCTGAAACCACTTGGCCAAATTTTACCAAACTTGGCCACAATCATCATTAGGGTATCTAGTTTAAAAAATTTGTCCGATGACCCTGCCAACTAACAAAGATGGCCGCCATGTAAAAGGCCACTATATTGCACTTTTTAGCTCACCTGGCCCGAAGGGCCAAGTGAGCTTTTCTCATCACTTGGCGTCCGTCGTCGTCTGTCGTCGTCAGTCGTCGTTAACTTTTACAAAAATCTTCTCCTCTGAAACCACAGGGCCAAATTTAACCAAACTTGGCCACAATCATCATTAGGGTATCTAGTTTAAAAATTGTGTCCGGTGACCTGCCAAACCAACCAAGATGGCCGCCATGGCTAAAAATAGAACATAGGGGTAAAATGTATATTTTGGCTTATAACTCTGAAACCAAAGCATTTAGAGCAATTCTGACATGGGGTAAAATTGTTGATCAAGTCAAGATCTATCTGCCCTGAAATTTTCAGATGAATCGGACAATGGGTTGTTGGGTTGCTGCCCTGAATTAGTAATTTTAAGGATTTTTTCCGTTTTGGTTATTATCTTGAAAATTATTATAGATAGAGATAAACTGTAAACAGCAATAATGTTCAGCAAAGTAAGATCTACAAATAAGTCAAATGATCAAAATGGTCAGTTGACCCTTAAGGAGTTATTGCCCTTTAATGTTTTACCAATTTTTGTAAATTTTGTAATCTTTACAAAAATCTTCTCCTCTGAAACTACTGGACCAAATTCAACCAAACTTAGCCACAATCATTATTAGGGTATTTAGTTTAAAAATGTGTGGTGACCCAGCCAACCAACCAAGATGGCTGCCATGGCTAAAAATAGAACATAGGGGTAAAATGTAGATTTTGGCTTGTAACTCTGAAACCAAAGCATTTAAAGCAAATCTTACAGGGATTAACTTGTTTATCAAGTAAATATCTATCTGCCCTCAAATTTTCAGATGAATTAAACAACTGGTTGTTGGGTTGCTGCCCTGAATTTGTAATTTTAAGGAAATTTTGCCGTTTTGGTTATTATCTTGAAAATTATTACAGATAGAGATAAACTGTAAACAGCAATAATGTTCAGCAAAGTAAGATCTTCAAATAAGTCAACATGATCAAAATGGTCAGTTGACCCCTTAAGGAGTTATTGCCCTTTAAAGTAATTTTTACCAATTTTTGTAAATTTTTGTAATCTTTACAAAATCTTCTCCTCTGAAACTACTGGACCAAATTCAACCATGAATTTTGGTGGCGTCGATTTTACAATACTAGAGTTATGCTCCTTAACAAATGGAAAAGTTGCTTGAATTTTTTGTTTACGATCTCTAACTTTAGTTTGTCTCAACCAAATGTTATGAAACTTATACACAATGCTCATTATCACAAAACACTGATTAAATTTGAGTTTTGGTGGTGTCAGTTTTACTGTGCTAGAGTTATGCCCCTTTACAAATTTAAAAATTGTGATTGTTGTCGAGCCTTCGACTTTTGTTGAAAAAGCGAGACATAGCAATCCTACATTGAGTCGGTGGCGTCCACAAATATTCACTTTGTGGTTAAAGTTTTTGAAATTTTAATAACTTTCTTAAACTATCCTGGATTTCTACCAAACTTGGACAGAAGCTTGTTTATGATCATACGATAGTATATAGAAGTAAATTTTGTAAAAAAAAAAAAAATCCATTTTTTCAGTATATTACTTATAAATGGACTTAGTTTTTCGGCCAGGAAACATTACATTCACACTGTGGCTAAAGTTTTTAAAATTTTAAAAACCTTCTTAAACTATCCTGGATTTGTACCAAACTTGGACAGAAGCTTGTTTATGATCAAAAGCTAGTATCTAGAAGGAAATTTAGTTAAAATTTTGTTTCTTTTTTTCCGTATTTTACTTATTAATGGACTTAGCTTTTCTTCCAGTTAACATTACATACAGTCTGCAGTTAAATTTTTTAAAACATTTATTAGATTCATAAACTTATTGTATATTTGATTATTTTAGAACAACAGTTTAAGGTTGCAATAGAGAATATCAAAATTTTATATGACAAACATATGACAAAAAGTGATTTTTGATAATTGCTGAAAAGAAAATGGTTTAGTTAAAAACATCAAAGCTGTGATTAAACACATATTTGAAATAATACACATCTACAGTCATGACAGTTGCAAACTTCCCAGAGGTGCTATCCAGCACTTTGTTCAATTGGTCAATAAAACTACCAGATTCAAGGTGTGAAATTAATTAATCTGGGTGAAAGATATATTTTCTTTTTTTTAACAGGCCTGATATTTGATTATTGTCACCCAAGCCAACTACCGACACACTCTTTATGCCTGGAGTGGGAAATGTTATCTTTTCAAATTACAATATAAAAAGTACATTGATTATTTGTTTGAATTTAGAACTACCAGACTTGATTTTATATATTATTATTATAATTTTTTGTGGATTTGAATTTTGCAATCTACTGTTAAATGTAAAATACAGCAAAAATTAGCAGTAATACTGTATATAATATTGATATTTTTGCCTACAATTTAAATCATTTAGTGAAAATAGAAGTTGCACAGTAAGTTTATCAAAACTACTATAAACAATTGCTTTGTATAAAATCATTAAATCAAAAAGAGGATTCATTTGTACTGAAGAGAAGGATTTCAATCTGAACATGGAAACCACCTTATGTCCTGATTACAATGATTCTTGATGATTTCTTGAATAAAAATAGTTTTCTCGGCAGTTGTGATTTTTGGCTTGTAACTCTGAAACCAAAGCATTTAAAGCAAATCTTACAGGGATTAACTTGTTTATCAAGTAAATATCTATCTGCCCTCAAATTTTCAGATGAATTAAACAACTGGTTGTTGGGTTGCTGCCCTGAATTTGTAATTTTAAGGAAATTTTGCCGTTTTGGTTATTATCTTGAAAATTATTACAGATAGAGATAAACTGTAAACAGCAATAATGTTCAGCAAAGTAAGATCTTCAAATAAGTCAACATGATCAAAATGGTCAGTTGACCCCTTAAGGAGTTATTGCCCTTTAAAGTAATTTTTACCAATTTTTGTAAATTTTGTAATCTTTACAAAATCTTCTCCTCTGAAACTACTGGACCAAATTCAACCAAACTTAGCCACAATCATTATTAGGGTATTTAGTTTTAAAATGTGTGCGGTGACCCAGCCAACCAACCAAGATGGCTGCCATGGCTAAAAATAGAACATAGGGTAAAATGTAGATTTTGGCTTGTAACTCTGAAACCAAAGCATTTAAAGCAAATTTTACAGGGATTAACTTGTTTATCAAGTAAATATCTATCTGCCCTCAAATTTTCAGATGAATTGGACAACTGGTTGTTGGGTTGCTGCCCTGAATTGGTAATTTTAAGGAAATTTTGCCGTTTGTATCGACCGCAAAAAATTTTAAGTCAACATGTGGTCGTATATTGGTTTGACGTTGGCGTGGTCGTATATTAATATCGTTAGCGTCGTCGTCGTCATGCGAAAACACATTGGTTTCGCACTCTAACTTTAGTTTAAGTGAATGGATCTCTAGGAAATTTTACCATAAGGTTCAATACCACAAAGGAAGGTTGGGATGGATTTTGGGGTTATGGTACCAACAGTTAAGGAATTAGGGGCCAAAAGGGGCCAAAAATAAGCATTTTGTAACTTCCAGACAATAACTTGTGTGTAAGTGTATGGATCTCTCTGACATTGTACCACAAGGTTCCATATCACAAAGAGAATGCTGGGATTGATTTTGGGGTAATTGCCTCAAAATTTTAGGAATTAGGGGCCAAAAAAGGGGCAAAAAACAAGCATTTTTCTAGTTTCAGGACAATAACTTGTGTGTAAGTGTATGGATCTTTTTCTGAAATTGTACTACAAGGTTCCATATCACAAAGGGAAAGCTGGAATTGAGTTTGGGGTAATTGCCCTAAACGTTTAGGAATTAGGGGCCAAAGGGGCCAAAATAAGCATTTTCTAGTTTCCAGACAATAACTTGTGTTCAAGTGTATGGATCTCTCTGAAATTGTACTGCAAGGTACCATACCTCAAAGGAAGGCTGGGATTGAGTTTGGGGTGATGAATCATAAGGGGTTCAAAAATTGGGGGTTTTTTTTTCTTTAAAATTTTCCATTTTAAGTTGGTTATTTCTGATTTATATTTAAAAGCAAATAATAATGATATGGCAGGAGATACACACCAAAGAGGATGTGTAAATTATTATATAATAAGTATTGTGCAATAGCAAGAAATTTTCAATTGCACAATATTGCGCAATAATTGCAAGAAATCTTCAATAGCACAGTATTGCACATAGCAAGATATTGTCAATTGTACAGTATTGCACAATAGCAAGAAATATTCAGTTGCACAGTATTGCGCAATTGCAAGAAATATTCAATTGCACAGTATTGTGCAAAAGAAGATACTTTGTATAAATTGCTTATTTCTTGACCAATTTCAATGGGGTTTTATTCTTGAATTCTTGGGGTTCTTTAATATGCTGAATCTAACCGTGTATTAAGTTTTTGGATTTTGGGCCCGTTTTAAATTGGTCCACATTGAGGTCCAAAGGGTCCAAAATTAAACTTTGTTTGATTTCATCAAAAATTGAATTATTGGGGTTCTTTGATATGCTGAATCTAACCGTGTATTTAGATTCTTAATTTTTGGTCCTGTTTTCAAATTGGTCTACATTAAGGTCCAAAGGGTCCAAAATTAAACTTAGTTTGATTTTAACAAAAATTGAATTCTTCGGGTTCTTTGATATGCTGAATCTAAACATGTTTTTTGATTATGGGCCCAGTTTTGAAGTTGGTCAAAATCGGAGTCCAAAATTAAACTTTGTTTGATTTCAACAAAAATTGAATATATGGGGTTCTTTGATATGCTGAATCTAACCGTGTATTTAGATTCTTAATTTTTGGTCCCGTTTTCAAATTGGTCTACATTAAGGTCCAAAGGGTCCAAAATTAAACTTAGTTTGATTTTAACAAAATTGAATTCTTAGGGTTCTTTGATATGCTGAATCTAAACATGTATTTAGATTTTTGATTATGGGCCCAGTTTTGAAGTTGGTCCAAATCGGGGTCCAAAATGAAACTTTGTTTGATTTCAACAAAAATTGAATATATGGGGTTCTTTGATATGCTGAATCTAACCATGTATTTAGATTTTTGATTATGGGCCCAGTTTTCAAGTTGGTCCAAATTGGGGTCCAAAATTAAACTTTGTTTGATTTCAACAAAATTGAATATATGGGTTCTTTGATATGCTGAATCTAACCGTGTATTTAGATTCTTAATTTTTGGTCCCGTTTTCAAATTGGTCTACATTAAGGTCCAAAGGGTCCAAAATTAAACTTAGTTTGATTTTAACAAAATTGAATTCTTCGGGTTCTTTGATATGCTGAATCTAAGCATGTATTTAAATTTTTGATTATGGGCCCAGTTTTCAAGTTGGTCCAAATCGGGTCTAAAATTAAACTTTGTTTGATTTCAACAAAATTGAATATATAGGGGTTCTTTGATATGCTGAATCTAACCATGTATTTAGATTCTTAATTTTGGTCCCGTTTTCAAATTGGTCTACATTAAGGTGCAAATGGTCCAAAATTAAACTTAGTTTGATTTTAACAAAAATTGAATTCTTAGGGTTCTTTGATATGCTGAATCTAAACATGTATTTAGATTTTTGATTATAGGCCCAGTTTTCAAGTTGGTCCAAATCGGGGTCCAAAATTAGACCTTGTTTGATTTCAACAAAATTGAATATATGGGGTCCTTTGATATGCTGAATCTAACCATGTATTTAGATTTTTGATTTTTGGGCCTTGTTATCAACTTTGTCCACATTGAGGTTAAAAGGGTCCAAAATTAAACTTTGTTTGATTTCATCAAAAATTGAACTCTTGGGGTTCTTTGATATGCTGAATCTAACCATGTATTTAGATTTTGGATATTGGACCATAATAGGTAAATTAAAAAAAATTAAGTTCTTAGACTACATTCATTCTGTGTCAGAAACCTATGCTGAAAAAAATTAAGTTCTTAGATTACATTCATTCTGTGTCAGAAACCTATGCTGTGTCAAATATTTAATCACAATCCAAATTCAGAGCTGTATCCAGCTTGAATGTTGTGTCCATACTTGCCCCAACTGTTCAGGGTTCGACCTCTGCGGTCGTATCAAGCTGCGCCCTGCGGAGCATTTTATTGGTTATTATCTTGAAAATTATTACAGATAGAGATAAACTGTAAACAGCAATAATGTTCAGCAAAGTAAGATCTTCAAATAAGTCAACATGATCAAAATGGTCAGTTGACCCTTAAGGAGTTATTGCCCTTTAAAGTAATTTTTACCAATTTTTGTAAATTTTGTAATCTTTACAAAATCTTCTCCTCTGAAACTACTGGACCAAATTCAACCAAACTTAGCCACAATCATTATTAGGGTATTTAGTTTAAAAAATATGTGGGTGACCCAGCCAACCAACCAAGATGGCTGCCATGGCTAAAAATAGAACATAGGGGTAAAATGTAGATTTTGGCTTGTAACTCTGAAACCAAAGCATTTAAAGCAAATCTTACAGGGATTAACTTGTTTATCAAGTAAATATCTATCTGCCCTCAAATTTTCAGATGAATTGAACAACTGGTTGTTGGGTTGCTGCCCCTGAATTGGTAATTTTAAGGAAATTTTGCCGTTTTGGTTATTATCTTGAAAATTATTACAGATAGAGATAAACTGTAAACAGCAATAATGTTCAGCAAAGTAAGATCTTCAAATAAGTCAACATGATCAAAATGGTCAGTTGACCCTTAAGGAATTATTGCCCTTTATAGTCAATTTTAACAATTTTCATTAATTTGGTAAATTTTGGTAAGTTTTACAAAATGTTTTCCTTTTGTAATCTTCTTTTCTGAAACTGCAGTAGAAAATCAATATAGAAAACAATCTACTAATGAACTGGCAATAAAAATAATTGATAATTCTATAACATGAAAAAAAACCACATTAATACCTGATGATGGTGTTTCTTTCTTTACATTGAAAATGATGTCACAACTATAATCCCAAACAATAGGTCGAATGTCAGATATGTTTCAGTACTTTGGCTTCATTTTCTACAGATTCGAGTGCAAATGATGCTTGAATTCCTACACTAATTTATACAGACTTCATCCCCTTTCACAGGTAATGCCTGCCTCATATTATATTTAAAACTTTAATAGAATATCAGAAATTTTGAGAAAAATTAATCAACTATGCAAGATCTAAAACTTAATTAATATTGTTCAAATTATCAATTAACTATTAAAAAAAATTCTCATTAAAAAATATAGTTCATTTTATATTTTATCAGAAATTTAGGAAAAAAATTGAATTTAATTGTGTCCCTTGTTCTCATTTCCTGGGATAAATACAATACAAATTAAAGTATTGGTTTGGAATTAATATTTAAGAAATATTTCAAACCTTACCATTTTCTTCACAAGAATGAAGACCATATTTTCAGTGTCATGAGTATCAGTCATCATATTTGTTGTACTTTGTTGTTTTTAAGAAAACTTTTCATGTTCATTGTAACTTTCTAATGTTATAAGAAGTTTGCATTGTAAACATTCTGATTGTTGCTTGTAGTGAGCAGCTCTCGTTTGATGCAGAACCTCCATTGAAAAGTCAAGGTCGTTGGCTGAAGGTGACACTAACAGTAATGGAAAATTAAATGTTGACATTAAAGAAGAGAAACTCATCATAGAAAACAATGCTGATAATACTTTAAATATGGAAGAGGTACGGTTACATTGACCAGAAACCTAGATATAGATTCCACCACTGCAACAAGTGTGTTACGATATTTCTCCACTTGAGACAGTTAAATTGTAATATTTAAAGCGCGAGGCTTGCTGAGCTTTTTAAATAATTAAAATTTAACTGTTGAGAGTGGAGAAATATCGTAATACACGAGTTATAGTGGTGGAATCTGTTTCTCTAATAATTTTTATCTTTCCTTTTCAAAGATTTGCAGAAAGTTGCATTCTTTATATGTGACGTCATCAGGCATGGTCTCCATTTTTTATGACGTCACAATGGGAAATTCGGAGGAAACCAAGACAAATTTGACGTCATAAATAAATTTCGACCAATCATTTGCCGAGAACAGATATTTCACTAATGAGGAGAAATATTTTTCTCACACCGATCAAGAAATGTGAAAATAGCACAAACAGTAGAGAAATGCTCATCTAAAACTATACATATTTTTCTTGCAAATTGTCAATTCTATTCAGTTTGCAACAACGCTTTTTTAAAAAGCCAATTGTTGTTGAAATCAATTCTAATACAATAGGATTATTAATACCAGATGGAGGATTGATATCAACAATACTTTAAAACAAATAAAACAATATAGAGCATGAAAATATTTTGTGGGTTCTATGACTAAAAGAAAAAAAAAATTATATAGGTTGAACCACTTAGGGTTGTTCAAGAATTTTTTTGGGGGTTTTTGAAGAAATAAAAATTTTGGTTAGGAATTTAGAAAATTTTTACAGGAATAAAATGTTAACAAATATGTGAATGGATGAGTGCCTTCTGAGGTTCATACATAATTTGTTTTATGTAGAACAGCCCTCCTGAAGAATATACAATAAACAATTAATACTGGCATAAAGATATGCAGGATTTGTTAAATTTATGTGTATGTATTTTATGTAGGTAGAAGAATGGCCATTTGAATCCTTCAGTGAGATGTTGATGAACGACCTCTTCCATAGTTCATGGGAAACCAGGCATGGTGCTGCGACTGGTCTAAGGGATGTAATAAAATACCATGGCAATACAGCAGGAATGTCAGTCGATACACCTCAGGATCAAGTAAGTTATTCTTTGTTATGTGCCTTTATAAATGAAATTTATACATGGTGTTATGAACAGAAATATCGACTTTTAATTGTAGCCAACAAAAGACACAATAATAAAATTTAACAAGATTTATTATACACAAGTTTACAAGAAGTATTACACAAATATAAATGTCAACTTAACTGTCGAAAAATATGTGTCCAATCTTTTATCTTTTCTTTATCCGGAAATCTTCTCTGAATCCACAGAATATTATATCCAATGGGTCACAATCTAGTATGATGTAGTTAGTAAATAAAAGTGTCAATCCAACCCTGAGAATGTTGATGTCTATTGATGTCTAAGTCTATATCTATGTCTGTGTCTAACTTTAGGGTCTGCATTTAAATACTCGTAAAGGAAAGTTCTAGATAACTGTTGATGTTTAAATTACGTGTCTTTTGTTATGATCATTCTGGAAACGTTATGTAAGTGAAATAGAAAGTTCTAATCATTCCATGAGTATCAATGATTGTTCCAGTGAATTCTAAACTGCATAGTTGCAACACAATGTGTATTATTTTGTACACAATATAAAAAAATATAATGTAAACATTCTTAGGCCACACAAAACAAATTAGGCCAACTAAATAAATAGGATAGTTACAATATCATAACAATGGTCACAAATAAGAGTTAATACAGTAAATTAGAAATTTTTGTGTGCATTTATTATCAAGAGTGTTGAAAAATGCACAAAATAACGGCTTAAAATATTGCAATTTTCATGAAATGCTGTCTACAAATAATGCTATAAAAATTGTGAGTCTTCGATTTTGCGAGACCTGTCCTGCTGCAATTTTCACAATGACATCATGAAAATATTCTGATTTTACAGTACATGATGGACTACGAATGACTATCTTGTCCACTTACCTGTGATCACAACTTTCTTAAGCCTACCACTTAATTTTATATATTTCATAAAACCATTATTCAAGAATAATCTGCTTTGTTTTTGTAAAAAGGCTATTTAAATAGTTCCTATCTAAGAAAAAGAAAAAGAAAAAAGAAATAGAATTGAAAATGGGAAATGATTTAACATGTATCAAGTTTTCATTTAAAATCAAAATAATTATTCCTCTAAGAATAAGATCTTTGTTGATTAACACTTTGAAAATTATAAGTTATATATATAAGTTTAATGGGGCATATATTATCACAATAAATGCAAGCATTCACTATGTTTCAAATTGATTTACTCATCACCAGCAATACCAAATTTTTTTAACAGAATAATTCATGCAAGCCATAGATTTGTTGGAAATTTTCACATGGCCTGGGCCGTTATATTTCGAATTTTATCATGAGCATTAACAAGGGATAAAATTAACGAATATAATGGCCCAGGCCTTTTGAAAATGATAACAAATCTATGGTTTGAATGAATTATTTCAATTCTAATAGGACAAATACGGTAATTTGAAAAACTGAAGCCAAGGTAAGATTGCTGTGTGTATGGCTGTTCTATTTTGCCCCTGTAAGAAAAAAGCTACAAATTTTAAATAAATCGCAGGTTTGAGTGAATCATTTCTTAAATAACCACTAGAAAAAATGGGTTCAATCTTAACCCAAACATTTTTTTTCATTGGCTACTATTTACTGTCAAATCCACGTTAAACATGTCATAACTAAGGAGTGAGCTGCCATGTTGACTTGCTGAAATCCATGAATGTGTGAATGATGCAATAGAATAGAAAATGAAACAACACCTACCACAAAACTCCATTCTAATGCAATATTATCCGAATTTAGAGAGTACACGTAACAGAATAATCTTCAGCTTGAGAATTTTCATTCGTATGTTTTGACATGCGTTAGTGTGCCAAGATCATTCATGAAATTTCGCGGAATTTTATTTTATTTTGATTTTATACATTTTATAAGATCTTATGCATTAATTCTTTTTGTTATGCATTAGCATAGGAATAACGGTTCTGTAGTTTCTTTTTCAATTTCAATTTGAACACAACGAAATCCACATACATAGTGTATGCACATAGTTTATGATACATGTAGATTTACGTGGGAGGTAAATAGTAACAGCCATTAATATGTACATCTCTGAGTCTGCGCTGAGTATATAGATATATCGAGAATTTTATCACACTGTTGTTGACAAAGAGAAAGAAGCATGTCATATTAGAATACCCTTTAAATATATATTTGATATTGCAGCTTACAGGAATAAACCAGTTCTGGCTTTCAGATGTATCCCTCAGACTGTTATGTGTAATGGCTCTGGATAGATTTGGAGATTTTGTGTCAGATGAGGTATAATCTAGTTTTCTTGTATTTCTGATAATACTGTGGATTCATTTCTTTTTGATGTTTAATACCAATTTTTGTGGATTGAGGAAATTTTGTAATTTTATGGATACTTAATTAAATTCTCGGTTTTGACCAATTCTGCTTACAAGAAAGCCTATAGAATAAATGATATTTTGTTGAATACTTGAATTCATGGTTCGCCTCTACCAAAGAAATCTCAAAAGAATAGCCATAAGAATTGGACAGTACAACAGACCACATTAACCACCAACAACTGACTCCTAAAAAAAATAATTATACAAACAATATTTAGGGCTATTCCATTAAAATGTATGTGGGAGGGTAGGAAGGGAAGTTTAATTATTGAATGTGGGTCATGGGTCTTTTTTCAGTATCGTCGATTACCATTATGCAAAATTATCTAAAAAATGGTTCAAGGTTGTAGGGATATTTTGAAAGTCCCTTCCTACCCTCCACATACATTTTAATGGAATAGCCCTTATCACATCGTCCAGTAGTGCAAAAAACAAGAAACAACACATGATCCACATAGCCTGATTTTGTACAGGCACAAAAGGAAATAATCAAATTGGTATTGATTAAAAGTTGATTATTATATTTGAATTCAGTTTCTGCTACCAGGAATGAAAATTTTAGTTAATTCTTAGTTAACTTAGCATATTTAGATTAGTTTAATTACTTAAAATCTTACATGTATATGTTTGATGACAGAAAGAAATTAAAAAAGAATTGTATACCTTCAAGAAAATATGCTGTTAAAAAATTATTGATAGACAAAAAGTAACAACAAAAGTATACAAAGAAGTCACCATACAACCTTGTGGCTTGATTCATTTAATTATTTAATGAATGACTGTAATATTTTTTCTGTCTATGAAGAAAAAACATTAAAAATGTGGTGCACACTGAATAACCCGCATAGCGGGTTATTTTAAAGTGTGCACCACATTTTATGTTATTCGAATAGACAGAAAAATATTGCAGTCATTCTTATAATTTAATTCTTAATTCCATTTTAAACCGGGTAAATCATAAAAACGTTGATGACGCCAAGGTCACATGACAAAATTATGTCTATGAACTGATAAACAAAACAACGTCAGCCAATCGGAAGACGCGTTACATCCAAAATTAAATTATTTGTGGATAGGACTACTATTTATGCAATCAGACCCTCTATGACCAATAGCCAAAAATTAAGATATGCCTGAAAAATGGTTTTGTTGTTCTTACCAGCAGATAAAGTGTTAAAGCATGAAAATTTAAAACAATCTGAAGAGAACAACTGTTAAAGCAGATTTTTTAAAAATTTTTTTAATTTTGTTTTGTTTGTGAATAGATATTATCCACGAAATTAAAACTTTAACCAAATTTTAACTACGAAAAAAATTACAATCACATGCTGGAAAACATGAAAATTAATGCCCATGAAACTAAATTTAAAGACAAAATCACAATATTATAGCCCCATGAAATGAAATGTTTCTACAGTACTTGCAAGGAAATTGTCAGTTGTGTAAATGTCTATTTTCAGGTGGTAGCTCCAGTGCGAGAATCCTGTGCTCAATGTTTAGGTGTTCTAATCAAGTTTTTAAATGCTCCAGAGGTAGAAGGTGTTGTCATGGTATTACTGCAGCTGTTAAGTCAGAGTCAGTGGGAAGTCCGACATGGTGGCCTTCTTGGATTTAAGTATCTTTTGGCAGTTAGACAGGTAATACTACTGTGGATTCACTTAAATATTTGTACCTATCAATTTTTCGTGGATTGAGGAAAAATTGCATTTCCATGAATACTTGATTTAATGGGTTCAACAAGTTTTGCATACAAGTCTGTATAAAATTTGTACTACTTTGGAACCTTAAATTTATGGCTCGCTTAAACCCACATAAATCTCAAATTTCATGAATTTGTGGATCACTTGTACCCATGAAATCCACGAAATTAATACCCCACAAATAATATTGATTTGGCAGTATACTTTGCAAAAAGTATTGGTTTGCAGCATAAAAACAAAGAAATGTGGTATATGATTGCCAACAATCAAATTACAAGTTGATTGGACGAAATAAATAGCTTTTGCAGTATACAGTCAAAATGATTGACAGCTCAACATACAAAATTTAAGAGACTTATTACTTGGTAGTAGGATTAATTTTCTTAAGCAAAGTATACAATATTTGTTATATATACTGTGAATTCATTTATTTTGTTGGGACCAATTTTCCTGGATCAAGATCTAGAACAAATTGTATTTTCGTGGATATTTAAATTCCATGTTTTGCCAAAATTTTGCATGTAAGTCTATAGAATATGTGTACTTTGTTAAACATTCAAATTTGTGATTTACATGTATACCCACAAAATCCATGAAAATTGATATCCCACAAATAATTAATAATCCACAGTATAGCGTTAATTTTATTAAGAATGAAGTTATGAAGACTCTCAATGTTTTACAGGAAAGGGTGATTTGTTTAAAAAAAGTAGGAAAGATACCATGGGAACAAAACCCATAAGACGAAACAAAATAAATAAAACCATTCCAAAAGAAAAAAGCCAAGCAGACAAACAACAGTTCATTAAACATTACAAAGAAAAGTAAACATGAATTTCACTTTAATCTGTGGATGAACTTGGGTACTTAAGAAAGATCTGTAGTTCTGACTCTACCAATTACACTTAAACTATTAAGTATATGTAAAAGAAATAACAATTTTATTATAATTGTGGATGACAGCTATTTGTATACACCTTTTACATGTATAATTAGGATATGACAGAGATATTATTACCAGCCATTCTGCCTTCCTTGTTCTGTGGCATCCAGGATATAAGTGATGACGTCAGAGCTGTGGCAGCTGCAGCTTTAGTACCAGTGGCAAACAGTCTCATTACCCTTATGCCATTACAGGTAATTGATAAAATTAATTAAAAACAAACATATTGGAGTTAATGCACTCAAAACATCTCTGTGGATTAATTTTCACATGGAAAGGCTTTGAAAGAAAGAGATGCATAAATTCATGAGTAGCTGCAAAACAAAAATTCATGGGTAGCTGCAAACTAAAATTGATGGGTAGCTGCAAACAAAAGTTTATTGGTAGCTGCAAACAATAAAAATCATTGGTAGCTGCAAACAAAAATTTATGGGCAGCTGTAAACAAAAAGGGTTAAAAATAGGAGCCAAAATCGTTTTTGGTCATTTAGTCAAAGGAAGTTGGAACATGTACAGAATTATCAATGTACAGAATCATCATCTGAGAAGTTGTGCAAAATGACTGTAATAAAACTTATTTGTGCCAAAAGTGGGCTGAAAGGCATCCTCCACTTGCTGAGGTATCTGCCAAGTGGCAGTATATTAAATGTACTAATCTGGTCAATCTTCACTTGAATCAAATATGAATTCTCCTTTTACTGTACTGTACATGTTGATTCATTTATTTTCTTGGGCACCAATTTACGTGGATTTAGAAAAAAAACTTGCATTTTGGTGGATATGTACTTTCGTGGTTTTGCCAAACCTGCAAACAACCTTACACAAAATGTGCCATTCGATGAACATTTAAATTCATGGTTCACCTGTACCCACGAAATCCACAAAAATTAGTATCCAAAGAATATTAATGAATCCACAGTAAGTGAGTTACTATATTTTCAAATTATTTAAAGGAGGAGGTTATTATTTTTAATGACCCAAGCAGCCATCAACATGGAGGTTACTGTAACTATCAGGGTTTGAAATTAGCAGGGGCCCACTCGCCTGAGTGGCACCTAAAATTTGGTGTGGGCTACTTAAATTTCTGCTTTTCTTGTATAGGACTATATATGTGGGCTACAAAATTTAAGCTGTGGGCTACCATTGCCAAAGTCTTAAGTTTAATCCCTGACTATATATCTATAAAATATTTTAGCCTACTTTGTTTCACTTCATCAGCCATATTGTTTTCTTTTTATACTGCAGGTGCCACTAATAGTATCATGTTTGTGGGAGACATTACTTGACCTGGATGACCTCACATCATCAACCAATAGTGTCATGACATTGCTATCAACAATGTTGTCTCATCCTCAATCATCTATACTTAACTGGTAATGATCTTGCTGATTTCCATTTCAAAGAACTTAATACACATAAAATAAATGTCTACTGTAAATTCAGAAATTATTGCAATGTTTTTATTATTGCGAAAAATGCGACAGGATTATAATCGCAATAATTTAAACTTGCATTTTGAAATTATTTATATGAAAAACACTGGATTTTTCTCCCTATCGCAAAAATTAAAATCGCATTTTAGTCTAAAATAACAAAATCGCAATAATAAATGCACGCAAAAATTTCTGAATTTACAGTATATAAAAATAAGATGATGTGGTATGATTGCCAGTGAGACAACTCTCCACCAGAGACCAAATGGTGTAGAAGTGAGCAACTATTAGTCACTGTACTGCCTTCAACAATAAGGAAAACCCACCACACAGCAAGCCATTAAAGGGCCAGAAATGAATAATGTAAAACAATTCACGCAAGAAAACTAACAGCCTGATTCACGAATCTAATTCACTAAGAGCTACTAGAAAAAATCTTTTGAAGTAATTTCCTGGCTCAGTGTATATGTATATTTTGAAAGTTTTGCACAACTTTGAAAGCATGGCCAGTTCTTTTAAAACTTTAACATTACATGCCAAAATATAAATTCTGGCAAAATTGCTGATTTTAAGATCTTATAGAAAGCATATAATGTTTAACATGTTTAATGTGTTAAAAATTAAAAGACTTGTAAAGTTTTGAAATAGAAATAATTTTTGTCTCGCCTTGATGGAGTCAAAAAGCGAGACATAGGTATGCTGTTTCCGGCGTCGGCGTCAACAATGTATTAGTTTGTGATTAGGTCTTGTTCATGGTGAACCACTAGTGGTAGGTCAATGATATTTGGTATGCAGCTGTATTAGCATTGGCACATCTCATTACCATGGAGATTATTTGGCCCCGCCCCCGGCCCTCAGTCAAGGTCTATTGACTTTGAAACTTTGCTTAGTTTACATGTATTAGTTTGTGATTAGGTCAGTTTATGGGGAACCACTAGTGGTAGGTCAATGATATTTGGTATGCAGTTGTATAAGCATTGGCATATCTCATTTCCATGGAGATTATTTGGCCCCGCCTCCTCATTCATGGTCTATTGACTTTGAAACTTTTGCTTAGTTTTCATGTATTAGTTAGTGATTAGGTCAGTTTAAGGGGAACCGTTAGTGGTAGGTCAATGATAATTGGTATGCAGTTGTATAAGCATTAGCACACCTCATTTCCATGGAGAATATTTGGTCCTTACCCCTCAGTCATGGTCTATTGACTTTGAAACTTTTGCGTAGTTTACATGTATTAGTTTGTGATTAGGTCAGTTCAAGATGAACCTCTAATGTTAAGTCAATGATATTCGGTATGCAAATGTATTGGCATTTGCAAGTTTCATTTCCATGGAGATTATATAACCCCACCCCCTAAATATGGTTCATTGACTTTGAAACTTTTACATAGTTTACAAGTTAATGTTTGTGTTTAGGTTTGTTTAAAGGGAACGACTTATGAAGAGTCAATGGTATTTGGTTTGCAGTTGTATAAGCAATGGCACATCTCATTTACATGGAGATTGTTTAGCCCTGTACCTTCAGTCATGGTTCATTGACTTTGAATATTTGCATAACTTACATGTTAAAGTATTGCTATTTTAATTTCAACATTTGCATTATCAAAATAACAAATAGGCGAGACATATCTCTGTGTAAACAGTTTATTTTAAATGTTTGCTTCTTACTGATTTACAGGTTAACAACCCCGCTTACAGAATTGGTGCCAAGATTATGGCCATTTCTAAGACACAACATAAGTTCTGTCAGAAAGTCAGCCCTAGAAACATTTTATACATTATTAACTGTGGAAACACCTCAGGTAAGTTTATTTAGTAAAAATTTAGGATTTGTCAAATTTGATCAAAACTTTTAGTTTGTAATGTGCAGTTTAAATATCAGTAAAACAGAAATATAAAGTTTTCATTACTCAAGACACCAAAAATGTATATATTGGTTAACATGTTGTTTACTGTTTCATTATATGACACATTTTTATTCCCACACTTTGAAGGGCAGAGGTTATATTGTCTCAGTTTGTCAAAATTACAGAACAAATCTTTTAAAATTTATACACTATGTCATGGACCATAAATGCAGGACAAATTTGATTTTGACATTAACCGTTCAAGGGTTATGCCCCTTGGTAATCTTGAAAATTGAGATTTTTGTTGTTTCTAGATGATAATTATGAAGTACCACTTAACAAAATCTATTAATATTTGAAAATGATGTTTATGATTTGTAAGATGCATGTCAAGTTTGATTTTTAACAGTTTTGGCATTTAACACTCAGGAAATATGCCCCTCAATTTGATGTCTTTAAAATAAGGACCTTTTTTAGATTTCAGCATTGTAACTAAAGTATGACTTGACATAATCATTTTAAATTTCCTCATAATGTCATGGACCATGAATTACTTGGACTTATTAAAAATTTAATGATCCTGAGTTATGCACGTGATTTATAACCATTTTTGTCTTGCCTACGATGAAAGTGATACATAAGTTTTACTTTTCCATCGACGGCTTCAATAATTGTTAAGTTTTCTGCTCAAGTTAGTTTGATAGGAACTACTTGTGATAGAACATTGATATATAAAGTTGCATTTCTATCAGTACAAATCAGTTTGACGACTATTTTGAGGCCCTGCCCCTAGGTCATGGTCCAGCCACTTTCAATTTATAAGCAATTTTTAATGTTAAGTTTTCTGCTTAAGTCAGTTGGATAGGAAGTACTTGTGATAGATCAATGATATTTTGTATAAAGTTGCATTACTATCAGTACATATCAGTTTGACGACTATTTTGAGGCCCTGCCCCCTAGGACATGGCCCAGTGTCTATGAATTAATTAGCAATTTTCAATGTTAAGTTTTCTGCTGAAGTTAGATTGATAGGAACTACTTACAATCGACAAAAATATTTTCTATAAAGTTACATATTATTGTCTGTACATCTCAGTTTGTCAACCATGTTACTGTCCATCAGATTGTCTTTTTCTGAATTTTATGCAGACAGGCAAGACATATCTCTGTGTCAACAGTTTATTTTTTGTCTTTTGTAATGTTTGTTTCTGGATGATTTAATTTTGTGTTCAACTTTATTTACAAATATTTTAATCCTCATGATTTTTTTTAGCATCCAACATCAGCATGGCTGCCATTTATTTTAAGTGATGCCCTTCGTCACATTTATCAAAGAAGCCTCCTGGAAGAGAATTCAGAAGTATTATCTGTTGTAATAAAAGTATGGTCTAAGCTACTTTTGAAAGTACCCCTGGAACATCTGTTATCGCAGGCCACACCCTGGTTAGGAGTCTGGTTGTCACAGTGTATGCAGCCTTCTAACATCCCGTTTGATCCAGTTTACATGCTATCGGCTAAACATCGTGTTCGGGTAAGAATTTGTTTAATACAAGATCTGCAAAAGGAAGCAGACATTTAATCAATTTCAAAACTAAAACTTATTAATTACACACCAAAAAATGTCTGTAAAATTGATTGTATGGATTTACTGGTGTTTTTTCGGGCTCTTTATTACTGATAAAGCTACAGGCTTGTAATTGAACTGTGTATATTATATTTCAGTGTAAAACTTGTTGTGCTGTATGAGGGCTATTCCATTAGAATTAATCTAGGATTTAGAAGGGGACTGTTTATAAATCCCCCTAAGTTCCAACTTACTTTCTGTGAGAAATTTTGCTTACATGAAATAGTCCCAGAATAAGAATTTTCTAACCTCCCACAATTATTTAAATAAAGTAGCCATGAAAAGAAAGGGGATGTTTATAGAAATTATATCACATTTTCAATTTATTGTCTCCTGATATTATACGGAAATATATATGTATGATTGTTCAACTGTTGACAGAAAGATGTGTTTTGATAATGTCACATTTTGTATATAAAAGCATGAAATATTTGATGAATAAAGTGGTTATAATTTTGTTAAATGGCATCTTATTCCATATTAAAAGAAATGTTAATCATACCCATATCTAGGAATGGGGCTATATTGCAATCACTTTGCCCGTTTGTCCTTTCGTCCAACAAATATTTTCATCACACTTTTCTCAGAAACTTCAAATCAGAGGAGGACTATATATTTGGTCAACAGCTTGACAGTTATGAGTTGTAATATGTGAGCACTTTTTGGATCTGTCAGACACCTTCTTTCTGTTTTTCAAGCTTTGAATAACAAGATGAACAACACATGCGTTTTTGTGTATAATAGTATGATTGAGTTAAATACATGTACTGTAAATTCATAAATTTAGGAATCCTTGACTACTGACAAAAATGCAAAATCTAATTAAAGTTATTAAAAAAATAATTATGAAGGAAAATCTCTACTGGAATTATGTTTGCAAGTTTTTATTATTGGGAACCCAATGCTGTCGTATTTTTTGCATTAATAAAAACATTGCAATAATTTCTGAATTAATAGTATTTGTAAAGAATGGTGTTTATTTTTATCAGCCCGAAGGAGCACGTAACCAGATGTGTCAGATCCCTCAACAGTCTCCTAGAATAGACAACAATAAAGATTACATAGCTGGAATGTTAACACTCAATGCCTCAGTCATAGAAAGAGATACGGCTGTACTGAAGGCCAGAATGACATCAGCAAAGTAAGTTTAATCTGTCAATTAACAGTTGAACTGCCTCAGTATTTGGTTAGCATACTTGCCTTGAGTTTGAGAGGTAGCTTGTTCAATACAACGTCAGTTCAATCAAAAGACTTGAAAATTGTTATATCTTAATTGTTTAGCTTCTCTGCTAAGCACATGGCATTTAGATAAAAAGCACAAAGACTAGTCTGTTCAGAGTCTGAAAATATGTATGGGTAATGATATGTCTGATACCTTCTGAACTTAATGAACTATCATGTTAAAAATATGTATGGGTAAATGATATGTCTGCTACCTTGTGAACCTTATGAACTATCATGTTAAAAATATGTATGGGTAAATGATATGTCTGCTACCTTGTGAACCTTATGAACTATTGTGTTAAAAATATGTATTGGTAAATGACATGTCTGCTACCTTGTGAACCTAATGAACTATCATGTTAAAAATATGTATGGGTAAATGACATGTCTGCTACCTTGTGAATCTTATGAACTATCATGTTAAAACTATGACTCAGTGTGACAGTATAGTACAAAGAAATGGTTTATTTAAGCAATAACATGTTGAAATTCTCAATCATCCTGTTGCCTCTGTAAATTAGTGCATTAAAACATACTGTGGCTTCATTTAGTTTCATGGATACTAATTTTTGGATTGATGAAATATTGTATGTTCGTGAAAATTTTATTCTTTTCTTTGTCAAAGTTTTGCATACAATACCATAGAATGTCAAAGTTTTGCATACAATACTATAGAATGTTAATGTTTTGCATACAATACTATAGAATGTCAAAGTTTTGCATACAATACTATAGAATGTCAAAGTTTTGCATACAATACTATAGAATGTCAAAGTTTTGCATACAATACTATAGAATGTCAAAGTTTTGCATACAATACTATAGAATGTCAAAGTTTTGCATACAATACTATAGAATGTCAAAAGTTTTGCATACAATACTATAGAATGTCAAAGTTTTGCATACAATACTATAGAAAGTGTGTACTTCTTTGAACATTTATATTTGTGGTTAACCTATAAGCATGACATCCAAGATATCCCACAATAATGATGAATCCACTGTATATCTTACTTTTAGATTACTGGGTTTGCTTTGCGATTTTATAACCAGAGATGTACCAGATTTCCCTTCAGGACCAGAGAAACCTGTGGACTCTATTGCCAAACTGTTTATATTTCATCTGAATAACAAGTCCGCAGTCCAAAGATTTGTCATAGGCCAGGTTACATATGAATGGGCCAATGCCAGTCAGGTGAGGGATTTGTTAGACTCTTTTTTTTTTTTCACTGAAGCATTTTACACATCCAATTACTGGCTATCGTTACTGTAGATGCAATAGGTAACACACATCAAAATCTGCAGTACACGATTGAAAAATCTGTTGTATTTCAATGGCATTTGAAACTGCAGACAAAAATCTGCTATAAACAGGATAGCAAAAACAATTGTTTTGAAAGAAAATTGGGAACACAAATCCTATTGTATCTACCGATAGTCGATAATGGGGTGTTTTATATTCCATACATTATGGAGAGTTGATGCAATGTCAGGGATGATGAATGTTAATGTAACACAGAACTTTCAATGTCTTGTTACAGTCGAACCTTGTTGTGTCGAACTCGGTTGTGTCTAAAACTCGGATGAGTCAAGTAATTTCTCGGTCCCGTAAAATTCCGTTTGATTAATGCATAATTACCTCTGATGAGTCGAACTCGGTTGATTCGAATACTCGGTTAAGTCGAGTAAATTTTATAGTCCCGTCAAAGTAAAATTGACCCTGATGTCTCGAACTTGAAGTAAGAATTTTCGAAAGATGCAGACCTAATGATAAAAATTCAAATCAGATGTATTTCTTATGTCACCTAATCATTTTCAAAAGAGATTAAAGCCGAGTAAACATACTTGTTTCTTAAACAGTTAAAATGACATGTTTATGGTAACCGCCAATTAACACCTTTGTTGATCGTTCAAGCGGAATGTTAGTGTGTTGAACATTTTCACCGAGATAAAAACGAAACAAATTTAAATGACCCAAGCCGAGATTAAATGAATCGTTAGATTTAAAACTCATTAATAACAATAGATAAAAGGATTAGGACAATTATAATAAATTCATGATAATTTAATGTAAAGCAGACGACCTCATCACAGACCGTTCAGAACTTATTTCGTGCTGCGGTGATTTCATAATTTATAGAGACTGACCTTTGTAAATATTTGTGTAGACTTGATTTTATTTGTGCATGATTTGTATCTGTACTTGTGTTTTAATTATTACGAAGGACCAAAATGGAGATTGAATACACAATCATAAAGTGTCATATAGAAAAAAAGGCTCACTGTTCATTGTATCTAGTTTACACAAATCTCATACTGTATTTAATGCATTCAAAATTTATGACGATACACTCGACCTCGGATGAGTCGAACCTCGGATGAGTCAAATACTTTGGTCTGGTCCCTTCGACTTGACACAACGAGGTTCGACTGTATTTATACATGTTAGGTAATAGTAGATTTTGAACACATGGCTTACAGTCTAGAAATGATTAATCGCATAAAATAACCTATTTTGTATCTACCTTTAAGAACACTACAGTGCTTATTTTCATAGTCTATTTGAATTGAAAAATGGCCACCGATCCAGAAAGTTGTGTGATCTATGAATATGGTATATGATGCAGGTTAGGCACAATTTTGTTTTTCCAACCTAAGATGACTATAATCTTTTTTTTTTTCAATCCTAAAAAAATTGCCTGTAGATATTTTCTGGTTTTAAAGTTTCAATAAAGTAAAGCATTTTTACCAAATTTAAAAAAAAAAAAAATGTGTGAGTTTAAACTACATTTGTACTTTCTAAAAATGACACGTGTTCACCATGAACTCTGGGCTGACCTAAAGTCAGCATCTGTGCTTTTCAAACAAAAGATGAGTTTCTTATTAGAGTGTTATTGCATTGATTTAAAGCATAGTGCAAAATCAAATATCCTCGAAAATGAATGAATCAACAGTATTCTACACTTCAATAATGCACTGTTTGTCAAAGGAATCCATGTTAATGTGAATTTGTATTTCAGAATTGTACCTGTCCTGAAAGTGTGACCTCCAAGTTAATGGAATGTTTATGTGAATCTCTATATTATGATGAGATAGCAGTTTCCTTCACACACATGCAGTCTGACTGTAAAGATTTTATATCAGCTCTCAAACAACAAGGTGTAGATTTAGATGTGTATTATCCGCCTGGGTAAGTGTAATAGAGCCTGCCTTCATAAATATTATATTCATTGATTGAGATATTGTGTATATCATAATGACCAGATTATATTGATGGAGGAAGCCGCAATACCTGGAGAGAAACTCTGACCTTAGGTAGGAAAACTGGCAATATTAGGGATTGGAGTTATTCACATCTTGCATCAAGAGAGGTTTGACCTTACAACCTCAGTGTTGACAGGCTAGTGACCAATGAAGATGATCAAATTACATCATTTAGCCACTGAACTCCCCCCTCCTAAACAACAAATAGTACATAGTTGAATGCTATGGAATATTGTGAAATGCTGGTACCTGAATTCAATTCATTAAGTTTAACCCTTGCATAGAATAAATAAAATCATATCACACAGGTAGCAAAATAATTGTCATTGTTCATGATAGTAACAAAGTTTATTTTGAAGGACTTTATGGTAAAATTGAGAGTTATCAATAAGCTCTGTAAGAATAATTTTTATTCAAATATATTTCTATATTTTAATTGACACTTGAATTGAAAAGAACATGGAATTGTTATTTGAAGTTTTAACCTTTAGGAACCTTTTAGTTGGAGGAAGTCTTTAACCAGACAATTTTATGTCTGGTTTCTATTCCAAAAGTTGTGTACACTTGGTACTGCAGAAGCTCTAAACATATGTCTTACTGCAGGAATTCCATCTAAGATGGATGTCCTGAGAACTAATGTTGTCTTCTGTATTATCAAGTCTACTGACATCCATCCAGATCTGTGGTTAAATATTTTTATATAAGTTTAAATCTTTAATTCTAAAGAAGTGTCTTGAATAGAAAAAAAAGGGCAAATAATCTGCAAAACACAGAAATTTTAGAAATTACCTTGTTTGTTCTGATACAATCTTGTTCATTTTGGATCATTTATTTAAATTTTCATTTTTAAGAGTAATACAAATGTACTATTTTAAAAAAGTTATAATTGTTAACTGCCAAGGGAGACAATAATGATATTATCACTTTGGTTTGTCTTGGTTTAAGGGCATACGATACAGTTTAAAAGAATATAGATAGGAACTACAAAAAAGTATTTGACAGAACAACACACCAAAGCATCCACCAACACCTGAGAAAAGATGGATGTACTCATTATATGAGATTATTAGATAATAAAGGACTATTCCAGTAAAAAATGTAAGGGTTGAGGGTTGGAAAGTACTTTATATGGTAAAACATTAGTGATGTGGCTCTGATTAGTTTTTACAACATAATTTTTTTGAATTCACATATTTTTTTTCCAGTAATATATTAACAGTAGAACAAGCTTCTGCTCTAACCACCTCAGTTTATGAAGAGATTAAGTCCAATCTCCGTCCAAAGGTTCATCAGACTTTTGAAGATAGAAGAAAACAGTTACAGAAAATGGTCGAGCAGACAACTAAAGAACTACAAACTCTTACCCTCAGGTTTGTCGTCTCATAAACTTCATATTGCCCTTTTTGAAAAAAGAGGAAAAATATACCCAGGGGACAATCAAAATTCCTCAAAGAAAAGCCAACAACACCTTGGCACAAAATGAAAAACGATGTAAGGACAGGTTAAAGAAAAATCAGAGACTGAGAAACACAAACCACTCCAAAAAAGGAGTGAACTCATTTGCTCAAGAAGGTTAACAAATTCTGCTCCACAAGTGGCACCTTGTTGTGTTGCTCGTGGCATGTACAAATTTGGTGCTAAGTCTCATTGAGGATTAATTTTAGTGTATTGCTTTTAAAAGCATTCATACAAAAATTTGTTTCAATATACATGTACAACAGAAAAACAGAGGAAGAAAGAAAACAAAACAATTGACACCTTAGAAATTGCATCAATCTAAATATTATGCATTTAATACTTTTGGCTCAACTGTATGTGAAAGAGGAAAATTTGCACACCTCTGTTCAAAGTATACTGCTTTTACTCTGTTTGTCTGTGTTTCTGTCTATCCAATGAAATTTATTTTTATTTTTTCTCAGTAATTACAAGTCAGAGCTTTCTGAATTTCTTGAGGGGATTACAAAACTAAGCTTTTGCACAAAAATGCTTAGAAAGCAGTTTCTAATAAATTCAAATCTTACACAGTTACTTTTTTGCAATAATAGAAAAAAATCATAAAATTATTAAATATGAAGATTGAAGCAGTAAAGTAAGTTTTAATTACGTGTGTATGATGTCAAATAAATTTAGGCAGTAACTTTTCATGTTTATTAAACTTGCAGAGTGCAGTGTTCATTATCCAAAGCAGTTGTAGAATTGAACAATTTACCAGAAAAAATGAATCCAGTTGTTAGGCCTCTGATGGAATGTATGAAGAAAGAAGAAAATATTGATCTCCAGGTAATATTAGAAATTTCTAGCGGCCATATTCTTTTTTTCCTAGTTTGTGATTTTTCACCCAATATCCCTCGTTACCAAAGTTTACTGTGAGTAGCATGAAAAGTTTTGGATAAGGAGCAAAATTATCTATTCTTTAAAAGTACTGAAGTTCTACCCAAAGTTTTTGTGTTTTTTTAACATCACATTGGTGGTTTTGTAGTGATGTGCTCCTTGCAGTGGGGGATGCTATGGTGAAAAGATTGTTCTTTAATTTTTTCTGTGGTATTGGCAGACTTAGTTTCAAGATACTTCCCTTGGTTTTGTTCAATTTTCCTGATAACAAGGTTCCGTTCTGAACTAACAATACTACCATATAACAATCACTGAATTTGAAATTTGTGCATGGGAGTTTTGTAGTTTTCATTATTCAGACATTCTTGCAGTGCATCAGATTTCATTATGTGGTTCTTGTAACATTTTGACTATACACCTGCTGTAACAATTAATAAGGGTAAAATATAATTTTGTATGAAGTATAGGCTGCTGGAACCAATATTCAGTTTTTTTTTATTTTCTTAGATCTACTGATCAAAATAAGGATCAATTTACTTCAGTCTTTTATTAAAGAGTGAATTTAAGTTTTAGAAAAAAATCCATTTGCATGTAATCTTTATTTTAGTTTGAGGCAGCTGAAAGTTTGTGTCACCTGATTAAGAAATGTCTAACACGAAATCCCAATCCCAGTGTCAAGGTAGTCAAGAATCTACATGGATTTCTTTGCTGTGATCCAACTTTCACTCCTCTGGTAGAAAATCCTCAGGCTGATATCACAGGTAGGTATACTGTGTCCAATGGAATATATTTTACTTGCTTCAAATTATGTATTTTTTTATAACTTTGTGACCAGATCAAAGGGCAGTTCCACTGAATTAATGAATTTATGTTGGAAGGGGCTAATTGTTTAATTTATTTTAGCATGAATAAAAAAAGAGATACAGGATATGAATCGGTGAGACAACTATCCATCAACACACAAGACCAACAAATGTTTATATATGTTGCATATGTGATTGGAAGCAACTGTGTAAAGGGTATTCAAAATCAAAATCATGGGGAAAATGCAATGATTAGACAGAATAAAAATATCTATGTTTAATGTGAAAATCTTGTTTAAAACTCAATTTATTTCTCTTTCATAATTCTATGTCTGATTCATAATAACTATTATAGTCTTTGAAACATTTGTGAGAGGTGGGAATATATCCTATGATTAAAGTACTGAATTATTGAACATGACTTTAACAAGTCTTTGGAGTGTTTTTGCAATAAAGGCAATTCGTAAAACTGTACATTTAATTAATGTCTTAAATCAAATCAAATCAAATCAAATAATTTTATTGGTGTAAATTCCAATACAGGAAGGATACCAGCTGACATTTACAAAATAGAAATACAAGAATAAAGACAAATATACAGATGTTTTCTCGAGAATAAGAGACACACAATTTATATGTACTTGGGAGGAGTTGTCATTCATACTATTATAATTAACAAGATATTACAATAAGCTTTAATACAGTTCTTAACAACATTATGTTTGCTTTAAATCAATGTTCGTATCATACTGATATCTCGTATTCCAGCTACACATACATTACAAATGTCAGTATCATTACTTTTCAAAATGAAACTAATTTTTTCTTGTTCTGACATATCAACAAATGTCTTACAGTCAACAGACAATTTTGTTTCTTCATCTTTTTCTCCGTAAACTGTTGACCTAAAGAAATCCTGGCAAAAGCCTGGAATTTTTTGTAGCAAAAAGAATGAGAACCCTGTATTTATTATTTTGATAATTCATGTTATGCTAAAATTGTAGACATCTGTTCCAGGGACCGCTGGGCGTTGCCAATGTTGCAATTTGCGATTTTTATTTCATCTGGCGACAAAATACGGCTGCTGGCAATATTTCTGGCACCAACATTTTCCTATGTCAAAATTTTCATTTCTTGGCTGTAATGGTAACAAAATCGATCTTCATTTAAATTGGTAAAAGTTAAAAAAATAAATTCTACGAAATTTAACCTGGCGACAAGTTTATGACTTTGTTTACGACCCCAAGCTAATCAATGGTTACAACAGGTGTCATAATCTGTTGTTACAGGTAATCAGTTTATCGGATGGGTCATTAATGATCATCAACATTAATTCATTTAAATAGAATCGGTTAGTCGGCACTTGTCTTTTCATTTGAAGAAATTTTCATAAGGCAACACAATTTGCAATGTTTTCTGTAATTTCATGAAGAAAACGTAATTGGCAGAAAGTCGATAACCATAATCAACTTGTTAAAAAACATCATTTTACTTGTTTTCCGTAAAAAATAGCAAATTCAGACGTAATTTGTCTTTACCTGCCCTCACTTTTGATACGAAAATAACAAAACCAGCCGCCATTGTTGATCGTATTTACTTCTACTGCATACTGTGTATAATCCTCCGAAGAAGGAGCACACCCGAATAAAGAAAGATAACTCAATTTTATTTTTTTCCTAGTATTGAGATACCTACTCAGGATATGTCTACATACTTCTGACTTCAGAATTTATATGTTTAGGAGGTCTTTTGAATTATGGGCAAAGTTAAGAGGGTCTTGGTAGCAGGATAGGTAGGGTGCTTTGGTCATCATTTTCTGTATTCTTTATTTTTAATACAATTTTCACTATTCTGTAAATCTAAACACCCATTATTCTCTTTTCTTCATTCAATTACCCATTTTTTTTTATTCTTTATTTTTCAATTTAAATACATTTTCTCTATTCTGTAGCATATACAGATCATAAACTAATTATAAGGACAATAGTCATTATATAAGTGCTCATTAGTCACTGTTTGGAGACATAAACATTCAAATAAAAACATCATGAACATACAATATGCTGTTTTGTGGAAAAAACAGTTGCTTTGTTTTAATCTTTATTTTTATATTTTAATTCTTATACATGTATATGAAATACTGACAAAGAAAATAAAAGTACACATGTTTATTTTTCATGTATGTAAACCCTATGCAATAACTACCTTAGTGTAACGTTAAATGCTGTACATGTACAGTGCAGGCTGAGTGCATAAGAAATTTAAATTGAACATAGTTTCAATTTTGGTAGAAGAAATCAAGACTCTAGCTGGCTCTAAAGTTGGCTCCAAGTTTTCAAAACTGGTGACAAAATATAGCAGCTGGCGATTTTTCTGGCTCCAACTTTTTTGGAGCCAGAGCAGCCCTGTGTTCATGTTTATATTTCTTTTCCAGATGGAGTTGAAGTGAAATGTACAAAGACCTCAGGAATTTTAACTTTGACAAAACACCAAAAGGTAAATCCCAAAGAAATAAGTAAATGAATTAAGAGCAAATCTCACAAAATTTCTACCCATTTTCCAAATGGGTATAGATATAGTGAAAGAGGAATTGTGGATACAAAGTATGTATTGGCAATTGAACAAACAAATGAATGCCAAAACAAACAAATGTTAATGAGCCTGTTTAAACTTATGAACCTTGTCAGTGATCACATCAACTTGAAAGTTGGTACACTTGTTCATTATAATGTACACTTTGAAAAATATATGCCAAATTAGAGTTTTTACTCAGTGTTCAATGAACCTGAAAATGTGATAGTGATCGTGTGGTGTAGTGTCCACAATCAACAAATGTTCTTATTCACAGGGTTAGACAAAATTAAAAAATGTAAATATTTCTACTTTTCAACCATAAGTCTTATGAACATCTGAACGATATTTGTTAACTGATTGATAACATTTTTTGTGCCCTACCTATGATATTTTGGGAGCAATTATGTTTTCTGGTGTGTTCTTTATAACAATAAGGAGATGTGGTATGATTGCCAATGAGACAACTATCCACCAAAGTTCAAATGAAGTGGATATAAGCAATTATAGGCAACTGTTTGGCCTTCAACAATGAGAAAAACACATACCGTATAGTCGGCTATAAAAGGCCCCGACATGAAAAATATGAAACAATTCAATTGAGAAAACTAACGGCCTAATTTATAACAAAACAATTTACAAAAAACAAATATGACAGACAAGAACCAACGACAACCACTGAACTACAGGCTCTTGACTTGGGACAGGCACATAAAGAATGTGGTGGGATTAAACCTTTTGTGAGCACTCAACCTTCCCCTAACCTAAGATAGTGGTGTAACAGTACAACATAAGAACAAACTATAAAACTCTGTTTGTTCATCCATTTAGTATCAGGTTAGAATTTTGGTTTAAGGTAGTTTACATGAAATTGTTGAACTTACAGTCTTATGATTTTTTATAGCAGATACTTTTTTTATGCCCCACCTAGGGGCATTATGTTTTTCGGTCTGTGCGTCCATTTGTTCGTCCGTCCATCTGTCCCGCTTCAGGTTAAAGTTTTTTGTCAAGGTAGTTTTTGATGAAGTTGAAGTCCAATCAACTTGAAACTTAGTACACATGTTCCCTATGATATGATCGTTCTAATTTTTAATGCCAAATTTGAGTTTTGACCCCAATTTCACGGTCCACTAAACATAGAAAATGATAGTGCGAGTGGGGCATCCGTGTACTATGGACACATTCTTGTTTCATTATTATTTTCAAGTAACAAATGTACCCATAACATTAAATTTATTTGAAATTCATGCCATAAGATTGCATCAATACCAATAAAATTACCACAAAACTAAAAAAAAATATGAACATAAAAAAATGTTAAAACAAAACAATACATGTACATTATTATATAAATTGCTGTGTAAAGAAATTTTCCTCTTTATTAAATTTAGGCAACTGATGTTGGTAGGAGATGGCTCAGGAAAACTCCAAGTGTCAAGTTAGATCTTGGTGTTTCACCAGAATTAGCAGAAGACAAAGCAGAGGTAAAATTACATTACAGAATTATCTCCCTTGAAATAAGAGTAAGTTGTCCAGAAACCAATGTTCCTTTTGCCGATGGAAAGCAGAAAAGTAAAAAAATAATTCCATTTGTAGAGTTATCCTTCTGGATTTTTTTAGACTTTATGTACTGTAGATTCATTTATTTTTGTGGGTACCAATTTTCCTGGATTGAGTAAAACTTGCCTTTTCATGGATATTTTATTTTGTGGTTTTGCCATATTCTGCATTTAAGACTGTAGAAAATTTGTGGTTCACCTGTACCAGCAAAATCCACGAAAATTGGTATTCCACGAATTATGAATCCACAGTAATTTGCTAGAAATAATTGTTATTATGGTGAGAGCAGAGGTTTCATTTGCACAGTTATCTTCCTTGATATCAGTGAAAAAATGAAGTTATGTGACAGAACAATTTATGTCTTTGATAGAATTAAAAGTTGCATAATTATTTCATTACTCTTGATATCAAACCTGTTTCTGTACATAAATCTTTGATTACAAAATTTGATTTTATGCATTGGCAGTCTTTTTGTGTAAAACATACTTCTTCCAAAGAAAACTATACTCATATATTGATTTAAATGTAATGACATTGTAAATTTGGATATCCAGTGCCTGTGATAATATTGAAGACGTCTTGTTGAGCAATTTATTATCAACGGTTACCCTCCACAGGGCTACCCAAGTTGCCAAATGAATTGCAATAGATTTTGCTTCAGTAGTATCAGAGAGCACATAACTTTTGAATATAAACTAGACATATGTCTAGTATTTAAATATTATATAAAAGGGTTGAGTAAGATACATTATCTTTCTCCCTTCACAGCAATTTTGAAATTTAAAGCAAAAGCTTTCAAATTTGATTTTTATGTGTAGCTGTCCATGCTATGGTCATTTAGGTTTAACATAGTAAAAAAAAGTAGGTAATTTACCAGAAACAATTGGTATTGTTAAGTTTTAAAAGTTGCACAATGGAGATTTATGTGACCAAAAATATACAAAAGAATATATGTCTCTGATGTGACTATGAATGACATCTATGAGTTCATGAAGTGTAACAGCACTCAGAAATTAAACTTTTTATGACTTATAATAAAAAACTACAAAACTGAGCAACATATATATGACTAGACCAACACCACTTCAATGAACAAAACCATTAATGAGGAAATGCTGAGATCAAGAATAGACATCTGATCTGGACTGATTTTTATCGACCGCAAAAATTTTGTGGTCGTATATTAATATAACGTTGGCGTCGTCGTCAGTCGTCGAAGACGCATTGGTTTTCGCACTCTAACTTTAGTTTAAGTGAAATGGATCTCTATGAAATTTTACCATAAGGTTCAATATCACTAAAGGAAGGTTGGGATTGATTTTGGGGTTATGGTACCAACAGTTAAGGAATTAGGGGCCAAAAAGGGGCCAAAAATAAGCATTTTTGTAACTTCCAGACATAACTTGTGTGTTAGTGTATGGATCTCTCTGTCTTTGTACCACAAGGTTCCATATCACAAAGGGAATGCTGGGATTGATTTTTGGGGGTAATTGCCTCAAAATTTTAGGAATTAGGGGCCAAAAAAGGGGCAAAAAGCAAGCATTTTTCTAGTTTCATGACAATAACTTGTGTGTAAGTGTATGGATCTTTCTGAAATTGTACTACAAGGTTCCATATCACAAAGGGAAAGCTGGAATTGAGTTTGGGGGTAATTGCCTGAAACGTTTAGGAATTAGGGGCCAAAAAGGGGCCAAAAATAAGCATTTTCTAGTTTCCAGACAATAACTTGTGTTCAAGTGTATGGATCTCTCTGAAATTGTACTGCAAGGTACCATACCTCAAAGGGAAGGCTGGGATTGAGTTTGGGGGTGATGAATCATAAGGGGTTCAAAAATTTGGGGGATTTTTTTTTTTTTTTCTTTAAAATTTTCCATTTTAAGTTGGTTATTTCTGATTTATATTTAAAAGCAAATAATAATGATGTGGCAGGAGATACACACCAAACAGGATGTGTAAATTATTATATAATAAGTATTGTGCAATAGCAAGAAATTTTCAATTGCACAGTATTGCGCAATAGCAAGAAATCTTCAATTGCACAGTATTGCGCAATAGCAAGAAATATCAATAGCACAATATTGCGTAATAGCAAGAAATTGTCAATTGTACAGTATTGCACAATAGCAAGAAATATTCAATTGCACAGTATTGCGCAATTGCAAGAAATATTCAATTGCACAGTATTGTGCAAAAGAAGATACCAGTACTTTGTATAAATTGCTTATTTCTTGACCAATTTCAATGGGGTTTTATTCTTGAAGTCTTGGGGTTCTTTAATATGCTGAATCTAACCGTGTATTAAGTTTTTGGATTTTGGGCCCGTTTTAAATTGGTCCACATTGAGGTCCAAAGGGTCCAAAATTAAACTTTGTTTGATTTCATCAAAAACTGAATTAATTGGGGTTCTTTGATATGCGAATCTAACTGTGTATTTAGATTCTTAATTTTTATCGACCGCAAAAAATTTTGTGGTCGTATATTGGTATAACGTTAGCGTCGTCGTCGTCGTCGTCGTCGTCGTAAATGCCGTCGGCGTCAATCGTCGTCGTCCGAAGACGCATTGGTTTCGTACTCTAACTTTAGTTTAAGTGAATGGATCTCTATGAAATTTTACCATAAGGTTCAATATCACAAAAGGAAGGTTGGGATTGATTTTGGGGTTATGGTACCAACAGTTAAGGAATTAGGGGCCAAAAGGGCCAAAATAAGCATTTTGTAACTTCCAGACATAACTTGTGTGTTAGTGTATGGATCTCTCTGACATTGTACCACAAGGTTCCATATCACAAAGTGAATGCTGGGATTGATTTTTGGGGTAATTGCCTCAAGATTTTAGGAATTAGGGGCCAAAAGGGCAAAAACAAGCATTTTTCTAGTTTCATGACAATAACTTGTGTGTAAGTGTATGGATCTTTCTGAAATTGTACTACAAGGTTCCATATCACAAAGGAAAGCTGGAATTGAGTTTGGGGTAATTGCTTGAAACGTTTAGGAATTAGGGGCCAAGGGGCCAAAAATAAGCATTTTCTAGTTTTCAGACAATAACTTGTGTTCAAGTGTATGGATCTCTCTGAAATTGTACTGCAAGGTACCATACCTCAAAGGAAGGCTGGGATTGAGTTTGGGGTGATGAATCATAAGGGGTTCAAAAATTTGGGGGTTTTTTTTTTTTTTCCTTTTTTTTCTTTAAAATTTTCCATTTTAAGTTGGTTATTTCTGATTTATATTTAAAAGCAAATAATAATGATATGGCAGGAGATACACACCAAACAGGATGTGTAAATTATTATATAATAAGTATTTTGCAATAGCAAGAAATTTTCAATTGCACAATATTGCGCAATAGCAAGAAATCTTCAATTGCACAGTATTGCAAATAGCAAGAAATATCCAATAGCACAATATTGCGCAATAGCAAGAAATTGTCAATTGTACAGTATTGCACAATAGCAAGAAATATTCAATTGCACAGCATTGCGCAATTGCAAGAAATATTCAATTGCACAGTATTGTGCAAAAGAAGATACTTTGTATAAATTGCTTATTTCTTGACCATTTTCAATGGGGTTTTATTCTTGAACTCTTGGGGTTCTTTAATATGCTGAATCTAACCGTGTATTAAGTTTTTGGATTTTGGGCCCCGTTTTTAAATTGTTCCACATTGAGGTTCAAAGGGTCCAAAATTAAACTTTGTTTGATTTCATCAAAAATTGAATTATTGGGGTTCTTTGATATGCCGAATCTAACCGTGTATTTAGATTCTTAATTTTTGGTCGCATTTTCAAATTGGTCTACATTAAGGTCCAAAGGGTCCAAAATTAAACTTAGTTTGATTTTAACAAAAATTGAATTCTTAGGGTTCTTTGATATGCTGAATCTAAACATGTATTTAGATTTTTGATTATGGGCCCAGTTTTCAAGTTGGTCCAAATTGGGGTCCAAAATTAAACTTTGTTTGATTTCAACAAAAATTGAATATTTGGGGTTCTTTGATATGCTGAATCTAACCATGTATTTAGATTTTTGATTTTTGGACCCCGTTATCAACTTTGTCCACATTGAGGTCAAAAGGGTCCAAAATTAAACTTTGTTTGATTTCATCGAAAATTGAATTCTTGGGGTTTTTTGATATGCCAAATCTAACCATGTATTTAGATTCTTAATTTTTGGTCCAGTTTTCAAATTGGTCTACATTAAGATCCATAGGGTCCAAAATCAAACTTAGTTTGATTTTAACAAAAATTGAATTTTTAGGGTTCTTTGATATGCTGAATCTAAACATGTATTTAGATTTTTGATTATGGGCCCAGTTTTCAAGTTGGTCCAAATCAGGGTCCAAAATTAAACTTTGTTTGATTTCAACAAAAATTGAATATATGGGGTTCTTTGATACGCTGAATCTAACCATGTATTTAGATTTTTGATTTTTGGGCCCTGTTATCAACTTTGTCCACATTGAGGTCAAAAGGGTCCAAAATTAAACTTTGTTTGATTTCATCAAAAATTGAACTCTTGGGGTTCTTTGATATGCTGAATCTAACCATGTATTTAGATTTTGGATATTGGACCATAATAGGTGAATGTCCAATTTAAAATTTTAAGTTCATAGACCACATTCATTCTGTGTCAGAAACCTATGCTGTGTCAAATATTTAATCACAATCAAAATTCAGAGCTGTATCAAGCTTGAATGTTGTGTCCATACTTGCCCCAACTGTTCAGGGTTCGACCTCTGCGGTCGTATCAAGCTAAGCCCTGGAGCATTTTATTGGTCCTGTTTTCAAATTGGTCTACATTAAGGTCCAAAGGGTCCAAAATTAAACTTAGTTTGATTTTAACAAAATTGAATTCTTAGGGTTCTTTGATATGCTTAACCATGTATTTAGATTTTTGATAATGGGCCCAGTTTTCAAGTTGGTCCAAATCGGGTACAAAATTAAACTTTGTTTGATTTCAACAAAATTGAATATATGGGGTACTTTGATATGCTGAATCTAATCATGTATTCAGATTTTTGATTTTGGGCCCGTTATCAACTTTGTCCACATTGAGGTCAAAAGGGTCCAAAATTAAACTTCGTTTGATTTCATCAAAAATTGAATTATTGGGGTTCTTTGATATGCCGAATCTAACCTTGTATTTATATTTTTGATTATGGGCCCAGTTTTCAAGTTGGTCCAAATCGGGTCCAAAATTAAACTTTGTTTGATTTCAACAAAATTGAATATATGGGGTTCTTTGATCTGCTGAATCTAGCCATGTATTTAGATTTTTGATTTTTGGGCCCTGTTATCAACTTTGTCCACATTGAGGTCAAAAGGGTCCAAAATTAAACTTTGTTTGATTTCATCAAAACTGAATTAATTGGGGTTCTTTGATATGCGAATCTAACTGTGTATTTAGATTCTTAATTTTTGGTCCCGTTTTCAAATTGGTCTACATTAAGGTCCAAAGGGTCCAAAATTAAACTTAGTTTGATTTTAACAAAATTGAATTCTTAGGGTTCTTTGATATGCTGAATCTAACCATGTATTTAAATTTTTGATAATGGGCCCAGTTTTCAAGTTGGTCCAAATCGGGTACAAAATTAAACTTTGTTTGATTTCAACAAAATTGAATATATGGGGTACTTTGATATGCTGAATCTAACCATGTATTCAGATTTTTGATTTTGGGCCCGTTATCAACTTTGTCCACATTGAGGTCAAAAGGGTCCAAAATTAAACTTTGTTTGATTTCATCAAAATTGAATTATTGGGGTTCTTTGATATGCGAATCTAACCGTGTATTTATATTTTGATTATGGGCCCAGTTTTCAAGTTGGTCCAAATCGGGGTCCAAAATTAAACTTTGTTTGATTTCAACAAAAATTGAATATATGGGGTTCTTTGATCTGCTGAATCTAGCCATGTATTTAGATTTTTGATTTTTGGGCCCTGTTATCAACTTTGTCCACATTGAGGTCAAAGGGTCCAAAATTAAACTTTGTTTGATTTCATCAAAATTGAACTCTTGGGGTTCTTTGATATGCTGAATCTAACCATGTATTTAGATTTTGGATATTGGACCATAATAGGTGAATGTCCAATTTAAAATTTTAAGTTCTTAGACCACATTCATTCTGTGTCAGAAACCTATGCTGTGTCAAATATTTAATCACAATCAAAATTCAGAGCTGTATCAAGCTTGAATATTGTGTCCATACTTGCCCCAACTATTCAGGGTTCGACCTCTGCGGTCGTATCAAGCTGCGCCCTGCGAGCATTTTATTAAAATCTGTACTAGTAATTATTGAAAAATCTATGATATTTGATTAAATTTCATTCTTTTGAGAAAACATGAAACTTGAACATACATGTATATTAATTATCAAACCATACAGTACAATCATAGTAGTAACATAGTAATAGATAAAAATAATAACTGTTACTCAGTATTAATATTGGGCAAAAACAATAAACTGAGTTACTAGAACTATGATAATGGCAGACTAAAAGTAGCTGATCTAGATTTTGTGGCACAAAATTGAAGAAAGAAGAAACGGATCACAATAAGAAAACCAGACCAATTAAATTCCAAGTTAGTTGAAATGATTTTTGGCAAGATTTGCAGTACATTTTGCTGTCATCATACAGTAACCAGGGCCATAACTTCTCCCAAACCGGCTATATTTCCGATAACCTTTATTTGCAATGTTAATACTGGTACCGTCGCTTGTTCATGTTCATGTTCCTTTGACATTAAATTTGGGTCTTCGCCGACTGCCATACTTTTATTCTCGGCGTTACGTATTAGAGGAAGTTTCAGGCATTTATCTCTGTATTCTTGTATTATTCTTATTTTATCAAGAATAACAAAAGAGAGTAATGTTTTTGATAAGACACAACAACAATTCGCTGTAGGCAGGTTTACAAAATGTACAAACGAATCAAAGACCAAGAAATTTTAGCAAGTTTACTTTAAAGATTATAATTTGAGAAAATATTGTCTGTACTAGCCAACTTTCACAGAATTAAAGTTGTTTACGTTGAAAATTTAGATCACGGATGATGGTTAATTACGTTTTTCGGTAATCAGATATACCACACGTTCCTATCCTTAACATGAAAACACCGAGACTTCCCAAAAATATATAGGTGGTGCTCCTGTCATTGGAGGAACAAAACAGGCAGTTTTGTACTCAATTATGGCGATCTGAAACTCGATTGAAATCCATTTAACGATATCTGAGCGTTTAGATAGGAAGCGAAAAATATTGTGCGCCATACTGGCGCTTACATTTGCCACTCTATGCACCATTTCTGGTCGAAATGCGCAATTGGCGCATGGAGTAACGCCTTCCTGATCACTGTATAAGTATTGGCAGATTGTCTTTATAAAACATACTTCTTCTATAGAACATTAGAAGCATTAATGTCATATCTTCAGACGAGCCCTACCCAGGGTTGCTCTGGTGCCCAATGGAATGTAAATGCTCTTGCTTAAATAGTACCAGAGTGCATGTAATATTTGGCCAATAACTAGACATGTGATATGTGTAGTACACATGAATCTTAGCAAAGTGTAATTGAGATTTGTAATTTCTTTGTCTTGCAACAATGTTGAAATGTTGAAAAGAGAGGCATGCCATTATGTTAATATCAATATGATCATTTATACTAAATTAGTAATTCAGGCTCTTTGGAACCTTTAGTTAAAAAGAAAGGCATGCCAGAAAGCTTTCACACTTTGTAAGATTGTTTGTTATCATTTGTAAATTTAATATGTCAATACAAAACACTTATTTAGATTAGACAATTTCTTTCCGGAGTTATGGGACTTTAACTTTCATTGGGTTTTTACAACATACTTGTGGGGGATATTTCACTACAGTGTATATATTTAGTCAAATTCCCATAACTTTCATGGTTCATTGGTCAACATGTTTTCATGGTTTGATCTGTTTCTCAGATACTCAAAACAAAAGATCAGCTATGTTTATTGTATGGAATGATTGTCAGGTGTACATGTCAGGCTGGCAGGGTTCATCTGAATTTGACCTGATTTGCATGGAGCTTTTATAATGCTATATTTATGAGATTGTATAAGATATTTTAACTTTAAGGGGCATTTCCTCCCACTTCCTCCTCACTCATCACATTCGTCATTAGCTACATAGGTCCTGAAAATCTTCAATGTGATAATGTCTGAGATTGAATTAGTGATTAACACCACTTTCTGTGCCCTTGGCTATATCATGGCAGCCAGTTTTTATCGACCGCAAAAAATTTTTGTGGTCGATATTGGTATGACGTTAGGCGTCGTCGTCGTCGTTGTCGTCGTCCGAGACGCATTGGTTTCGCACTCTAACTTTAGTTTAAGTGAATGGATCTCTATGAAATTTTACCATAAGGTTCAATATCACAAAAGGAAGGTTGGGATTGATTTTGGGGTTATGGTACCAACAGTTAAGGAATTAGGGGCCAAAAGGGGCCAAAAATAAGCATTTTGTAACTTCCAGACATAACTTGTGTGTTAGTGTATGGATCTCTCTGACATTGTACCACAAGGTTCCATATCACAAATGGAATGCTGGGATTGATTTTTGGGGTAATTGCCTCAAAATTTTAGGAATTAGGGGCCAAAAGGGCCAAAAAAGCATTTTCTGGTTTCATGACAATAACTTGTGTGTAAGTGTATGGATCTTTCTGAATTTGTACTATAAGGTTCCATATCACAAAGGAAAGCTGGAATTGACTTTGGGGTAATTGCCTGAAACGTGTAGGAATTAGGGGCAAAAAGGGCCAAAATAAGCATTTTCTAGTTTCAGACAATAACTTGTGTTCAAGTGTATGGATCTCTCTGAAATTGTACTGCAAGGTACCATACCTCAAAGGAAGGCTAGGATTGAGTTTGGGGTGATGAATCATAAGGGGTTCAAAAATTTGGGGGATTTTTTTTCTTTAAAATTTTCCATTTTAAGTTGGTTATTTCTGATTTATATTTAAAAGCAAATAATAATGATATGGCAGGAGATACACACCAAACAGGATGTGTAAATTATTATATAATAAGTATTGTGCAACAGCAAGAAATTTTCAATTGCACAGTATTGCGCAATAGCAAGAAATCTTCAATTGCACAGTATTGCGCAATAGCAAGAAATATCCAATAGCACAATATTGCGCAATAGCAAGAAATTGTCAATTGTACAGTATTGCGCAATAGCAAGAAATATTCAATTGCACAGTATTGCGCAATTGCAAGAAATATTCAATTGCACAGTATTGTGCAAAAGAAGATACTTTGTATAAATTGCTTATTTCTTGACCAATTTCAATGGGGTTTTATTCTTGAACTCTTGGGGTTCTTTAATATGCTGAATCTTATCGTGTATTAAGTTTTTGGATTTTGGGCCCGTTTTAAATTGGTCCACATTGAGGTCCAAAGGGTCCAAAATTAAACTTTGTTTGATTTCATCAAAATTGAATTATTGGGGTTCTTTGATATGCGAATCTAACCGTGTATTTAGATTCTTAATTTTAGTCCGTTTTCAAATTGGTCTACATTAAGGTCCAAAGGTTCCAAAATTAAACTTAGTTTGATTTTAACAAAATTGAATTCTTAGAGTTCTTTGATATGCTGAATCTAAACATGTATTTAGATTTTTGATTATGGGCCCAGTTTTCAAGTTGGTCCAAATCGGGTCCAAAATTAAACTTTGTTTGATTTCAACAAAATTGAATATATGGGGTTCTTTGATATGCTGAATCTAACCATGTATTTAGATTTTTGATTTTTGGGCTCGTTATCAGTTTTGTCCACATTGAGGTCAAAAGGGTCCAAAATTAAACTTTGTTTGATTTCATCAAAATTGAATTATTGGGGTTCTTTGGTATGCGAATCTAACTGTGTATTTAGATTCTTAATTTTTGGTCCCGTTTTCAAATTGGTCTACATTAAGGTCCAAAGGGTCCAAAATTAAACTTAGTTTGATTTTAACAAAATTGAATTCTTAGGGTTCTTTGATATGCTGAATCTAAACATGTATTTAGATTTTGATTATGGGCCCAGTTTTCAAGTTGGTCCAAATCGGGGTCCAAAATTAAACTTTGTTTGATTTCAACAAAATTGAATATATGGGGTTCTTTGATATGCTGAATCTAACCATGTATTTAGATTTTTGATTTTTGGGCCCGTTATCAATTTTGTCCACATTGAGGTCAAAAGGGTCCAAAATTAAACTTTGTTTGATTTCATCAAAAATTGAATTATTGGGGTTCTTTGATATGCCGAATCTAACCGTGTATTTAGATTCTTAATTTTTAGTCCCGTTTTCAAATTGGTCTACATTAAGGTCCAAAGGTTCCAAAATTAAACTTAGTTTGATTTTAACAAAATTGAATTCTTAGGGTTCTTTGATATGCTGAATCTAAACATGTATTTAGATTTTTGATTATGGGCCCAGTTTTCAAGTTGGTCCAAATTGGGGTCCAAAATTAAACTTTGTTTGATTTCAACAAAATTGAATATATGGGGTTCTTTGATATGCTGAATCTAACCATGTATTTAGATTTTTGATTTTGGGCCCGTTATCAACTTTGTCCACATTGAGGTCAAAGGGTCCAAAATTAAACTTTGTTTGATTTCATCAAAATTGAATTATTGGGGTTCTTTGATATGCCGAATCTAACCGTGTATTTAGATTCTTAATTTTTGGTCCCGTTTTCAAATTGGTCTACATTAAGGTCCAAAGGGTCCAAAATTAAACTTAGTTTGATTTTAACAAAATTGAATTCTTAGGGTTCTTTGATATGCTGAATCTAAACATGTATTTAGATTTTTGATTATGGGCCCAGTTTTCAAGTTGGTCCAAATCGGGTCCAAAATTAAACTTTGTTTGATTTCAACAAAAGTTGAATATTTGGGGTTCTTTGATATGCTGAATCTAACCATGTATTTAGATTTTTGATTTTTGGGCCCCATTATCAATTTTTTCCACATTGAGGTCAAAAGGGTCCAAAATTAAACTTTGTTTGATTTCATCAAAATTGAATTATTGGGGTTCTTTGATATGCGAATCTAACCGTGTATTTAGATTCTTAATTTTGGTCCCATTTTCAAATTGGTCTATATTAAGGTCCAAAGGGTCCAAAATTAAACTTAGTTTGATTTTAACAAAATTGAATTCTTAGGGTTCTTTGATATGCTGAATCTAAACATGTATGTAGATTTTTGATTATGGGCCCAGTTTTCAAGTTGGTCCAAATTGGGGTCCAAAATTAAACTTTGTTTGATTTCAACAAAAATTGAATATATGGGGTTCTTTGATATGCTGAATCTGACCATATATTTAGATTTTTGATTTTGGGCCCGTTATCAATTTTTCCACATTGAGGTCAAAAGGGTCCAAAATTAAACTTTGTTTGATTTCATCAAAATTGAATTATTGGGGTTCTTTGATATGCGAATCTAACCGTGTATTTAGATTCTTAATTTTTGGTCCCGTTTTCAAATTGGTCTACATTAAGGTCCAAAGGGTCCAAAATTAAACTTAGTTTGATTTTAACAAAATTGAATTCTTAGGGTTCTTTGATATGCTGAATCTAAACATGTATTTAGATTTTTGATTATGGGCCCAGTTTTCAAGTTGGTCCAAATCGGGGTCCAAAATTAAACTTTGTTTGATTTCAACAAAATTGAATATTTGGGGTTCTTTGATATGCTGAATCTAATCATGTATTTAGATTTTTGATTTTGGGCCCCATTATCAATTTTGTCCACATTGAGGTCAAAAGGGTCCAAAATTAAACTTTGTTTGATTTCATCAAAATTGAATTATTGGGGTTCTTTGATATGCGAATCTAACCGTGTATTTAGATTCTTAATTTTTGGTCCCGTTTTCAAATTGGTCTATATTAAGGTCCAAAGGGTCCAAAATTAAACTTAGTTTGATTTTAACAAAATTGAATTCTTAGGGTTCTTTGATATGCTGAATCTAAACATGTATGTAGATTTTTGATTATGGGCCCAGTTTTCAAGTTGGTCTAAATTGGGGTCCAAAATTAAACTTTGTTTGATTTCAGCAAAATTGAATATATGGGGTTCTTTGATATGCTGAATCTGACCATATATTTAGATTTTTGATTTTTGGGCCCGTTATCAATTTTTCCACATTGAGGTCAAAAGGGTCCAAAATTAAACTTTGTTTGATTTCATCAAAATTGAATTATTGGGGTTCTTTGATATGCCGAATCTAACCGTGTATTTAGATTCTTAATTTTTGGTCCCGTTTTCAAATTGGTCTACATTAAGGTCCAAAGGGTCCAAAATTAAACTTAGTTTGATTTTAACAAAATTGAATTCTTAGGGTTCTTTGATATGCTGAATCTAAACATGTATTTAGATTTTTGATTATGGGCCCAGTTTTCAAGTTGGTCCAAATTGGGGTCCAAAATTAAACTTTGTTTGATTTCAACAAAATTGAATATATGGGGTTCTTTGATATGCTGAATCTAACCATGTATTTAGATTTTGATTTTGGGCCCGTTATCAACTTTGTCCACATTGAGGTCAAAAGGGTCCAAAATTAAACTTTGTTTGATTTCATGGGCCCGTTATCAACTTTGTCCACATTGAGGTCAAAGGGTCCAAAATTAAACTTTGTTTGATTTCAACAAAATTGAACTCTTGGAGTTCTTTGATATGCTGAATCTAACCATGTATTTAGATTTTGGATATTGGACCATAATAGGTGAATGTCCAATTTAAAAATTGTAAGTTTTTAGACCGCATTCATTCTGTGTCAGAAACCAATACTAGGTCAAATATCTAATCACAATCCAAATTCAGAGCTGTATCAAGTATGAATGTAGTGACCATACTTGCCCCAACTGTTCAGGGTTCGACCTCTACGGTCGTATTAAGTTGCGCCCCGTGGAGCATTTTATTATCATTGGAGGAGGCAGGAGTTTCTAGAGAGAACCACTGATCTTCCTCAGGAAAAATAAGAAAAACAGGCAAGCCTTGTCAGAAAAGATGGGAGTGGAACACATCTCGCCAAGGCCAAAAATAAAATTTAGATTGTTTGATCTTGCCTACCTACCCACCTAAAAAGCAGCCTACCCGAAAAATTTTATGACGCAAATACCTGAAAAATTTTATAACGCAAATCTGTTCAAACTTTTTTTTTGAAGATTTTTTTCCTGCTCTAACATCGTTTTCCTGTCTAAAACATGTAACTTATGTTGTTGACCAACAAAAAATAAAATTCCTACCTACCTACCCAACCCTACAAGGAATGGATAGGCAACATTAAACAAAGAATGTTTTAAGGGTAGCCCAAGAGTTGGGTTCAACCTAACAACAAGGTAGTGATCATGGAAGATGAAATACTTAGACCACTCAGTCATCATGGCCCCAATTTAAATAATCAAGCTTTGTGGCTATAAAACATAATTCTGTTTTACAGATGCAAAAGCAGCATCAGATACAAAGACGAGGAGGAGACGTGGCTCTCAGTAAAATGTGTCGACTCTTTGGAGATCATTTGGGAACTGAGTTACCTACCTTGTGGGAAACTATTACTAGTCCTTTAGAAAAGTTAGAAAAAGGTATGTTGAAAATCTCTGTATATAAAATCAGACTTATAAAATATACCTGGTACTAAAAATGGCCATAGAATGTGTTTAAGGTAGACTGACATTATGATACTGTAAATTCAGAAATGAATGCATGCATTTTTTATTGCAATTCCTTGACCACTGGAAAAAAAAATTAGTCTTATTAATGTGATTGCAAAAATTTTATCATGGTGAATAATTACTGAAATCCTAAATGCAAGTTTGCCTTTTTACAAATCTGATTCGGTTGCATTTTTCGCATTGATAAAAACATAGCAATAATTTCTGAATTTACAATACTGTTCCTTAATTATTTTCAAAAGGAATTTTATCAGAAATCAGTATCTTTTTTAAAATTTGTATATTATGTAAATTTAACTCAGCATAGTATTAGGGAATGATTTGATATTGGGACTGAAACATTATAATTTGATTTTACGATACAGAGGATTTTCAAATCTTCCAGGCAGTCAGTCCCTATTTAAAGATAATTTAAAATTTTATTATACCCACTAGGCATGGATTTTTTTGTCACTTTCAAATAACCACTTGAGATATACTTTGCCTGATCTTGTCAAGAATAGGCAGAAGATACCATATGGATATTTAAAACCCATAATTCAATGAGAAACTGAAACTTCTTAGCCCACAAAAATGAAAAATGATGAGCCGGCAAACAACAATCTACAAACCACTAGATAGAATAATAAACAATGAGAAACTGAAACCTCACCTAAAACTGAGGGTGATCTCAGGTGTTCTGGAAGGGTTAGCAAAAAATTGCTCCACATCTCTTGTTGTAAGCAAATTCTTGTTTTATTTCAGATATTACAGAAGAAATTCCAACAAATATTGCTCAAGAGACTGTTAATTCATTACAGTTAATAGAAGCTGTAGGATCCTCACTAGACTCATCACTCACAGAACAGGTATTTAACCTCACCACATATTTATGTGTCCACCTCAGTTCAGGAACATTTAAGTGGTTGTTTATTGTCATATATTAATGTTTTTGTCATTTTGAGATTACGGGGCAATTGAAAGTTATTCGATAATTCCCTATTTTCAGTTTGATTTACTGTAGAAATAAATGTTCACTTTGATAAACACTTTCTCAAAAGATTTTTTTATTGGAAAACTTTTTTAAAAAATCAGAAATTCTGACATCACTTTGTTGAGCTGCTGTCACATTGACATACATCCTTTTAAACAAGTACTGAAATAAGATATGTTTAATGAGAAACACAAATGATTGAAGCCAACAGCTTATTTTATTCAGTTAAAGAGACATAGAAACTTTTGAAGAAGAAAGAAGAATAGTTACAGTTTTGATCAGGGCTTCCAAAAATATTTGAGACAGCCGAACATTTTATATCTGATCCCGAATTTAATCCCTTAAGACTAAGTAACAAAAGGCAATTATGGTAATCAGTTGGCCATCCCAATAATTGACAATAAAAAAAAGGATATTAAACTTTACTTTGATATAAATTCAAGTTCTGACGTAAACTGTTAAATTGGCAGTGCATCATTCAAAGTGTGCAACATCAGCGTTCTAATATCTGCCTTAGACTCTTTATTTGTGCAAAATAACGTTGTCAAAAACTTTATTTTCGTTTTAAAAGCACAACCTAATACCGGATGTTGACTTGACAATGGTAAAACATGAACCAGAGACGGATATGTAAAATCCGTATGCGTTTTCAACGTCGACAGAGTGTGAGAAGCACTTTCACGTTATTTCTTCAACAAAATACTCGAAATGAGCGTTAGATACAGGTATCAATGATAATTTTAGCATTTTGAAGAAATTAGGATGCATAATTAAATTTCCAACCTATGCACATGTGCACTAGTGTACTAGTTCAAACCATGTGGTTCTGAAGATTTTTCTTTAAAACCTTTTTAAATTCGTCATCAAATCAATTTTATAAATTAACGTATTTCTTATAATTTTAATCTTTTGGACTAAATTAATTAGATGCAAACCGCTGAAATGTAAAAAAATAACTTAGAATAGACAGTGTATACAATGTCCGGATCAAAAAAATAATTTAGCTGTCAACTGAACAGGTAGATTTCGACTAATTAGCCTTGATTAAAATGATAAGGTATTAAAGTAGGGGTTGTATTGATATTAATTAATCATCATGTCACTTTTATGACTGGAAATGTGTGGCTGTTTAACATGTTTAAAGCCAAAGATTGCGTCAAAAACATCGCAAATTATGTTAAAATGACCGTCTCTTAAGAAAGCCTTGAACACTAAAAAGTAGATGTCCGGTTCATGCTTATCCCAGGTGGACAATGTCCGATAAAAATGTAAATTTCCGGAATATATGACCGTTTTGGAAGCCATGGTTTTGATACTTTGTTGTATACATCATATCCACAAAATTGTGATATATATTTTATCGACCGCAAAAAATTTTGCGGTCGATATTGGTATCATTCGTCAGTGTCGTCCGAAGACATTTGGTTTCTGGACAATAACTTTAGTATAAGTAAATAGAAATCTATGAAATTTAAACAGTGTAAGGAGGTAATCGAAACACAACATTTTAGTTATTTACTGCATCAGGATCCTGTTGTATGTTTTGAATTAGCTGTCAATTTAATTTTTCTCATTTCAGATTTCAGAAATTAAATAAAATGAATATGAATTCAAATCATATAACCAATTCTAAGTCCTATGAACAGTTATTCTGTGTCTATTATTGTCAAATATTTAATTACAATCCAAATTCAGACCTGTATTAGCGTGGATATTGTGTCCTCTGTTCAGGACCTCGTATCCAGCTGCGCTCGTCGAAGCAACTTATTTAATTTGCAATCAAAATTTTACTGATAAAATACTGTAAATTTTGAAATTTTCAAAGTTTTTATTAATGTAATGGTATAGGTTTTGCAGAAATAACAACATGCATAGCAATATTAGTATGCAGCAATTACTTGCAATAGTTAATCTCACATTTTTGTGCATTCTTCAAAAATCGCAATAATAAATGCACTCAAACATTTTAGAATTTATAGTATTCATCAACTGTCAAGATGAAGAACAGGAATAAAAGCCCTGTTCATTGATAATTTTCTATGTTTTCTATGTATTGTGTGCATTTTGTCCCAGACATTTACTCCATATCCTTTCATTTTCTATATCATGTCTAATGGATTAGATTTATTCTAAATATTTGTGTTTCATATATGGTAAAATATTCTGCAAAATGCATGTAGTCTCAATATTTTCCAGCTTTTATAATTATTATCTTGTTAATTTTCAGATAAAACAGAAACTTTCCTCCATTTTGAATGGATTAAAGAACTCATATACAGCAATAAGACACATGTCTGCACGAAGTGTGGGCATGATGGCACAGATATTAACCTCACATACCTTATCATTTATTATGGATAAAATCCTGCCATTAATGGGCGACATGGAACATGAAAAACATAGACAAGGAGCTTGTGAAGCTTTAGCCTGTATCTTTTTACAACTAACAGATATTTGAGTGTGGCAGCATATAGATTAGAAAACAAGAAAATGTGTTCATAGGATACTATACCCTGTTCACACTATATCACATTTCCAAGTTTACATCATAATGAACATGAGTTAAGCCTTCCAATTGATATTTTATCTTGTGTTTTTCTATGTTGTGATGTTATACTATTGTTTCAGAAAAAGGGAGAAGGTTTGGTACCATTAAAACGTTTAATCCCGCTGCAAATGTTTGCACCTGTCCTAAGTCAGGAATCTGATGTACAGTAGTTGTCGTTTGTTTATGTAATTTATACGTGTTTCTCGTTTCTCGTTTTTATATAGACTAGACCGTTGGTTTTCCCGTTTGAATGGTTTTACACTAGTAATTTTGGGGCCCTTTATAGCTTGTTGTTGGGTGTGAGCCAAGGCTCCGTGTTGAAGGCCGTACATTGACCTATAATGGTTTACTTTTATAAATTGTTATTTGGATGGAGAGTTGTCTCATTGGCACTCACACCACATCTTCCTATATCTATGTGTACTATGTTTCAAGTTGATGTGACTACCACTTTAATGTGAACTACCTTTAACTAAAAAAAATTAACCTGGTGGACAGACAGATGGATTGAATAACAGGTAGTATGGACCCACAGACCAGAAAACAATATGAGGTTGTGAGTTTGAACTCTGCAAGTGGCAGATGCGTTCAAGTCCAATCTTAATTGACTAGGATTGTCAGTTTTCATGTTGAAGGTATTGGTTCTTTACGGGCACTCCAGCTTCCTTCACCAATAAAAACTGACCGCCACCAAATAGCCAATAGTGCTGAAAGTGGCGTTAAACACCAATCAATCAATGAATCCTATAATAAAGTATAAAAGGCCCCAGAATATTGTGACTCCAAATTATGTACTCGTATCCCTCTCAATGTCTGTTTAGCTTAGATAAGAGGCAATAGTACTTTGGTATACCAATGTTCTTGACATAAAATTCCATTTGTAACATACCAAACAACAGAAAACATGGAGGAAATCTTGGCTCTTCTTGAAGAGCTTTTCTGGATTGACTTTCATCAGTACCGCTCAAACCTATGAAAACATTTGAAAGTCATGGATGTAAAAATACGAAGAAACGTTAGCTCTTTTGTGATCAAAAGAAAAGCTAAATTAATCCAAGTTAGTTTCTAAATAATTTTTTAACTTATCAAGGGGGATAAAATATACAATATTATCCTTAACACTACATAGGTGTTATAGACGTGATGGGAATGGATCTCTTGCCATACATAGTATTACTGGTAGTACCCATTCTAGGGAGAATGAGTGATCAGAATGAGGCCGTCAGACTCATGGCCACACACTGTTTTGCCACACTTATTCGACTAATGCCACTTGAGGTTAGTATAAAACGTTTTAAAATAGTTGTACCTATTCTTGATACAGCGAGTGGTCAGAACAAAGGGTGTCAATATTCTATATTATTTTGAAAGCAAATTAATTTTTCATTTTTTTTTTTAGATCTGTATACCAGGTCTTTTTGTATGGCTAAATACATGAAATAAATTATTTTGAAATCAATTGCCACTTATTTTTCTTATTTATTTATTTCTCAATGCATTTTTTGAAACATACACATACTAGCAGACCAAATTCTACTTGTCATTGTAGCAAGTAATAAACTTATAACTGGTGATCTATACTGGTAGATTTTCAACAAGTTCATAGACCATTCTTTCAATAAAACAATATTTTTTTAGATTGTGAAGATCCACTGTTATGAGCTTCTCGTCATAGAAGGCATTAAGTGTAGGTTTTGATTTATTTTTTTTTTTTCAAAGGCAGGGGTACCAGACCCACCTGAGATGGAGGCTAGGCTGACAGCAGAGAAAGAAAAGCAACGTCAGTTTTTGGAACAGTTGATGGATAGCTCAAAGTTGGAGAGTTACAAAGTGGCTATACCAGTAGATGCAGAACTCAGAAAATATCAACAGGTACAGACAGGGGTTCAAATAAGTGCGGGTCTGAAGTCCAGAACCTATCTTCTGGGTGTGGACCTCTTCATTTTGGAATTACAAAAGTCAAGGACCTCCCATTCTTTACACTGATGCTTTATACTGGACCTTCAAGTTTTTTAAGTTCGACCTTTTACAGGAAAATTCAAATGATCCCAATTGAGTTTACATCTTGATATAACACATAATCCAAAGAAAAACTTTATTCACTTGCTCTTTCTGAACAATCTTTTTCCTATTTCAACAGGATGGTGTAAATTGGTTAGCATTTCTAAATAAGTACAGTTTACATGGAATACTGTGTGATGACATGGGATTAGGGAAGACTTTGCAATCTATCTGTATCTTAGCTAGTGACCATTTTCTGAGAGACCAAAAGTACCAGGTATGTTTAAAGAAATGAGACTTGTATGTTTTTTTAATTATCTATTTTTAGGAGGGGGGTATAATTTAAATTTATCCTTTCTGCTCCATACTATGACATGAAGGCTTTGAGAACCATTGATACCTTAAAGTTATAGTATATAGTTACTAAGAGATTAAACTGAAAGAAAATACATGAATGATATTATGATACTGTTAAGTGGAAATTATTCACTACAGTTTTATTATTACAACTCTCATGGGAATAGAAATATGCAAAAAAATATACTTTCAGTAGAATCTCTGATGTGGCATTTTGGTACATAGATAAAAGAAGATGTGTGGTATGAGTGCCAATGAGACAACTCTCCATCCAATTCACAATTTGTAAAAGTAAACCATTATAGGTCAAAGTACGCTATCATTTGAAAATTGATGAGAAAATATGTTTGTATACATTATTGAATGTATCCTTAAGACTTATATTGTGCGATGATGATGGAAGTCCAGTGGCATGTTAAAAGAGGACGTGAACATATCAATATGATATGATATAAACCCTTTGTACTAGACAGACAAGCTGAGAGGGATTTTTAACCTGCCAGTTAACAAATCACAGTCTGCAGAAAGACATATCACCATACCAAGAAACGTTGTTCCGACTCTAAGCTGACCAGTCTCTTAAATGGAGCATGCATAGCCTTGTGTTAAGTGCACAATCTCTGCATTGTAAAGAAATCCTTGAAGTAACAGAGATCTGTATATTACCTATTAAAGGCAAAATTTCTGCTTCTTATTTACATATATTTACAGTAAGAAGAAGTGGTAGGATTGTTAATGAGACAAGTACCCACTTATGTCTGATTGACAAGGATTCAAGCAAGAATAGGTCACTGTATAGCCTTCAACAATAAGAAAAACTTGTACTAAAAGGCCCCAAAATGACAAGATGTTAAACAATTCAAACCTCATAATCTGTGATCATGATACCTTTTTATACGACCGCAAAAATTTTTGGGATCGTATAATGGTATGATGTCGTTTGCGTCGTCCGAAGACACATTTGGTTTTCGGACAATAACTTTAGTTTAAGTAAATGGATCTCTATAAAAATTTTATAAGAAGGTTCAATACCACAAAAGGAAGGTTGGGATTGATTTTGGGGACGATGGTCCGAACCGTTTAGGAATTGGGGGCCCAAAACAAGCATTTTTCTAGTTTCAGGATAATAACTTGTGTATAAGTATTTTGATTGCTCTGAAATTGTACTACAATGTTTAATACCACAAGTAGAAGGTTGGGATTCATTTTGAGGATTATAGTGCCAACAGTTTAGGAATTAAGGGCCAAAAGAAGCATTTTGTAGTTTCCAGACAATAACTTGTGTGTGAGTGGATCTCTCTGACATTGTACCACAATGTTCCATATCACAAAGGAAGTCTGGGATTGGATTTGGGGTAATTGCCCTAACATGCAGGAATAAGGGCCAAAACAAGCATTTTCTAGTTTCCAGACAATAACTTGTGTTTAGTGAATGGATCTCTCTGAAATTGTACTACAAGGTTCAATACTACAAAGGAAAGGCTGGAATTGAGTTTGAGGGTAATTGCTCAAGGAGGATTCAAAAGTTGGGGGTGGAATTTTTTCAAATTTTTTTAAAGGGTTCATATTTTTTTTACAAAATTTTTCAAATTTCAAATTTTTGAAAAGTTTCAAGAAGAAAGAAGAAACCTTCAATTGCACAGTATTGCTCAATAGATTTGTAAGATTTTTGATCACATTTATTTTGTGTCAGAAACCTATATGATGTCAAAATTTGATCACAATCCAAATTCAGACAGTATCAAGCTTGAATATTGTGTCCAAATTTGCCTCAACTGTTCAGGATTCGACCTCTGCCGTCGTATCAGGCTGTGCGCAGCGAAGCATTTTATTTCAGTGGCAGTTCAAATTTCCAACCTTCACTCCTATATGTCAACTTCACTAACCTTTCCTGACATATTGTTAATTTTGTAATGCCCTGAATCTGCATGAAATATTAGTCGCAGGACATTTAACCATCCTCAATCAAATTTTTATAAATATAATTAATTTTTATTTTTCAGAGCACAAAAGGTCCTGATTGTGCACCAATGCCATCTATTGTTGTGTGTCCACCCACACTGATTGGTCACTGGGTATATGAAGTTAATAAGTTTGTGGATGTGAAATATCTTAATCCTCTGATGTATGCTGGACCCCCAGGGGAGAGAACTAGGTTTGTGATATTATCAGTATATTATTAGTCCCCTACCGACCAAGTCGAAGGGGACTTTAGGTTTGCACTCTGTCCATCTGTCTGTCTGTCTGTCTGTCTGTCCATCCGTCAGTTCGGCAAATAAGTTTTCAGACTTTTTTTCTTCATGCTTGAAGATATTGATTTGTTATTTGGTGTATTGTTTTATCATGACAAGTTACAGGTCAAGTTCGATTTTCACGATTTTAGCTTTTCTCCTTGTTCAGTTATAGCCCTTTCCTAAAATTAAATTTTGATGAAATACTTATCAATTACTAGATTTCTGTTCTGAAAAGGAAATAGCTCATTTTTAACTTTCCTAGAATTAAATTTTTGATGAAATACTTATCAGATTTCTGTTCAAAGGAAATAACTCATTTTTAAAAAGATTTATAAAAGACATTGTATTAAGATAAATGACATTTTGGGAATTTTTTCCTTTTCTTTAGTAAATTGTTTGAAGAATTTAGTGGTAGGTTTGTTTGTTATTTTATGTAGTTTACACCATGACAAGTTATAGATCAAGTTAGAATTTCGTTCCATTACAATGAATTTTTAACCGTTAGGGGACTATGTATTGCCGTGCAATTCTCACAGAATGCTTGTTGTATCTTTATTGATGATATAACAGTATACTATACTTATATATACTAAAAACTGTAACTTATTGTCGCAACTTTTGCAAGTAGGAAAATAACACAAATATCTTAAACTTCATTTTATAACTACATTTTCATAAAAGAAATAAAAAATATGTGAAAATAAATTGCTGTAAAGTCGGCTAGAAAGGGCTAAACACAAATTCAGTATCCCAGAAAATAGTTTACAGTAGCTAGGTACAAATTCAATTTACCTTATACCTCAATTTTACAGTCACCTATTTGTATTGGTCATCTTTTCCATTAGTCCGTGCACAATTTGTACAGTCGATTCCGGTTATTTGCATAGCCTATTTGTTAGAAAAAATATGCAATAAAGCGGAGTATGCTTATATCCGAAATGCCAAATTACGGAGTCAAATAACATCGACAGTAAAGATCAGTAAAGGAAATCCCTGAAGAAAGATGAACGTTTATAATCCACTTACAACATATTGAATGTTGATTTATTCTAATAAAAGTTATATGTCTAGTGTCATACATGTTATTTTATTTTGTATTCTTTCAATAAAGATTATAAACACATTTTGTTTTAGTTTATTTGCGTGCCGACGTTTCCTTTCCTTTACAGGGATACGAAAATAAAACAATTTGTTCTAAAATAGATTTGTTTCTATGACCCGTATGTACAATGTACATTGTTACGCTTTGATGTCTAGTGTCATACATGTTATTTTATTTTGTATTCTTTCAATAAAGATTATAAACACATTTTGTTTTAGTTTATTTGCGTGCCGACGTTTCCTTTCCTTTACAGGGATACGAAAATAAAACAAATTGTTCTAAAAATAGATTTGTTTCTATGACCCGTATGTACAATGTACATTGTTACGCTTTGATTAAAATAAACTGTTTAACAATACTACACAGTTTATAATCATTTTAACAATAGATGTGTAATGAACTGCCTTTAATATGCAGTATGTACAGCTTGCACAGTGAAGTAACACTGTTTATTTAACCTCATTAGTTTCGTATATGCAAAGCAGTAATGGGGCCCTGTACGGGTAATTTGCTGGACACGAGTGTTGAAAGTGAGAAAATATAATAATTAGAAGTAAATGCTCTTTTCATAGAACATTAAAAAATAAATGATTGATGTATAAAATTCTTTAACCATATATAAATGCCCTGTAATATTTAACACAAATGCAGATCACCCCAAGCCCAATATTACGAGAGTTCACATTGGATAATGATCGATAATTAGCAGGAGTTATTGTTTTTAAAATTCACCCCAAATGTAATCTATGGACATTGTTTGAAATCCAATCAATTATTAACACCTTTTGTGATAGAATGGTCAGTGTTTTACAACAATTACCTGTTTGACATTTTATGACCTCGAGTCTTAAAATAGAACATGGGAAACTTTACCTGTGTAGACATCGAGGTTTATTTTAAATCAAATTCCATCATATAAACACGAAAGAAACTATTTTAAAACTTTATTTAAATAACACAAAAGTAAACATGATATAATAACGAAAATAATGATGCATTCATGAAAATATACTCACCAAATTGCCGTTTCTGGTAAAAATCTCGTCAGTTTTAACTAAGCATGTCTAGATGGCGATTATTTTCTATGCAATAAACCGAAAGGCCACTATGCATATAACCGGACAATTTAACATTAGATGAATGGGAAAGGGTTTTGTGCAGGAGAAAACTATGCAATTAACCGAATTATGCTATTAAGCGATATGCAATTAAGTGGAGTCGACTGTATATTGGTTTGCTGAAAGAAAAAGGTGATAATTACTCTAAAGCCATTCATTGCAAAATTTCCATTTAGCCTCCATTTTGTTATGATCCTACTGAATTCCACTGTTTCAGTGTTCTGCTTTTGACCTTTTAATTTCTATACTGCTTGTACGTGATGCAATCAGAAAATTTTTCTGTTATGTTATTTCTAGAAGCAAGATGATATTTTAAAAATTCTGCATTTATCAGGATGCAGTATGGAATTAAGAGCACTGCTGTTATAAAAACAACATAAGACATTTTTTGTTTAGTCAGGAGCATTATTTTTTAATAAAAAACACAAGAAACAAATACTGGCGTAAATATACATATACAAAAATAACTTATTTTCTGTTGTTTTTTTTCTTTTCAGATTACAGAAGAAAGTAAAGAAGCACAACTTGATAGTAGCATCATATGATGTTGTCAGAAATGACATTGATTTCTTTGGGTTAGTATTCTGTATCTGGGGCTCTGATTAAAATTTATTAAATGTTATATAAAATGGTCAATTAAAGTTTTTTCTTGTTATATTATTTGTGAAATTAGCTGGTCTTCTTTAGGTTATGAACTTAGCAACTTTTTTAAAACTGCTGTTTTTTTGTCAAATAATGATATGACTGCCATGTGTCTGTGATTTGTGAATTAATTTTTTGTTTGTGTATATTTTAAACAAACAAATGTACTTTAAATTCAGAAATTATTGCGTGCATTTATTATTGCGATTTTTCAAGAATGGACAAAAAAGCGAGTTTAATTATTGCGATTTCAAAAAAATCTGCAAACAGATCTATGTTTCATTTATCAGAATGTGAGTTCTTATTATTGCGATACTCATCCAATCGCATTATTCGCATTAATAAGAACCTCGCAATAATTTCTGAATTTACAGTACTTCATTTTTAGCTCACCTGGCCCAAAGGGCCAAGTGAGCTTTTCTCATCACTTGGTGTCCGTCGTCCGTCGTCGTTAGCTTTACAAAATCTTCTCCTCTGAAACCCACGGGCCAAATTTAACCAAACTTGGCCACAATCATCATTAGGGTATCTAGTTTAAAAAATGTGTCCGATGACCCCGCCAACCAACCAAGATGGCTGCCATGGCTAAAAATAGAACATAGGGGTAAAATGTAGATTTTGGCTTATATCTCTGAAACCATTTAGAAGCATTTAGAGTAAATCTGACACAGTAAAACTGATTATCAGGTCAAGATCTATCTGCCCTGAAATTTTCAGACAAATCTGACAACCCGTTGTTGGGTTGCTGCCCCTGAATTGGTAATTTTAAGAAAATTTTGCAGTTTTTGGTTATTATCTTGAATATTATTATAGATAGAGATAAACTGTAAACAGCAATAATGTTCAGCAAAGTAAGATCTACAAATAAGTCGTCATAACCAAAATTGTCAGTCGACCCCTTTAGGAGTTATTGCCCTTTATAGTCAATTTTAACAATTTTTCGTAAATTTTTGTAATCTTTACAAAATCTTCTTCTGAAACTACTGAGACAAATTTAACCATACTTGGCCTTTATCATTATTAGGTATCTACATTAAAAATTTGTCCAATGACCCCGCCTTCCAACCATCATGGCCGACATGGTTAAAAATAGAACATAGGGGTAAAATGCAGTTTTGGTTTATATCTCTGAAACTAAAGCATTTAGAGCAAATCTGACGGTGGCAAAAATGTTCATCAGATTTAGATATATCTGCCCTGAAATTTTCAGACGAATCCGACAACCCGTTGTTGGGTTGCTGCCCTGAGTTAGTAATTTTACAGAAATTTTGCAGTTTTTGTTATTATCTTAGATATCATTATAATATCTAATATCTAATACTATTAATTATGATTTTAACCTTATTTTACATGATTTCCAAAGCATCAGTAAATACAGATGAGCGACACAGGCTCTTGAGAGCCTCTAGTTATACTTTCAGCAAATCATAAATATTTATCAACTTTGATAGTTGAAGATTTCTGCAAAGAATTTCAAATAATTTTTATGCCCCCGCCAAAGCGAAGGGGGCATTAAGGTTTACCCTTATCTGTCTGTACGTCCGTCCGTACTTTTGAAATTGGTTTCTGTTCTCTTAATTTTAGTTTGCCTCAACCAAATGTTATGAAACTTATACACAATGTGTATTACCACAAAACTCAGATCAAGTTTGATTTTAAATGGTGTCACATTTACAGTTTTCTAACTATATGCAAGCAGGGGCATGATCTGTGTCCCATGGACACATTCTCCATTTATTTTTAAATATTTTAATATTTATATATTTAATTTCCTGTTTTTGTTGAATGTAAGAATATATATATTACAATGATGTGTCTAAAAATATTTTAATGTCTATGCATCCCTGTAATTGTTAACATAAATATTAAACTTAATTGTAGCTATGTACCTAATATATGTTTAATTTTGTTTAAAAAAACTTTCCATGGAAAGTGAGGCACACAGTATTCACACTTTTAATAAAATGGCTGAACTTTTATTAAATGCAAACAAATACAGATTGAATTTTAACTTAGCTTTAAATCTGAATGGGAAAGTCAAAATTCATTTAGTGAAATTAACATGTATTTTTTTTTTTTTTTTTTTTTTTTTTTTTTTCAGGTCAATAAATTGGAATTATTGTGTGCTGGATGAGGGACATGTTATTAAAAATGGTAAAACAAAGGTATGTTTTACTCTATGATCCTAATAACAGAGAAGAGGTACAGTTATCAAAAAAGACAAAAATTCACATGAAAATGTAAAAATTTAATCAGTATGTAAAATTACTATGGACAGTGCAATAAAGATTTGGAAGCATATTGAAAATTATAGCAAAGCTTGTTTGAAAATTTAGTAAGATATATTTATTGATATTTGCTGATATATAACTATCCTACACTAAAAAAATGAAAGGAACTTGCAGAACCATATTGACCCTCTAGTAACTTAATTGCCATAGCTAATAAAGAATTAATGGTTCATCCAACAAATGTCCAAACATAAATTTTGTATACCAACTACCGTCTGAGATAATTCAGCTTACCAGAGTTCTTTTATTGTGTTTCAGTTATCAAAAGCTGTAAAACAGCTGACCTGTAACCACAGATTAATATTGTCAGGAACCCCTATCCAGAACAATGTCTTGGACCTGTGGTCCCTGTTTGATTTCCTGATGCCTGGATTCCTGGGTACAGAGAAACAGTTCCAGGCCAGATATGGCAAGCCTATTCTACAAAGTAGGGATGCCAAGAGCACGTCTAAGGAACAAGAAGCAGGTATATATTTCAGTGAATTTCACCATTTCAGAATCTCATGCATTCTGGGTAATTTTTTAAAGTTGTACACCAAGATGTTGTGATTGGTTAACTATGTCCTATATAATGAATATCCAACCAATGGTGCAACATAATATTCATTTTGATGTACAAACAATGAAATTACCCACAATTCATAAGATTCTTTAATGGTGACATGCAAAAGGCTGTTGTGCAGTAACTCATTGATTTTGATTTCCCTTTGAACTTTAAGCTATGATTTGATATTATTAGAAAGGGAAGATCTAAGATTAGGACAGGTGAGGGGGTGTCCAGATTCCCCCAAAATACTATTTATAATCCTAATTTGTACATTCCATCGAAGTTCAGAACCTATTTTTATGCCCCACCTACTATAGTAGAAGGGCATTATGTTTTTCAGTCTGTGCGTCCATCCGTTTGGTCGTCTGTCCGTTCGTCCATCTGTCCCTCTTCAGGTTAAAGTTTTTGGTCAAGGTAGTTTTTGATGAAGTTGAAGTGCAATCAACTTGAAACTTAGTACACATGTTCCCTATGATATGATCTTTCTAATTTTAATGCCAAATTAGAGTTTTGACCCCAATTTCACGGTCCACTGAACATAGAAAATGATAGTGCGAGTGGGGCATCCGTTTACTATGGACACATTCTTGATTTAGATTGTTATCTTTTAGTCAAAATATTGGTTTTTAACAATGTTATTTTACATCATTTGTGGTTTTGTACGGCATGTAATCTTCATCATTACCTTGAGCAAAGGGAAAAATTACTGTAGAGAGGGTAAAATTATTACATAAGAAAACAGGCAGTTGCTTTGAAAAATGACAAACAGACACAATCAGTTAATCAATGCAGGGATCCAGTTTGTCCATCAAACATTTAAAGAACGTCAGCAATTAGTGTTAAGGAAAAAAGTATTTCTGGTAATAAAAATTATATAAACAAAATGTATTCAATATATAGGAAAATATGATATGATTTTTATCTTCATCATGTAAATAAACTCATCAAAGATACCAGGATTAAAATTTTGTACGCCAGACATGGGTTTCGTCTACAATAGACTCATCATTGATGCTCGAATCAAAATAATTAAAAAGGCCAAACAAAGTGCAAAGTTGAAGAGCATTTAGGAACCCAAAATTTAGAAAGGTTTTGCCAAATATGGCTAAGGTACTCTATTAGATAGAAATCTCATAATGTAGAAAATAGACAATAAGACTCATACATATAGAACTGTACTGTATAAATCATGCTTTTACAGGAGCATTAGCTATGGAATCTCTTCACAGACAAGTCTTACCGTTCATCCTAAGAAGATTAAAGGAGGATGTATTACAGGACTTACCCCCTAAAATCATACAGGATTATTACTGTGATCTCAGTCCATTACAGGTAAGTCAATTACAGGATTATTACTGTGATCTCAGTCCATTACAGGTAAGTCAATTACAGGATTATTACTGTGATCTCAGTCCATTACAGGTAAGTCAAATACAGGATTATTACTGTGATCTCAGACCATTACAGGTAAGTCAAATACAGGATTATTACTGTGATCTCAGTCCATTACAGGTAAGCCCATGGTTTTATCAGTAACACATTTCTATGTTTTGGTTCTAAGTGTATTAGCTTCTTTGAGTTATGCCATACAGGGACCGCTCTGTGCATCGCCAATGTCGCAATTTGTGATTTTTTATTTCATCTGGCGACAAAATAGGGGCTGCTGGCGATATTTCTGGCGCCAACATTTTCCTATGTAAAATTTATGATACGAAAATAACAAAACAACCGCCATTGTTGGTCATGTTTACTTCTTCTACGTACTGTGTATAATCCTCCAAAGAGGAGCATACCGAATAAAGAAAGATAACTCACTTTTACTTTTTCCTAGCATTGAGATACCTACTTAAGACATGTCTCAGATATGGCTACATACTTCTGGCTTTAGAATTTATATGTTTGGGTCTTTTGAGTTATGGGAAGAGTTAAAGAGGGTTTGTCTCATTGGCACTCATACCACATCTTCTTATATCTATTTAGTAGCAGGATGGGTAGGGTTGGTAGGGTGCCTTGGTCATCTTTTTCGGTATTCTTTATTTCTAATACAATTTTCACTATTCTTTAAATCTAAACACCTCATATTCTGTTTTCTTCATACAAATACCCATTTTTTCTATTTTTTATTTTTAGTTTAAAAATTCTCTATTCTGAAGCATTTACAGACCATAAGCTAATGTATATTCTTCTACATATGAAATACTGACAAAGAAAATAAAGCACACATGTCAGTTTTGTTGTATGTATAGAAACCCTATGCAATAACTTACTTAATGTAACATGTTAAATGATGTAAAGTGCAGGCTGAGTGCATAAGAAATTTAAATTGAACATAGTTTAAATTTTGATAGAAGAATTAAAGACTCTAGCTGGCTCTAAAGTTTGCTCCAAGTTTTCAAAACTGGTGACAAAATATAGGAGCTGGCTATTTTTCTGGCTCCAACTTTTTGGGAGCCAGAGCAGCCCCTGCCATACTGTGTGAAATGTTTTCTGTTACTTTTGTGTTCTACTTCCTGTTTGAAGAAACACTTTTATATGTAATATGTCGTGCATAAATTCTGGTATATGATTTTTTTTTGTTTTGTGATATGTTTATTAGCCAAGCAGTAGCTCACATTGTCTTGTGTTTTTTCTTCATAATGGTGACTAAATGTTTTCTTCATCCCAGTTACTTCATTTAATTGTTATAGTTTGGCAGCACACATTGTTGGATATAATACTCCTGTATTTCAATTTACCATTATGATCTGCATGACCAAACAGCTGATTTTTAATCCAGAGGTCTGATTGATCTCTAACAATTACAATATTACATTGAATAAACATTATTTTGCAGGTTCAGTTGTATGAAGATTTTGCCAAGTCTAGGGCAAAGCAAGGTTTGGATGATGTTGTCACTCAATTAGGAGGAGAGGAAGATACAGAAACAGAATCCATCAATTGGTCATGTCTTCCAGGTAAAATATTTAGTTTTTAAGGAACAAACATTACTGTATGTTCCAGTTCCTTGAGAAACTGATTTTTATGACAAGTACATGTAAATATCATGTATGCAGTTTTATTTAAAGTTTCCAAATTGTATGTTAAGCCTAAAGAAGCACAAACAAGTTTTTAATTAACAACTTGCTTTTGTATTGTGATGTGATCAGCATTTCTGCTGCTATTATTCTTTTCAACAAAATGTCACAATTTACATGCTGATAGCACATACTTGTATTGAAAATTCTGAAAATTCTTTGAGACTGTTTAATGCTACAGTAAAACCTGTATAAACCGCCGGCTATGGGACTATGAAAAGGGCCGGTTTGGACAGTGGGCCGGTTTATTCAGGTTTCCGCTTTGACCGGAAGTTAATGATTTGTGATGTCAAATATTTTGCATGTAAAAGTTCTGTCTGATTGTAAATTGTAAACTGATAAATACAATACCGTAATACATGTAACTACGCACGATCGTTGTTTTGAATCTTCGTATTCATCGGCTTTAGAAATTTAAGAAATTGATTGTTCCCCGAATTCAAAAAATTAATATTTTAACCTTTTTTTACATATCCCCGTATGTCAAATCGACCTCGGTAGCATCAGTCTCCGACTTGTCAGTTTCACTTTCACTTTGAGTTCATTGTTTTCATTTGCATCAGAATCCTCGCGTTGTTTGAATTGTTAAATGAGATTTTCATTTTACTTCCATCGGTCATTTCCTACGTTGGTATAGCCGATTAAAAAGCCAGAATTTTATCAAACGAAATTTCAACACGATCAAAACATTGTCATAGAGTGTACGATACCCATGGATTGTCGTCATCCGGGTCTTCTTCATTATCAGGGTCATTGGTTTCGGGGTTCACAACAGGATTTCGAAAACACAATGTAAATTTCTTACACCGCGATTTAAAAAAAAAAATCAAAGTTACAACGTAAGTTCTATCCGAGTAGATTCGGCGTTTCTTTCAGTTTATATTAATCAAAACTTTTATAGTGTTTCAATAATACAGCTCACTACTGTAAGTTCACGGTTTAACACCTTGCTCATTGATTATCCTGAAAAACCATCTTGTATAAACAATTATGTTTTGATTGCATATCGATCAATACAGTTATCATCTTAAATTAATTAAACAAACCGGTTTTGACAGGTAATAATTGATGTAATTAAGAGTATTGGGACTGCATAATTAGACCGGATTTCGGAATACACAGGGTCCGTTTACAAAGGGTATTTTACAAAGACTTTGAAGGAAAAATTGGACTTCAATTTCGGCGGAATGGACAGGAAACCGTTTATTCAGGGTCCGTTTACTCAGGTTTGACTGTATTTTAAAAGATAAATTTATTGGACTTTAAAAGAATTTTGAAACCTTTTGTAGTCAATAAAATCATAAAATGATGTTGGGTCATTTGTATATAAATGGATATCAATAGGAATTGACTGATCATTCTCATGATAAGTTTTAGGTGACAGATGTCAGTCAAAATCAAGCTTGGTAAAATATCTAATCTTGATTCACTATTAAAGATATAGTCAAACTTTTATATAAAAGGTTTCCTTTGAATAAAAAAAAAACTAACCTTATGAGAGAGTTGCCCTTTGAATTGAAGTTCAAAATGCATAGGTTTTACTACAGTGGGACAAGATGAGTTTGACATGACAAGACAGATTTTGTGCTTAATAGAATGATTTCCATAGCAGGTGTAGATATTACTCAAGAAAGAGTTGATGGTCAGGAAAAATCAGAACTCAGAGGCCTGAGGGTAGGATAAAGTCTCACAGTTTTAACAAAAACTAAAACATCACTTAGAAAATGTATGTAAAATGTGTATACTCTGTCTCAGGTAGAAGGTTGAATGAGACACCAGAATATCTAAGTTCATCACTTGCAACCAAAGAATAGGTTGAGAAAATAGAAACTCTTTCAGGCTTGCTATGGCAAGGAGAGGTGTGAAGTAATCAAATTGTTTATGTTCTATTTAACATTAAATGATTTATTGTTACAGGCATTACAGTACCTGAAGAAAGTCTGTAATCATCCGTCTCTGGTACTGACGCCAAACCATCCCAAATATAAAGAGATTACTGTCCAGCTCAAACAACAGAATTCCAATCTACGTGATCTCCAGCATACTCCTAAACTAATGGCTCTCAGGTACGTACATACATGTAAGAGAGTGTGAATATTCTGACTACTGTAAATTGGGAAATTTAAACACGGTCTTTTATTCGCGATTTGTTTACTGAATTTAAATTTGTGCCACTTTTTGAATTTGTGATTTCATACTAGTATTTATTTGTGTGCAGTCTTATCCTATGAATCGAGTTCCAATGAAATATTTTCGGTAGTTTTATTTTCATATCAACTCTAACCTCAAAAATAGCAAAAATAAAACCGTCACAAAATTGTCATGTTAACAGTAGTTTAGTTTTCATTAAGTGGTAGTTAAAGTTATTGTATCAAACCTTAAAAGGAGGGGGATTAGTATACTAGTTTGCCTCTGTCCCTCTGCCTCACCATTACACATTTCTGTCACAATTTTCACAGCAGCTCTTAATTTATAGCTCCTTTATAGATGACACTATGCTTCATCTGGATATGCAATACTGTGGATTCATTTTTGTTGAGGCTGCGACTTATGTCGCAGAAAGCTCGACATAGGGATAGTGATCCGGCGGCGGCGTTAGCTAACTTCTTAAAAGCTTTGTATTTTAGAAGGTGGAAGACCTGGAAGCTTCATACTTTGTATATAGATGCCTTATGTTACGAAGTTTCTGTCTGTCACATGTCCATTGTCCATGACCTCATATTCATGGTTCAGTGACTACTTGAAAAAAAAGTAAAGATATTTTGAAATGTTAAATTATCTCTTATAATGAGTAATAGGATAACTATATTTGGTATGTGCGTACCTTGCACTGTCCTCATGCCCGTCAGACAGTTTTCACTTGACCTCGACCTCATTTGATGGATCAGTGAACACGGTTAAGTTTTGGTGGTCAAGTCCATATCTCAGATACTAGAAGCAATAGGTCTAGCATATTCGTGTATGGAAGGACTGTAAGGTTTACATGTCCAACTGGCAGGTGTCATCTGACCTTGACCTCATTTTCATGGTTCAGTGGTTATAGTTAAGTTTTTGTGTTTTGGTCTGCTTTTCTTATACTGTATGCAATAGGTCTAGCATATTCGGTGTATGGAAGGACTGTAAGGTGTACATGGCTAGCTGGCAGGTGTCTTCTGACCTTGACCTCATTTTCATGGTTCAGTGGTCAATGTTAAATTTTTGAGTTTTGTTCTTTTTTCTAATTCTATATGCAATAGGTCAACTACATTTGGTGTATCATGTGTATGGAAATATTTTATGATGTACATGTCAGTCTGGCCGGTTTTATTTGACCTTGACCTCATTTTCACGGTTCATTAGTCAATGTTTAGTTTTCTTGGTTAAGTATGTATCTTAGAAACTATAAGCGATAGGTCAACTATATTTAGTGTATTGAATGATTGTATAAAGGTGTACATGTATTTCTTGTTTGGTTTATATGACCTTGACCTCATTTTCTTGGATCATGTTAAGTTTATGTGATAGTTGTAGTAAAGCTTTATATTTAGAACTATCAACATAATATCAATGATTAGTAAAGAAGGCGATACATTTCAGTGTGTGCACTCTTGTTATTAGTGGGATACCAAATTTCTTGGATTTTGCGGGTACTGGTTAACCATGAATTTAAATGTTCACCGAAGTAGACATTTTTTATTGGCTTGTTTCAAGACTATGGCAAAACCATGGAATCAAATATCCATGAAAATGAAAGTTTTCATTAATACACCAAAATTGGTACCAACGAAAATAGATGAATCTACAGTATTCAAAAAGGTTACCATCCCAGGTTTTGTTGCACAATTTTAAATTTCTCAAACACTTTATAAATGAAAAAGCAATAGCCTTAAAAAAACAAAATTATAAATATTCTTGAAACAAAATATTATTACTCAGTATTTAGTGTACAGAAAATTGTTTCTCTTCTTCATACAATTTGTTTTCCTTCAGTCAAATGTTGTTTTATTTCTATTACAGACAATTGTTAAACGATTGTGGTATAGGAGTATCCAGTTTTAGTGGTACCAGTGGTCAGGCAGCTATGAGTGAAGGTCCAGTTGTTGGTCAGCACAGGGTCTTGCTCTTCTGTCAGCTCAAAAGTATGCTGGAAATTGTAGAAAATGATCTGCTCAAGTAAGTAATATATCAACATTATCTATGTATAATTCATGAATTATTAATTCAGGGATTTCTTCTCCACAAGTTATTTTAAACCATGACTAATTTCTTTCAAAGATACAAAGAATTGGTTCAGAAATTTGGCTGTACTGATAGAAACCTTATAACTAAAGGGATATCACATCCTGGTTTTTGGTAATGTTGTTTGTAAAGTCATTAAATGTATATACCATCCATGTTAACTTTTTAATCCTTTGAATAAACTTATTATTATTAATATCAATTTAAATACAATAGTAAGATCTTTGAATATTGTCTTCTTTGGTACTAACAATGATTTTGTTTTTGATAAATTGAAACATAGCTTAATTTATATGGCTATACACTTATGAACACTTTATGGTCCTTCATCCGGTTGATACTTATACATTGGCATTGCACAATACATGTTTATTCAGACTGTTTATGCTGTCCATATACCATATCTGTTGGAAGTGTACTGATTGATGCTTTTACTTTGGGAAAACATGATATTTTTATTAGTTTGAATTGACTTTGAAGTAGCTTTTGGATCCATCTATGTGTATAAAGCTCACACTATGATAAAATCTTTGATGGTGAGAAAATAATTTAATTTTCATAAAATTGTTTTGTTTTCAGAACTCACATGCCAAGTGTTACCTACCTCAGGTTAGATGGAAGTGTACCTGCCAATAACAGACATAATATTGTAAACAGGTAAATAAACATAAAATAGTAATGAGGTTGGTATATCTTATATTGTAGTTCATTGTCTATTAGGTCTAATTCCAAAAATTTATTAACCACATTAATAAAGAATAATGTAGGGATTAATTGGTAATGGTAGCAACCAGTCATATTTTCTTTTCACAATTCTAAAAGACTTAATTTACATGAAAAAAAGTTCATCTTGGTGAAGTGCCTATCATTTGTAACCCATGAACGGTTCTGTTAATGAAAATTGAATGGCCTGCATTGATCATTTGTGTACCTGTCGATGGATGGTGAAAAAATAAAGAACTAACTAATGGGCAAATTTTTTAGCAGGGAAAAAAATCTGTCATAAATTATCACAGTACATACAAAAAACAGAATAAAATGGGATTATATAAAGTATGGATTTTTATGCCCCCGCCGCAGCAGAGGGGGCATTTAGTGTTACCTTTGTCCGCCTGTACGCCCGTCCATACATATATCCCAAAATTAGTTTCTGTTCTCTAACTTTAGTTTGCCTCAACCAAATGTTATGAAACTTATACACAATGCTTATTACCACAAAATACAGATTGAGTTTGAATTTGGGTGGCATCACTTTTACCGTTCTAGAGTTATGCCCCTTTACAAATGGAAAAATTGCTGAATTTTTCATTTCTGTTCTCTAATTAAAGTTTGCCTCAACCAAATGTTATGAAACTTATACACAATGCTTATTACCACAAAATTCAGATCAAGTTCGAATTTGGGTGGCCTCACTTTTACCATTCTTGAGTTTTTTTATAACATCTGTGTCCCATGGACAAATTCTCCATTTATTTATAAATTATATTCCTGAGTTTTAAAGTTCAAATGGACTATATTAAAACAGAATTTACTGACATTTATGCAGGTGTAGAAGGGTATTTCGAATGTGATATTACCATGGCAGTTTTTTTTTTTTTAAATTATGCAATTTCTATTGCCAAAGAAGGTTGTTATTTAATAGGTGATAAACATGGAAAAAATTAGCAAATATGTGATAACTAGGTACTTTTATGTGTTTTTCTTTTATTAAAGGTTCAACAATGATCCATCTATTGATATTTTATTATTGACTACTCATGTTGGAGGACTTGGATTAAATTTGACTGGTGCTGATACTGTCATCTTTGTGGAACATGATTGGAATCCAATGAAAGATTTACAGGTATTTGAGCTCGTTGTTGCTAGGGAACACTTCTTTTGTCTTGTGTAGTCGTCTGCATCACAATTATTTTTAATCTGCAACTTCTTAAAAATAGCAGGACAGGATTCCTTAATAACAAACACAATTGATATTTAAATTTTTTAGTCTAGTGATTTTTTGGGTTTCCCATACCAAAACATGGAAATATTGTTTTCTTTTTATATCAGTTTGATAATCAACAGCTCCTTGAAAACAGCTTGACAGAATTCAACAAAACATGCACAGATTTTTCCACAGGCAATGAAGTTGTACACTTGCTTTTTACATCTCTGCTGCTAGGCGATGATTGCATTAATATTTACCCTTGTCTGTACGACCCAAGATTGGTTTTGTTCTGTTACTTTAGTTTGCCTTAACTAAATGTTATGAAACTTTTTTTTGCAACTAATAAATACATCATATTCTCCCAGACAAAGTATCAATTTTTGTCTGTTTTCATAGGCCATGGACAGAGCACACAGAATTGGACAGAAGAAAGTTGTCAATGTATATAGACTGATTACAAGAGGAACACTTGAGGAAAAGATCATGGGGTGAGTCTATACTGCTTCTAAGAATGGTGGGCCTTTCTATGCTCAGCCAGGTGGTTATGAATCATTTAAGCCACTTGTGGAAAGACAGAAAAAAAACATTGGGAAATGATAAATATTTTACAGAAACAGCAGTTTTATTGCTGATTTTCATTTTGGGATTGCTAGAAGATGCTATGAATTAAAGTCTCATAACAGAAAGACCAAGTATTTGATTTTTAACAAACTTCACTCAAAAATGCATTAAGGTTTCAATTGGATAGATTTAATGCTTAACTTCTACTACAGATTTAACATATATAAATGGATACGCTCATATTTATATTCTGGTTATCAAATTTGTTTACTATATAAGATTTATTTCTGTAGTCTTAATTGTTTTCATTGCCCATTTTAACCCACAAAAAGTCATCAAACATACCAGGCTTATAACTTTGCACGCTAAAAACAGTTTTGTCTACAAAAGACTAACCAGTGACACTGGAATCAAAAAAGTTAAAGGCCTTAAAAGTATGAAGTTGAAGAGCATTGAGGGCCAATTGAGGATTGTCATATTTCGTACAAAAATCCTGATTATTCCCTCTGATTGTTTTTGCTTTAAAAAGGGGTATATTGGGGCTTTCATCAGGAAAAAGGGTCCAGTAAAATTTTGATTTGCTTTTGATTTAAACCAAGTTCAATGAAAAGGATCTAAGATCAACCTTACATTAATACCATTCTCTTGCAAAATGTAAAGGGTCACTCAAAAAGGCTTTACTTGGTCCAAATATGGTTATATGTAAAAAAAAAAAAAAAAAAATTGTTTTTCAAAAATGATATATATATCTATAACAATAACATTGCAACAAGTAATTTCAGAAAATATTGTGTAAATGTTGAATTACCATAGGAATAACATGAATAAGATCTCATTAAGAAAGATATTTTCACAACTAAATATTTACTGATTCATTTTTTTTCAGTCTTCAAAAGTTCAAAATGACAATTGCTAACACAGTTATCAGCCAAGAAAATGCTAGCTTACAAAGCATGGGTACTGATCAGTTGTTAGACCTGTTTTCATTGGATGAGAAGAACAAAGGAGAAAAGATTGCAGGCTCATCACAGGGAGACAAATGGAACAAGAAGGAAAGCATGCAAACTGTTATTGAAAGTCTAGGGAATTATGGGATGAATCACAATATGAAAAGGAATACAGTCTTGACAATTTTATGGAATCTCTAAAATGAAGCATTGTATGTGGGGTTTAAACTTTTACAAAGTTCAAACCTGAACAGATAAGTTATTAGAAAAAATAGCCAGCAGTCCTGGCTTAAACTACTTATAAAGGGCAAGTGTGTTACCTGGATATTTTTTTATGGACTTTGGACTGCAATTTTTGCTCATTTCTTTATTGAAATCTTTAAATAAAAACTTGTACTTGGAGTCTGAGAGAAGGTTTACATTGCAGGGTTATTTAATTGCTCAGTTGTACCCCATAACAACACATTCCTTCCTTTTATTTTTTGCAATTCCAAAAGCCATTGTCCTATCTTTTAATTTTGTCGAGGATAGATGGAAACTGCAGATTTTTTTAACTGCAGACAAATTTTCAAATAGTGATGACAAATATTGATAAGGAATTCTATAAAACAAGTACAATTTCTAATAATGTTGATGTAAGTTTCTAAATGTTTTAGAAATATCTAAAAGTAAATTGTCAAAATATAAACTATATGATAATCCTGTCAAAACCATTTTAAGTTAATAAACTAGATTCCTATATATAAAACTAAAGACAGGATGTATTTGCCAATGTGTGTAATTTGTGGGTTTTTTTTTGTGTTCGTCACAAACTAACTGCTATTTAGTTTAAGTGAACTGAATTTGAATATAAAAAAAATACCTGTCTAAACGGGAGGTAATTCTAACTGGCCTTGAATTATGAAAATAAGGAATAATATGTATTTTCATAAACTTTCATTGTAAATATCCTACGGGGACAAAACTTCAAGAAAATGTTTTCAAGGCTTTTAATCTTTGACATCCTCAAACTTGAAAGACCATTGATAATCTGTTTATCTTTATTTTCCAAGGAAACAACAATAACGTAGGCTTATTTTGTCATTTGTTGTCTTTCTACTTGACTGGAAAAAATCTAATATCACTCGAGTAGTTATTATTCTTTGTATTAAGTAAAGAAAAGCATGTGAAATAATTGTCCTTTTTTGAAAATAATTGTGAAATTATATTTGTATGGAACATGCCTGATAATGCTTGACAAATAGATTTATTTGGGATTGTCTTGAAATCATGAATATTGATGTAATATTTACATTTTATTCATATTTTATGTTTTTTTATGTTTATGTTTATAATATGTAAAATGTATCAATATACAGAATTTTCGTTGCTTTTTCTATCTCTAAATCCTCCTCATTTTATTCTGTATTTTGTCCAAATAATCCCTTTCTTACAAAATATTAAGCTTTTAAAAGACATTAGAATGGAAACTACAAGCCTTATTCTTCTTTCACAGAAATTTTGTTTATCTCAAGTTATTTATGAAAACTTCCTTGGAAAGCATTCCTTTGAAATTCAACTATCTTTTCATCGTTTTATTAAATGTTTATTAACATAGAAAACTGCCAGAAAGACGGATGTCCAATAATTCTTACTATAAAAATAGATACAGTACCCATTGCAAATTTTAAAGAATACATTTTTTCATATTTCATTGTATATATTAATATGTTTATTTCTGTCACAAAATTATTTAAAAAGGAGAATTATTGTTTTTTTTTTTAATGAAGTCACAAAGGTTTGTTTGTTTGGAATTGCATACTGAAAATAGAGAACTCTTCATAAATGGTTTATCCAATAAAAATAATAATGAAAATGATTCCTTACTTAGTCTTTGACAACTTGTTTAGCACTTGTAATAAAAGAATCGTTATGAAGGAACATGTTTTGTACTTAAATGGAAAAGATCAGATATACAATAAGGAGATATGGTATGATTGGCAATTAGACAAATAGCCAAATGAGTCCAAATAAGATGTTTACTGCAATTACTGTGAAGCGAACTGTTTTATGACAGATTGTATTTAATGAGTAGAAATCAATACTGTCAGGAACATTTTAAAACGCAAGATTTGAAAATTTTTTTTAATACACTGCCCTTAAAAATACCATTAAAAGTTCAAAAATTTTATAAACAATCATCATGCATAAGATGCAAAAGATAACCACATCTTTATGTGAGTTTGTTCTTACAATAAGATGAGTTCCTTTTGAATATATTACTGTAAACCAATTAATTTTCACAACAACTTATTCTCATGACATTCAAAATGAAATGTAATTGATAGAGTAAACCAACTTATTTACATGGATACTTATTTACGGGTTAAGCCTGGCGTTTTTTCAGTACTTTCTAACTTTATTTGTGTTTTCTTATGAGAGAAAATCTAAGTTTGCCAAATATGGGGAGATTTTTTAATTAATAAATTCACTTTATGATGTAAAATAAGTTTTATCTTTTTTTTTTCTTTGTTTACCTGTGAACTTTTTTGTGGATGAATGACCATTGTCTTGTGTAGCCCTTACAAACACTTCTAGAAATTTTTTTTTTTTCTAAATATATAACAATTAAATATCAGTACAACCTACTATTGTTTCATACTTGATCATCCTGCTATTTTTTTCAATCAGATAGTAAAATTGCTAATGAAAAACAGCCATAAAAATGCTTGTGTTAGGTTTTTTTAATTGTCGTGAGATTTTTTGTTATGCATGCTATTTGCACCCTAATTTCCCTTCTTTTCTTTTTCAAAGTTTATGATAAGTTGTGTTTCAATTTTTATTTAAATTAAAGCAATAGTGAATCCTTTTTTGAAAGTACATAGCGGGTTTTATTTCTGATATTGTAGATTTTGTGTATTTATTATAAGTTAAGCATCAACTAATAGATATTTTTGAGTTATATATACAGCATGAAAAAAAAAACCAAATGTTCACAAAAATGTGAAATAACTGAATGTTTATACCTTGAATAAGCAGAATTTAAAGTTTATACTTAAATGAATTGTAATTTAAACAAGAGGCTCTCAAGAGCCTGAATCGCTCACCTTTAATTTTTTGCTTAAATCTTTCATCAATGATTATTTTTGCTTTTCAATATATATTAATGAGTGGCTTAAAAATGCCATTTAAATGTTCTTTGTATCTGTCATTTTTTCTTCAAAAGCAAAAAAATGCATTTTACCCCTATGTTCCATTTTAGCCATAGTGGCTATATTTCTTGACGTACAAAGAAATAAAATACGAAATTTATACTAGAAACTCTGAAACTCATTCAGGCCAAGTTTGGCTGAAATTGAAAAAATTGTCTTTAAAGGGCAATAACTCCTTAAGGGGTCAATTGACAATTTTGGTCATGTAAACTTATTTGTAGATCTTACTTTGCTGAACATTTTTGCTGTTTACAGTTTATCTTTATCTATAATAATATTCAAGATAACCGAAAACTGCAAAATTTCCTTAAAATCATCAATTCAGGGGCAATAGCCTAAAAATCAGATACCCGATTTGGCTGATAATTTCAGGGCAGGTAGACCTTGACCTAATGAATATTTTAACTTCTTGTCTGATTTGCTCTAAATGCTTTAGTTTTTGAGATACAAGTCAAAAACTGCATTTTACCCTATGTTCTATTTTAAGCCATGGCGGCCATGTTGTCTGAGGAAACAGAAAATAAAACACAAACTTTATTGTAGATAACCTAAGAATCATTCAGCTTAAGTTTGGTTTAATTTGGTTTAGTAGTTTCAGAGGAGAAGATTTTTTAAAGTTATAAAACATGATAAACAAATTGTGTAAAATTGTCTTTAAAGGGCAATAACTCCTTAAGGGGTCAATTTACAATTTTGATCATATAAACTTATTTGTAGATCTTATTTTGCTGAACATTTTTGCTGTTTACAGTTTATCTTTATAATAATATTCAAGATAATAACCAAAACACCTTAAAATAACCAATTTAGTGGCAGCAACCCAACAATGGGTTGTTAGATTCATCTAAAAATCTCAGGGCTGATAGAACTTGACCTAATGAACATTTTACCCCATGTCAGATTTGCTCTAAATGCTTTAGTTTTTGAGATATAAGCCAAAAACTGCATTTTACCCCTATGTTCTATGTTTAGCCATGGCGGCCATGTTTTTTGACGAAACAGAAAATAAAACACAAACTTTATTCTAGATAACAAGGAATATTCAGCTTAAGTTTGGTTGGAATTGGTTCAGTAGTTTCAGAGGAGAAGATCTTTGAAATAGTTTACACTGGACGGACGACGAAGGACGCCAAGTGATGGCAAAAGCTCACATTTCCTTTTCAAGGAAAGGTGAACTAAAAATAATGAATATAGCCATGCATGAATTATTTTCATTCAGTTTTACAAATGTATTTCACAAAGCATTGTACTTACTACAGGTTTGCATACGACTTGATATTATTTTTTTTGCACATGAGCATAATTTGGTATTTATGAGTAATAATTCTGTGTTTTAATTTCATCCAGTTTAAAAAGACTTACACTGTATACATGTACTCCAGACTGTGGATTCATTATTCATTGGGCACTGATTTTCATTTGTTTTGATGGGTACAAGTGAACTATGAATTGGGGTTTCACAAAATATATGTAAATGTCCTATAGGCTTTATTCATAATCTATCAAAACAATAAAATCCAAAAAGATTCAATTTCTCCCCAAACCATGAAAATTGATGCTTATGAAAATAAATGTATTGACAGTATGTACTTCAGATTATAATCATGTTATTGTTTTTACTGTTATTGTTACCGTTCATATTGAATTTGGTCTCAAACTTTGTTTACAAAGCAATAAAGATTAGTGCTGTGGTTTCATCCAGTGTTGTTTTCAAATGTTCATTTGATTTTTGTCTCGCCTGCTACAAAATGTTGCAGATTGTTGCGGAAGGCAAGACATAGGTGATGCTTTTCTGGCGTCATCATTGCCGCTAACAATTGTCAAGTTTACTGCTTAATTTAGTTTGATAGGATCTACTTGTGATGTATCAGTGATATTTTCTATCAAGTGGCATTACTATCAGTACTTATCAGTTTGTTGCCTATTCCGGAGCCCAGCCCCCTAGGTCATGGTCCAGTGACTTTCAATTAATTACCAATTTTCAATGTTACAGCCGATTTCAATGAGTGTGTAGCTAAAGGTAATATCTTTGGTTAGCTTGCTTGCTAGCTGAACTGTGAAGTCATTGTTAGGTAAGATGTACTACCCTCCTTTCGAAGTAGCCTAGTCCTACAGACAAATTGGTTATCTGTCTACTTTTAAAGGAGGGTAGTTTACCTAACCTAACAATGACTTCACGCTTCAGCTAGCAAGCAAGCTAATATAAAATATTACATTTGCCTACACACTCATTGAAATCAGCTGTAAGATTTCTTCTTAAGTTAGTTTGATAGGAACTACTTTTGATAGATCAATGATATTTATATAGTTTAAAACTATAACTCCTTTTGCTTGCATTGGTCAGTATATTTTAAACAAAAGGAGATGTGGGGTTGATATTAATGAGACAGCAACCCGACAAGTTCAATAAGACAGGTGTCTGCTCAAATATGTCAAAGAGAGGTGGAAATGTTCAGATTTCAGCAATATAACCACTGGTATACCTCAAGTTCTGTTTTCCAGTTACCAATTCTGGTGTTAATTTTACTCATTGAAGTTGTACAAAGTAATATTGGCAATTTTGGTAACCATCTATCAGTGATATCTCAGAGAATAGCACGTTTAACAATTTACTCGGAGAATAGACAAACCTGTGCATCTGGAAAAAGTTAAAGGCATATGGCAGGAAGTAGATCAATAAAATTTAAATGCATTTGTGTTTTAACAAATAAAAAAACGCCACTTTCTTGGATTTTTTTAACACCTAATCTCCATTTGATACAGTCCACCCATATATGTATAGTTTGAATCTCCTATTGTTGGCAACATTGTTGTGCAGACATTTATTGTTCATGTCATTCAGTACAATTCACTACAATTATTGCATCAGAAGAATATCTCAAACATTTTTCCCAACTTCAATTTATTTTGTCACACATTCTGTTTGATCAACAAAAAAAGAAATCTCCAATTCCTGGAAAGATTATAAATAAAACTCTATTGTTCACTTGAAATTAAATGGCTGGTTGTAAAAAGTAAAATATCAAAAATACAGATCTACAACGAAAATTCATACACATCAAACGAATGTAAAACAACTGTCATATTCCTGACTTGGTACAGGCATTTCGTCATGTAGAAAATAGCGGAGTAAACCGCTTAAACTCACCCATGCAGGAAACATAATACCACTGTTTATAGCCAATGTGTGTCTCGTCCGTCTGTTTGTTTTCTGAACAATAAAATATGTTCAAAACAATCATTTCCCGTTTCTAAAGTTCATTTAAATAGATTTTATATTTCATTCAGTGTAAAAATATACATAAATTGTATATATATATATAGTTAATAAATTTTAACATTGTCAAATGACACTCACTTTTTTACTCGTTATATGTTCTGAAAACCAATAATAATGCTATGATTGATGATTGATGGATTGGTGTTTAACGCCACTTTCAACACTATTGTGGTATTTCGTGGCAGTCAGTTTTTATTGGTGGAGGAAGCCGGAGAGAACCACTGACCTTCGGTAAGAAAACTGACAATCCTTTTCAATTAATATTGCAGTCGAGTGCACGTGCCCCGTGCGGGATTCGAACTCACAACCTCGGTGTTGACAGGCTAGTGATACAGTAACGTTTTCACTTTTTAAGATAATTAAGTTAATTGTCAATCAATTTCACCCGAGACATATATACACATATATGTCTCTGATTTCACATAATCATACCGTACTGTTGTGTAATATAGTATAATGGACGTGACATTACTATGTAGACAGTACGGTAGTTAGATATACCGCGTAGTCCGGTTCCCGGAATGATCCATTGATAACTACCTAACTCAGGATAAGATCTCGGATAGTTACCAGGTAACACGAGTTGGCGTATTGGCGGGAATATAGCGAACGAATAACACTTTACCAGAGATATATCAGAGGATATTTGGTAAGTCAGTACAATTAGAGGCGTTGAATTGTATTAGTAATAGTAGTATTGAGTGATAATACTCGGAAATCACATCACTGGCGCTTGGCGAGCAGGGTTTCCTGTGATAAAGTACGATTTGAATCGAGACACAGAAGTGAGTACGTCACTTGTAATTGCGGAGTTCGTATTGCTACATTTGGTATATTATGAAGTGTTTGAACACGGATATACAATAAGCATAAAACTTGCGTTAATTACAGTGTTTACAAATTTTGTTGCATAATTGTTACACGTTTGGATAAAATTATCCATTTTGCTTGAAAGTGGCGAAATTAACCGGCATCAGTTAAAATTAGACAAATTAGCCATTTCCGGAGAAAATTAGCCATGGTTTGATAAATTTAGCAATTTTCCGAAAAATAGCCGTTTTGTGTGGTTAGCCAAATAGCACATACACATTAATTTTTTTTCTGGTTCAGCAACCAGTGATTTAATTAAACTGTATTTGTGTTAATATAACATTATGGCAACATTAGCTTTTCAGCAGCAATGCATTAAAATCAACAGCTGTTCTTATGAAGAATTAAGGTTGTTGCCTGGTGTTGGAAATGTCATAGCTGCCAAGATTATGTCTATGAGAGAGACACTTGGTAATATTCAGCCTGAGCATCTTTCGGAAATACCAAGACTAAAAATTATTGAAGCGTTGATAGATTTGATAGATTTTCACCGGTTACCCAGCAACCAGATTACAATACGCAGCCACAATTCAGTTATGATTTACAAGATTATGTTGACATTGGTGAGGTGAAAACAACTGCATTCCATTCAGGATATTCTAAACAAGATGCAGAAATGCATGACTTTTCAGATTCTGACGCACCTTCTGATGAATATTTGCTTAAACCTGAGCGTGAGGAAGTCAAACGTGATTTATCACGTCCCAGTTCAGCAATGAGCAAAACTTTAGATTATACATTGCAGTATGGAGATCATCGGTACTCATCAAAAATGTCCAGACCTGATGAAAAGATGTCGTTACTTCAAACTGAGTGTGGCGATCAAGATAAAGTTCAAGATTTTGCTAGTGATCGACAATCTAAGCCAGAAAGCATTCATAGAACAGATGAATTAGGGTACACGAAACCAAGTATTAGATTAAATGTTGAGGAAAATATTGACAAACTTGATAGTTCACGTCACCAAGCTACCCAGCATCATACATCACAATTGGGATGGCAGCAAGGTCCCAATGAAAACCTTGAAAACATGATTATTCACGTAACCAAAATACACAACAGCAGACATCAAAATTGGGATGGCAGCAAGGGTCCAACGAGCACGAACCTAGATTAGAAAGGCCAGTTCCAGTCCCAAGACGTCGTCAACAGTTAGAATCACATACACCATCAACTATAATCCGTCGCAGAATACCTTCACCTGAAATCAGACGCAGAATACCTTCACCAGAAATATTTAGGGAGCCTGTATATTCCTTGAGAACACCTAACCCAGCATACTATTCTACATTAAACAGAAATATGTATCCACCTAGACTATTTTTAAGTTATGAGGAGTCACCGCAATTAATGCCTCCAGCAAAGCCAAAATCAAAGAACCTAGAAATACCAAAAGGACTGAAGTATGATGGATCATCAAGCTGGAAAACTTTTACACCAAGTTTCAAAGGTATGCTGATCGTTTATCGTGGACTACCACGGAACGAAAAGACCAACTGTGTTGGTGTTTACATGGTAAAGCAGGTGATTACTATGCAAATTTAACTGACAGGGACCAAGGTGTGGATTATTTTGATGTAATTCACAAACTTGAGAAAAGGTTTAATTTTCAAGACTTGCCTGAGACGTTGCACGTGCAGTTCATGAGTGCACGTCAAAATGCAAATGAGAAATTGGAAGATTGGGCAGATCGAGTTCTCTCGTTAGCCTGTAAAGCATTTAGAGACCTTCCGACAATTATATGTACACACAAGCTATCTGGAAAATATGCCAGGATGCTCAGATAAAGAAGCTGGTCAACATGGAGCCACAGCCAGACCAACATCTGTTGAAGCAGCAATCGATCAGATAAAATGGTTCCAACATAACCACACAGCTATATTTGGTAAACCAACTGGTAGACGTGACCCAACACCAAATCAGGATGAACCAAGTTATGATTATGATAGCGACCTAGCTGTTCACGCTATTGGTAAGACGGACACAAAGTCTGAATTGTCTAAACAAATGGAAACATTGCTAGAAAAGATGACTGCTATGGAAGCATTTCATAAACAGGAAATAGGAGACCTCAAACAGCAGCTGCAAAACAACAGCAGGAAAACAGTTTCCTACACAAAATGAAGTCCAGCCAGCAGCCCAACCATTTAGCCAGCAAACCAACAAGCAAGGTAATCGCCAAAAATGGCGTAACAGGGATAATAAGCAAGATAATCATCGACAATCACCATTTAAAAGGCGCTGGGGACCTATACCACCTGAAAAATTAGCAAATATGGCTTGCTATTTCTGTCATCAGTTTGGACACATACAACGGAACTGTCCTGAATTACATTCACCGACAGGAAATAATTATACAGATCCTTTAAACCAGAAAGAGTCGGGCTAAAGGGCGGAACCCTGACTCAGTCCAAACCTAACCGCCTAACATTGAACACTATTTCAAACGATATTAACAAGACACCTGTTTCGGGGATTACCCCGTTAAAAACATGTGACATTTCAACATCTACAGATACTTTGTCTAATTTACCATTGCACACAATGCAGCCTGGTAATGATTTACAGCAAGTGATTGACCTTCAGATGCAAGATCCTGTACACTTAGGAGGAACTATTTGCCAGTTAGGCTCAGCAGCTATGCTTCGATTCACTTTAAAAGTACAGGGACAGTCAGTAATTTCGGTAGTAGATACCGCCGTGGAAGTAACAATAATTTCTGACAAAGTTTTCGAATCTTTCATTAAGAAACCACCCATCAAAAGAAAAACAATAATGCAGGCAGCAGGGCGTGGTATGCACATGGATACATTTGTAGTGGGACCAGTCGAATTGAAAATTGGTGAAAGAACATATAGGACAGATATTTATGTTGCGCCAATTGATAATGACATGTTATTAGGACTTGATTTTCTAGTAAGAGCAAAAGTGATTCTAGATTGCAGAAAATTGGTCTTTTCATCAATGGAGAAGCATTACCTATGATTCATGGAGATGTTGGACTGGTACCGCCTGTGAACGCCATAGCAAGAGTTGCTAAAATTACCGTTCCACATAGAACAGTCATACCTCCTAATTCAGTTGTACAATTAGAGTCAGATTTGTCGGCAGAGTTAACAGATTTCATAATTGAACCTAATAAAGAGATAGATTTGTTAATCCCACGTGGTTATTACAACGCTAGTGTTTTGCCATGTGTCAGTTTACTGAATGTAACAAATAACAAGATAATTTTGCAAAAGGGAACTCTTTTAGGCGAAGCAATTGAAGCTGATGTTGTTGAAACGGGCCAGCCCGTCAGTAGCAACAACTGGAATAGCCAGAGATAACAATACACTACCGGAACAGTTACAGAACATATTGATAAATCCAGTACACTCACTGAAGACCAAAAGTCCAAAGTTGCGAACTTACTTCATGAATTTGTTGATGTTTTTGCACTAGATGATTTTGACTTGGGAACATTTAACCACATTGAACATGAGATTGATACAGGTGATGCGCGCCCTATCAAACAACGAATAAGACGAACACCCATGTGCTTTGCACACGAAGAAGAAAGCCATTTAAAGAAAATGTTAGATGCAGGTATAATAGAACCATCAATATCAGAATGGGCATCTGCGCCAGTACTTGTGCGCAAGCGCGATGGTAACGTGCGCTGGTGCATTGATTACCGGAAGTTGAATCCGTGTCTAAAAAAGATGTCTATCCGCTTCCCTTGATAGACGAATGTTTGGACACTTTGGCGGAAAACGAATGGTTTTCAAAATTTGACGCAAATAGTGCGTATTATCAAGTAAAAGTGAAGGACTCAGACAAAGAAAAGACCGCCTTCATAACTAAATATGGATTATTCCACTTTGTCCGAATGAGTTTTGGCCTTTGCAATGCCCCCAGGGACATATTCAAGAGTAATGAATCTCGTTCTCCGAGGTTTAACATGGAATGTTGTACTTGCCTTCCTAGACGATATTCTAGTAATGGGAAAGACATTTGAAGACCATTTACAGAATTTAAGATCAGTTTTTGAACGTTTCAGAGAGTATGGGCTGAAATTAAAACCCAGGAAATGTGATTTCTTTAAAAAAGAAATAGACTTTTTAGGCAGAACAATCAATAGAGATGGTATGGCCATTGGCAGTGAATATGTGGAAGTTGTTAAGAAATGGAAAGTACCTACGACAACAAGAGAAGTTGAACAATTTCTAGGCTTTGCCAATTACCATAGAACTTTCATAAAGAATTTTGCAGATCTGTCCTACCCTTTGTATCAATTGACCGGTAAGAAACCGTACAAATGGGGAGATTCAGAGCAAGAGGCTTTTGACAAACTTGTAGAGGCATTGACAACAACTCCGTTATTGGCATTACCCAACAATAAAGATCCGTTTATTTTGGACACAGATGCTTCCAATTTCGCAATTGGTGCAGAGTTAATACAAGTACAAGATGGTGTAGAGCGTCCGTTGCCTACGGAAGTTTTTCATTAACCCATGAGCAAAAACGATATTGCACGACAAGAAAAGAATTGGTTGCAGTAGTGAAATTCACCAGACATTATAGACACTACCTTTTAGGAAGAGAGTTTATAGTCCGTACAGACCATAGTAGTTTAACGTGGTTATTGCACTTTAAAGAGCCACAAGGACAACTAGCTCGATGGTTAGAGGAGCTAAGCCAGTACCACATGACAGTAAAGCACAGGCCAGGTAAAAGACACCAAAATGCGGACGCATTATCACGTCTGCCAGATTTAGCCTGTTCACAGAATAGATTAGCAGCTGGAAACGTGCTAAAACACAATCTACCCTGTGGAGCATGCGATTATTGTACTCGTGCTCACCAAAGTTGGCTTGGTTTTCAAGAAGATGTAGATAACGTTATTCCGTTAGCTTCACATCAGGACTGTAAAACTTATGAGCAACCACACAATACAGGACCACTTACAGTACTACCGAGTTCTTTGATTTCTGAGAACAATTTACTGAAACAGGACATAGCACAACATACAAATGTTATATTAAAGGACAATGCTAGACCAGATAGTTCAACATCACAAGATGATAACCAGAACGTGACTAGTCACGTGAATGAGAATTTAGGTACATCTCCGGTCCAGCCACAAGTATTTGACAGTACCAATCAAGATACAGTAAGCCAGAACCAAAATGTTTGTCACAGTTCAGTTGAAATAGTCACTACACCACTTGGTATGTCAGTTTACGCGACATATTTGGACCTTCCAAATGTAAATGCCATTACTGAGACAGGTATAGAAGCTAGTACTTATTCACCAGAGCAATTACGAGATTATCAGTCTAAAGACCCAGACTTGGAATTAATACTGGTATGGTTTAGGGACAAAACAGAGCCATCAGAGGCTACAATATTCAGATGCAGTCCAACAGCTAAGAAATATTGGATCAACAAAGATATGTTCTATTTAGATGATAATGGAATATTGAGAAATTTGGACAAGAAGGACAAAACACCAAGACTTGTGGTACCAACAAGTGATATCATTATGTCATGATATTCCTGCAGCAGGTCACCAAGGTATGAATAGGACCACATTGAGAATTAAGGCAAAATATCAATGGTATGGAATGACACAACGAATAAGAGACTTTGTCAAAACATGCAGTACATGCAATTTACACAAGAAGCCAAACAGAAAGGCTAAATGTCCGCTTACCCAGTTTCATGCAGGTGCACCAATGGAGCGAGTCCACTTAGATTTTCTAGGACCACTGCCAGAGACGAAATTTGGGAATGCCCATGTACTAGTTATGGTTGACCAGTTTTCCAAATGGATGGAATATATTCCGTTACCAGCACAAACCGCAGAGCATACGGCAAGAGCTGCTGTGAACGAGTTTTTCTCTCGTTTTGGATTCCCATTTCAGGTTTTACAGACCAAGGACGCAATTTTGAAAGCAAGCTTTTCAAATCCATCTGTGAAATCTTGCAAATGCACAAAGCGAGAACTACTCCGTATAGACCATCATCAAACGGACAAGCAGAACGTTGCAACAGAACCTTAATGGACGCCGTCCGTTGCTTCGTGTCTAGACAACAAGACAATTGGGATGCACATTTGGCACAGTTGGCAGGAGCTGTTCGATCGTCAGTTAACAGAAGTACTGGTTTTACGCCAAACATGCTGATGCTTGGGAGAGAGGTTAACCAGCCTGTTGATTTATTGTACAGCGTACCTGGTGCTAAAACAGACGAGTCACAAGATGAGTATGTGATAAGACTCCGAGATGCCATAACATCTGCACACGAAATAGCGCGCAATACGCTAAAAACTACTCAGAATACCATGAAACGTGATTATGATGTACGTATTCTGGAAAGAGAATACAAAATAGGAGATTTAGTTTATGTTTTAGACACAGCTAAAATTAAAGGCAGAGCGAAGAAATTGGACCCACCTTGGAAAGGTCCCGAACTAACTGTTCACAAAATTTTGAATTTTTGAAATACTAAGGCTTTTCTACCTCAGGAATAGATTACCTTAGCTGTATTTGGCAAAACTTTGAGAATTTTTGGTCCTCAATGCTCTTAAACTTCATGATTCATTTGGCCTTTTTAACATTTTTTGATTGGAGCGTCACTGATGAGTCTTTTGTAGACGAAACGCGCGTCTGGCGTAATAAAATTTTAATCCATGTATCTATGATGAGTTTATTTACAACCACTGGTCGAATCCACTGCTGGTGGAGATTTATTTCCCCGAGGGTATCACCAGCCCAGTAGTCAGCACTTTTGTGTTGACTTGAGTTATCATTGATATGTTCATAATTATAAACTAACTGTTAACAAAATTTTGAATTTTTGAAATACTAAGGCTTTTCTACCTCAGGAATAGATTACCTTAGCTGTATTTGGCAAAACTTTTAGGAATTTTTGGTCCTCAATGCTCTTCAACTTCGTACTTTATTTGGCCTTTTTAACATTTTTTGATTCGAGCGTCACTGATGAGTCTTTTGTAGACGAAACGCGCGTCTGGCGTAATAAAATTTTAATCCATGTATCTATGATGAGTTTATTTACAACCACTGGGTCGATGCCACTGCTGGTGGAGATTTATTTCCCCGAGGGTATCACCAGCCCAGTAGTCAGCACTTTTGTGTTGACTTGAGTTATCATTGATATGTTCATAATTATAAACTAACTGTTAACAAAATTTTGAATTTTTGAAATACTAAGGCTTTTCTACCTCAGGAATAGATTACCTTAGCTGTATTTGGCAAAACTTTTAGGAATTTTGGTCCTCAATGCTCTTCAACTTCGTACTTTATTTGGCCTTTTAACATTTTTGATTCGAGCGTCACTGATGAGTCTTTTGTAGACGAAACGCGCGTCTGGCGTAATAAAATTTTAATCCATGTATCTATGATGAGTTTATTGTATGTGCTAAATTGTCTTCGTATGTATACAAGATAAAATTAGAAAAAACTGTACTGACAATAAATCATGACCGTTTAAAGCCATGTAAAGACAGAGAAGTACCACCCTGGTTAAAACAGTGCCAGCACCGGTTACAGGACGGTGAAGATGTGACCAAGGCGACTAACCCAGACTTGTACTGTTTGTGCAGAAAACCAGATGATGGACTGTTTATGATACAGTGTGATTTCTGCGATGAGTGGTACCATGGAGCTTGTATAGATTTGACACCACAGCTGGCTGACACTATGGTAAAGTTCAGATGTCCACGGTGCCAAGACTCCAGCACCGCCAGGTAACTTAAGATATAAGACAAGATTTAACATGATGTACATAAAGAGCAGATTTGTGTGTACATAGAGGATAACGTAAATCAGTTGTAAATTTTGATTGGAAATTACATCATCAGTGAAATGTTTGCAATATATATATATCAAGGAATGAAATGCTAGTTTTAACATGTTTAAAGTGAATCCGCAAAGCGACAACGAAGAAATTGTGAATTTTGAAAAATATATATATATATACAGGTGTGTTGTTAATATGTCGATCAACATTGGAAAACATCTATTTATGATATTTGGAGATTAATTTTTTTTATCCCCGTGGTGCGACCAGACGGGGTGGACTAAAGGAATATAGTGAATATTCAAATAGGAAGTAAACTCACTCCTTTCAAAGTTGGGGGGAGTGTTGTGTAATATAGTATAATGGACGTGACATTACTATGTAGACAGTACGGTAGTTAGATATACCGCGTAGTCCGGTTCCCGGAATGATCCATTGATAACTACCTAACTCAGGATAAGATCTCGGATAGTTACCAGGTAACACGAGTTGGCGTATTGGCGGGAATATAGCAAACGAATAACACTTTACCAGAGATATATCAGAGGATATTTGGTAAGTCAGAACAATTAGAGGCGTTGAATTGTATTAGTAATAGTAGTATTGAGTGATAATACTGAAATCACATCAGTACACATCACTTGCTAAAAATAGTTTCAGTACGGGTATATGTAATTTTCCGTAGACAAACGACCACTGTGTCTAAACTACCCCGGCAAAAAATGTTTGGGCTCAATAGTATCTATTATCCGGTACGGTGACGGACCATCAACAGACAGAGAAAAGGTAGCATTTCTGTTTATTTATATGTAATTTTTATGATATTGAAGAATATAAATACACATATAACTATTGTCGATTGTGAGATGTAATATTTTCTACCACCGTTCTAGATTTACTGGCGGAGAAATAAATTAAAAGGCACGTCAAAATGATGAATTGAGTGAAACTTGCCTCGAATTTGTTTAATTTCTCGTTAAATTGTGCACATTCAATGGAAAGGCACGAAAAGAAAGATATGAACAGGGAGAACTTTTCTATTCATCTGTTTTTTGAGGTAAAGATTGCATGAAATGCAATCAAAACCATTATACCACTGGCTTGATCGCTATATATTCAAACCTCGTTACTACTTCTGATAGATTAAAGAATACAGTCGTACAAGTAATAGCTTTTCGAAAAAAGCTAGCCGTCTCTTAGCTGATAAAAGTGGAATTCAGAATAGCGTTGCATATTAATCAACACATTTTACCACACACGTCATGAAGCCGCAGTATATCGTTTAATGTTGTGTGTCAAATAAGATCCTTATCGTACTAATCCTTCAAATCATGGTTGTAAATGATTTACATGTTTGTCAAACAATTCATTCTCTCATCATGAAATATCATAACCATGTTCAAGTTTTCTTATGTTTTTCATGTATAAAATGTACGTAACAGTGAACGACTGGATTCATGGACTGAATGTGAAACAATCATGTGCGTGTTAACAAAACATCAGGAGATTCGGCTATTTATAGATGAAGGTTACCTGTGTATCGACATGCATGATTTATGACTAGGCAAAATCTAATTGCTAAAATAGAGAGTACAAATCCGATACTCTACGGGATTGAAAGACATTTACTAGGTTTGGATTGTCCCAACCAATCAACGAACTTTAATTATTCACGTCTCAGTAATATCTTCCAATCAGGTAGTAAGAAGCATTCAGCCCGCAAATTGTCCATCGTTCAATTCTTAATAACGTCTCCGAGGAGACGTTAATAAGATAGATCCTAAACCTGATCATGTCAAGCAATTCATTTATAGTCTATTACTCAGATATTCGGTATCGGGTCCGTTCGCCCTGATTACATGTTCGCCCTGGGTCCGTTCGCCCATAGAGTTCGTTCGCCCTGGGTTCGTTCGCCCTTCTTTAAAACAAAATTAATATAGTGGTATTAAGGTTTAATAAACATATTCAGATATTTATATGATTAATATTAGAGAAAATATATATTCTCGAAATTATGAAAAAAACATGGAAATATTTAAAAATTAATGGCTTGTTTTGGAGCATTAATGAGCTTCATTCTTACATTTGTTTTATTTCGAATTAATTTTAATGGCTGTTGATTGTAATTTAGGGTGACATATGATATCTGTTTCTCCCACTTTTAATTGTTTAGAATGCTGATTAGGTATAATCATGATGTCTTTGAGCTCACTTATTTTTGTATTAATTATATTTGTTGGATTAATAATGAAAGTAACATTTTTTTTTTAGATAAACTAGTCAGCTCGGAATGAGTGAAAACAACGATGTACGAATTGTAAGACATAAAAGGGATTTTTGATTCGCACGCAGTTTGGGTTCTTTGATCTCAAGTTCGTTTTGACACATTTCCTATATAAAAATATGTGCTCTTTAAAATAATAGTGTAAAAAATTAAGGACATAACTGGTTTGTGATGCGAAGTTCGAATTGGATCTTGTTATGACTGTTTAAATTATTAAAATTTATCAATAAAGATAAATACATGCAGATAACATGGTTTTCAGTTGTTTTATATCAAATACCTTGTATTCCTGGTACTCTACAGTACAGATCAAAGGAAAATAATTTTTTGGTAGCAGCAATACAACATAAATATTCAGCGAAATTTTCAACAAACTTTAACATACTCTTTTCAAATAATAATACACAACAAGACAACAAAATGAAATAAAAATCAAGCGCGAACGGACTTAGGGCGAACGGACCCAGGGCGAACAAGTATTAGGGTGAACAGGTACTAGGGCGAACACGAATCAGGGCGAACGGACCCGGATTCTAGATATTCAAGCCACCCAAATAAGGTGTATGTGCACAACCATGCTCGCGAAGAACATTGATAATTATAATATATTAAGTTGTGCGTGGCGTAGCAATCTATGTAAAAAAAATGTATGTACATGTGAAACTGTCCAGTTTCAAACAGCAATGGGACTTGCTGAATGTGATTTCAACATCATCCATGGAGGTTCTTTTTATTAAAAACAAAATTATTTATTATTTAAAAAAAAAAAATTTCTAATAGAAAGGGTTATTCTCAAGTACATGAGTGTACTATTCTTTACTAATGTGCATCAAAATATCTTTAACACAGGAACCCAACATTTATGGCAGATTTCTGATGGCAAGATTGCCCACTTTCTTCGCAAAATCCAAAAGCTTTATTTTTTTCCTCTTTTATACATGTTATCATTTGCTTTTCAATTATTTAAACAAACTTATACATCAACATGAATATCTTTCTAAATGATTTGGTTATTGAACCTTCTATTTCTTAAAAATATGGGATGTGTTCTTCATGTAAATCTTGATGTTCAAGAGTCCAAAAAAGTATATGATCTCAAGGAAAAATTGTACTTAAACAAGTGAATTTATGGGGGTGAAATTTGGGAGAAAAAAAATTTTAAAGGCAAAAGATTCGGATCATGTAATGTAATTTTCACATTAGGTATGAAACAACCACATCACGTAATGAAGAAATCACATCATGTTATGAAGCTACCAAATCACGTAATGAAGTTTTCACATCACGTAAAGAAGTAACCACATCACGTAATGTAGATTTCACATAATGTAATGAAGTATTCATATCACGTAATAGTATTTTCACTTCACGTAAAGAAGTAACCACAGCACGTAATGAAGAATTCACATCATGTAATGAAGTATGCATGTGCAGTTAAAGTGTTTTGGCATGATGTAAGCAACATTTGCATCATGTCATAGTAGTTTCTTCTTATAAGGCAGTGATGGCGTTTCATACATTTGTATAAGATGTGCATTTATGCTGTTTTTTAAAGTTTATCGAAAAAGTGTGGGGGTTGATGAAACATAAACCCCCACTTTTTTTAAGCTCATTACTTTTATTTGATTTAATATATTTACTATTTGTCTTTATAAATATGGAGAGCAAAATATTTAATTGAACAGGTTATTTTTTCTCATTATAATAATCACTTATTTAGGCGATTAAGATCATAAAGAGAGACTTTAAGGGACGACATCAAAAGATCAATGTAGGATAAAAAACTTAAATCAAATAGTTTGGGGGTGGGGGGGTTAAAATTGCTGAAAGTTTTGTTTATCCAAAATCGATTTTACATATATCCATATTGGTCAATCAATTTTTCCCAAATTAAGTTAAGAGGGTGGGGGGGGGGTCAGTGAAAAAACTATGTGAATTAAGTTTATTGTCCTACATTGAACTTTTGATGTCGTCCCTAACATTCTGTTTTATTGATTTCAGCAATGTTTAACTCTCTTGTTTCAGTAAGTCCTGTGAGTGTTCAGAATACCAGAATGTGTTCCATTGCCCAAAATACAACGCAATATTTAATTTTAAGTTCATATAGAAAAACTTTGATTTTCTTCTATTATCTGTCATTGCTGCCTATCTGTACCAGACAAAGAGCGAAGCTATAATCCTGAAGCATCGTCCCTGGTGCCTTTTGCAGTACTCCAGTCATTGATCACTGCTGTTTGTCGGGTCTAACTGCTGACGATCTAGATAAACACTCAGCTTAATTCACAGCATATACAAAAGTAAAATCACAAAAATACCGAACTCCGTGGAAAATTCAAAACGGAAAGTCCCTAATCAAATGGCAAAATAAAAAGCTCAAACACATCAAACGAGCAACACTAATTTTTACAAATGTTCACTTTTATCCACAACCTTATGGTGTTCATCACGACCTAGGGTAAGGGCTTGGACTTTTTTTATTTATCTTTACCCTTACCCTAACCCGGTGTATATGAACTAGTTTATATATCTAAAATTATGATTGGTATTTGTTCTCGTTCCGTGTGCGTCCATGATTGGTATAATAAAATGTTTAGTTTGATTTGATTTTATAGTATTCGTGGGCGGCACAGATCCTTCCTGGTTCAGAGTCTTTGAGTGTGAAAAAAGTGGTATCTATATAGTGTCTGCGTCGGATAGAAATCGACCTTATGCAAGTGCACGTATACATGTAGATTTATAAGACTTTGATTGATTTTGGAAAATTTAAATACGAAATAAAAGATGAATTTTGGTCTTTTTTGTAGGGTTCTTATATCAACTCAGTTTACAAAAACTTACAGACTTTTACAATTTTTTTTATCAATCCGGAATAGGTTAACAGATGTATTGATATTCATTTGCATAAGGTCGATTTCTCCCCGACGCAGCTCGTCATTTAAATCCTCTCAAACTTTTTATATTTATACTACTACTTTTAACAATTACCTTTAAAAAGAAAAATGGGTGTTATTGGGCAAAATATTTTACCCTGTATTGGAGGAAAAAACCAAGAAATCCGAACATCTGACACCCAATTCCTAAACCTCACCTAAGTACATCCTTAAGGTATGCCTATCTACTTTATTATTAAGGTATGCTTGACATTTTTACTCTTACGATTTCTGATGCAAAAAAAGATACACCATGTACAAAACATGTATCCTTATATCTTTGTAGTCTTTGATATAGAATACGAACTTGTTTTATACCTAATAGCATGTAAATCAACATTGCAATGACTACTTTTACCCGACTTGTGACGTCACTTGCAATGTCATTTCATTTCAAGGTCTTGAACCAGAAAAATCAAGTTCATTCCCTGTTAAATGGATGACAAAAGTCTTTGTTCACCGACACAAAATTAATTTATGTCGGAAAGATGAACACAAAATAAATCATACGAACGAATTCAGATACGTAAACGGAAAATGTTTTAAATACCCGACAGATATGTGGATTATCAGCAACAACTGCCGACAATATTCTTGAACACAACATACGTCATCATAACTAAACAGAACAATTAAAATTGACGTCATTGATATTAGACGACAATTTTGGACAATATTTTTCCCATTCGATATACTTTAAATTTAATGTCACGATTGGATACATATTCAAACATAAAAAACTTGGACACAAGTACAACATAAATATTAGTACAACATAAATATTGAGACAAAAAAGATAACATTTAAAAGAGCATCTAACAAAACGAAATGGGTTTAAAGGCAGAACTGTTTAAAAGGCAGTCCGAAACGGAAGACAGTGAGTTAAATTATGTTGCCAAATGTTATCCAGAAATTGAGAGAAATAAACCGTGTATTCAAATAACTTTATATGCGCGCTTGGCTTTATTCAGAAGGAAATTATTACTAACAATGTCGCTTTCAAATTGATATTAGATGTTGGTTTTATGCTCAGACAACCGTGTCGAAAAGGAGGTACGAGCCAGAAAGAAAGTAACGTTGGGCAACAGCTCAAAATTTGTTCAAATGGAAAGGCATAATTTTTTAATGAGGATATACGGGTGAAGGTATTCGAGATAGTCAAGACGGCTGAATACGACCCAGTGAGTGCACAATCATAGATACCAGGCTTAAAATTTGGTAAACCAGACTCGCGTTTCGTCTATAAAAAAATTCTTGTCAATGACACGCGAATTAAAAACGTTAAAAAGGCCATATAGCTAAGTTAATATATTCATATATTCCGGGAGGTGGGTGTTAGAAAATCCTTATTATTCTGAAAAATTCAATGGTTTGTAAACAGCTAATTTATACTTATGACCATATCGCTGATAATATAGGTCAACATTGTAGTGCTGTTTACGGGGTTGATGATCCACTAATGAAGCTATCGATAGACGGGGGGAAATGCCTTTGGTGTCGGTAATTTTTTTATGATTGGGCCGGATATGAACTTGAACCAATGTTCCAATTGCAGAGAATCATAGAAGAAAGAGAAGGAATTGATAGCCATCCGTCGATGTTGGAAACGAAATAAGTGGATGGAATTGACGAATTAAAACAACAAGGAAATGTAAACTTAGAAATTATAAGAAAAGATAAGATTATTGATAATGGTAATCATAAAAACTTAATATAGTTAAAACCCATAATCAGATTTACATAAAATGTATTTCCATATTTTCCAATTGGTAATGTACTGCTATAAGAAAGATGTGGTCAGATTGCCAATGAAACCACTCTCCACGCGAGATCAAATGACGAAGAGGTAAGCATGTCAGTCCCCTTACGACGTTCAACAATGAGCTTACCCCATACCACATAGTAAGCTATAAAAGGTCCCGACATAACAAATAAAAAATAATTCAAACGATAAAATTAACACCCTCATTGATGTGCAAAATAATCGAGGAAAATCTAATATGATATACAAAAACAAACGAAAACTACAGAACTACATATTTTATTGACTTTGGACATCCACATAAAAAATGTACCAGAATTGAACATTTTTTGCGGACATGAACCCTTCCCTTACCTGGGACAGTGGTGTAACAGCAAAACAAACATTCAAAATTGAGTTTAAAAAGGTACTCATCAGATGGACACATAAAACACTTAACACAAAAAGAACTAAGACACAGATTACCGATCTGAAAGTACAATATAAAATTGAGAATGGGAATGGGGAATATGTCAAAGAGACAACAACCCGACCAAAGAGCAGACAACAGCCGAAGGCCACCAATGGGTCTCCAACGCAGCGAGAAAATCTCGCACCCGTAGGTGGTCCTCAGCTGGCCCCTTAATAAAATTGTGTACTAGTTCAGTGAGAATGGACGTCACACTAAACTCCAAAACATATAAATGAACTAAAATTAAAAAACATACAAGACGAACAAAGGCCAGAGGCTCCTGACTTGGGACAGGCGCAAAAACGCGGCGGGGTTAAACATGTTTTTTGAGATCTTAACACTCCCCCTATACCTCTAGCCAATGTAGAATGAAGCAACACATAGCAATACGCACAGTAAAACTCAGTTTAAAAGAAGTCCGAGTCCGATGTCAGAATAGGTGACAAAAGAAACTAAGCAAAATGACAATGATACATACATTAACAAAGGACTACTAGTAGTTACTGACATGCCAGCTCCAGACCACAATTAAACTGATTGAAAGATTATGTCTTCATCATATGAAAATTAAGTACAATCCCTCCCGTTAATGCTAGTTTTAAGTCAATAACAAATCAAACAATAAAGAAAAATCACCCAACACTACAAAAATGTGAAAGGTATAGAAAGTTGAACTCTTTACTACTCATGCACAAACATGTATGAAAGTAATTCCTTAATTATTTTTCAAGATTTAATTTTTGTTTCCTATACAATAATGGAAATAGTAATTCGTTTACCTTACTTGACTATTCCAAAATATGATATAGTACATATAAACGACACAAGATGTTTATCCTCTCTTTAAAACAAAACTAAATATAAAGTTAATTCATATCGGCAACGCATGTTGCTGAAATTATATTGGATTCATTTTGTTTATAGATGAAAATACATTTTTGATCAACAAATGCATTACATCATAATATTTGTGTTTGTGTTAATGCTTATGTTATGTTTACTGATTCTAGTATAATCCTCCTTAATACGATTATTCAAACCATAAACCTTATATATGATTTTGCGTAACGAATACAAATTAAGAAGTGTTTCTTTAATGCAAAGTCTAGTCTCCATCATTCAAAGTACTCCGTCACAAAGAGATTATTCCAGTTTACACCAGATTTATTGCATATATCATGTATATGACTAATTTTAACGCTTTTCAATTTATATTTCACTTTACAGTTTCAAAGTATTGAATGTGTACTTGGTATGCGGTACGGGTTTTGTTTATTGTTGAATATTGTGCGTTAACCTATAATTTCTAACTTCTACGTGATTTGGTCTATATTAGGAAGTAATCTCATTGGCAATTAAACCACATCTTCTTATCTTTATATTGAATGCTTTATTTCAAATCAGCTATATTTTGAAATAAACAACTCATTATTTGTTTTGCACATTTCTAAAAATGTAACCAAGTTTAACATAAATGTTTAAATTCTGATCCAAATTTTAATTTTGATAGCTTTGTGTGCACGTTTCAAGTAAATATTAAAACACAGCAGTGGAAGATTCAAGTATAGACCCCTTTTGGTCTGAAGTTTGTCATATAAAATCGTCAAAATAATTTGCAAGTCGATATTTTTACAATTCTGTCCCTTTTACTTTTCATAAGTAACTATTAACATTTACACCCCAGTTCTATTGTAATACTTCATAGTTTGTATAACAAGTTTAAATTGAATAGATCTATTGTTACGAATAACAATAGATTTTGACCACAGGGTGTGACTAGTTGGGTTTCTGGAAACCCCTGCTTCTACATCCCGATAACACAGTCCATTGTTATTCATAACAATAGAAATTGTTTTTTTAATTCCACGAACGAAGATATTACTAATAGTGTTCACTACAAATTGTTTTCAGACAAATTAAAAAACATTTATTTCAGAAATTCCAATAGTGAAAAAAAAAATATTTAGCATCTATTTTGAATAAAAAAAAATCATTTAAATACTCCTTTGCTTGAAGCTAAAATTTTGGTCCAGTATGGCAATGTCCTAATGAACATACATGTAAAGAACACAATGTTAACTGCTGTATCCCTATTTTTGACATTTTTACCTATTGTATCTGTTTGTTGTGCTCACGCATCGTTGTCAATAAAATGGAATTTGAAGCGACTGTCATACAAGTGAGAGGTTTAGCTTGATTCAAAACCAGGTTCAATCCACCATTTCTACATAAGAAAATGCCTGTACCAAGTCCGGAATATAACAGTTGTTATCCATCTGTTTGATGTGTTTGAGCTTTTGATTTTGCCATTTGATTATGGACTTTCCTTTTTGAATTTTCCTCGGAATTCAGTATTTTTGTGATTTTACTTTTTATAAGATTTATACATTAAAACATATAGTATTCATTTGGAATAAGTCTTAATCATAAAATAAATATTAATGTTTGAATTGGTGAAAACAATATCCCTCAGTGTATATTTATTACTGAAATGAGCAGATTTTGTAAGATTCCCAAATGAAACAACTATCCACCCGAGAACAATGACGTAGAAAAAAGTAAAATAACAAAAATACCGAACTCCGATGAAAATTTTAAGCGGCAAATGGCAAAATCAAAAGCTCAAACACATCAAACGAATGTATAACAACTGTCATATTCCTAACTTGGTACAGCGTTTTCTTATGTTGAAAATGGTGGATTAAACCTGGGTTAAGAAGTTATCTGGTATAGGTCACTGTAGAGGCTTTAACAATAAAATAAAACCCATACAACACAGGAAGCTATAATAGGCCACGACATAGCAAATGTTACAAAATCATCAATTCAAAAGAGAAAACATAAAAGTACAAAACTATTCACCAAAAACGTTTTATGATTAACAGCAACAAACGACAACCATTGAAATACAGTTTTCTGTTCTTGGGACGTACACATACAGAATATGTCCGGACTTGCAGGCGCTGAACCCTGAAGATTTGGTTTTGAAGTTTGGTTGTACCTGTAGACAACTTATTTTCAACGGGATAGCACATCCTAATTTTTACGGAGATGCTGTACTGAGCCCGGAAATTTAGATACGATCCGCGTAAACTTATTGATCCTTGAAATAAACTTATTCTGAAAGGTTACCAATTCAACACTGTAATTCGATCTTTGAATATGGTTTTTATTGGTATTAATATTGATTTTATGTCGTGTTTTTCTCTGACTGTTAATGATGGCTTTACACTAAATCCATTGGATGTTGGATGTGTACTGATCGATATTTTAGTCTTTGATGCATGATTTTTTTGTATAAGTTGTTATTGGCTTTGAACTAGCTGTCAGTAACTGCCAGTACTCTCAGATCTCTACCTAGTATCTGATTGCTGTGAGGATGTATAGGTACCCTGCCACGTCCACTCTGTGTTTTTGTTAGATGTATTTCTGGTTTGTATCGATCTGATGAGTAAAGCCCTGATTTTTATAGCTTGTTTTTATGTTGTCGAGGCGCGCCTTCAAACAAGTTTAACCCCGCGACATTCTATATGTGCCTATCCCAAGTCAGGAGCCTGTAATTGAGTGGTTGTTGTTTGTTGCTGTTTATCACATTTGTTTTTCGCTTATTGTCTTGTAGAGTGTGCTCTTGTTTTATGCTGTTACACCACTGTCCAAGGTTAAGGGGAGGGTTTGAGGCCATCTAACTTGTTTAACCCCACCAAATTCTGTCTGTGCCTGTCCCAAGTCAGGAGCCTGTAATTCAGTGGTTGTCGTTTGTTGCTGTATATCATATTTGTTTTTTGTTCATTATTTTTGTTCATAAATCAGGCCGTTAGTTTTCTCATTTGAGTTGTTTTACTTAGCTTAGTTTTTTGGTCATTTCGGGACCTTTTATAGCTGACTATGCCGTATGGGTTTTGCTCATTGTTTAAGACCGTATGGTGACCTATAGTTGTTAATGTCTGTATCATTAGGTCTCTTGTGGAGAGTTGTATCATTGGCAATCATATAATATCTTCTTATTTTTATAATTCGATAAAAATAAACTGAATATGCAGTCTGTAAGGCTTTGCTGAAATTGCACATGAAAAACGAATCAAAACTATTCTTGCTACGCTCGGATATAAAGTATATATGCAGAGCGAAAGTTGAACTCTTAATCGAAAAGATATAGGAAAAGATACTTAGTTCTACTGCTCTAAACTGAAGGTGTGTTCGATTCCAGTTGTAATAATCTTAACTAATTTTATCTTAAGGTAAATTTGGTGAAAAATATTGAGATATTTTTTACAGAAAGAAAACTCCTAATATTTTTATTGTAATCAATATTTGAATTTTTGTCTGTGCATATGTACTGTAGTATGTATATAAGTAAATTACCACATATATCATGCTTCATACTACTTTAGTACTTACCATATTTTCTTTATCCTTTTATAACCTATACATGGGTATGTTGCAGTTTTATACCTAAGTTGTGTCGATCACATCAATAATTTCTAATTCATATTATAACTCTTATCTTTATCAATCTAGATATAATGCAACACATGGTAGTCAGTGAACGCGATATACAATAATGATTATGCTTATCAGGAAAAAAAGTACTGGCTAGTTAAGTACATGACTGTATATAAACTATGGGGGGTTTTAAACTCGCTTGACTTTTTCCCTGGTCAATTGAGGCTGTAAAAAATTCAAAGGTCCTTAAGTAAGCGACTTGGGCTACTTAGGTATTTATATATCAGAAAATGCTTGAAAAAAAAAAATGTTATCGTTTAAAAAAATGAATTCTTCTGGTACATCTTTCACTTTAGTTTTCCGAATATAATAAGATATCTGGTGAATGTTTTATAATACACCAATGCCTTGCATCACCAAAGCAGTTGTATGGAGAGTCAAAAATTCTAAAAAGCATAAATAACAAGGTAAATTAATTGAAATATATCATCAAAATATATCATTGAAAATAATGCCTTTGAAAAGTAAAAACCCAAAGATATAATTATATGTTTCCATTGACATGATTGATATGCAGAAGAATAAAACCGAACAAGTTGATGAACTGTCATATTACTGCATGCATTTGAGAGAGCATGTCACTTAACACAAGAAAATAGTTTTCAGTCTGATAACTTAAAAGTCATTCTCTGTAAGCATCAGAGGCTATCAATATAAGTTGAACCTAATAGGAATAAAAATAAATTGAATTAGAACAAAATTTATTCTGTTTCCATGATATCATACAGCCACAAAATTTGCCATCTGAACTTGCTTTGAAATGGACAAAAACTGGCATTTTTGTGATTTAATATTCATATTTTATTGATCTTTGATATCAATAAACTGTTTGCACATGAAACGTATAGGTAATATCTACTGAAACATTTATTAACAGGCCTTAATTTAAATCCATAGATTTTTTGTTTAATAATTTGCCAAAATGTAGTTTATATAGGGCTTTTTTCTACCTTCAAGTTGTGCAATATGTCAGATGTTGTATATAGTATTCATGGACTGTATGAGAAAATAGTTCTTATAATAATCTTTCAAATTATAAAGAAGAAAAAATAGGGTCACGGGACTCTTATCCTTGCTACAAAACAAAATAGGTAAATTCATAACACATTCCAGTATAAACGTTATATGATCGGAGTTATATCCCCTTATATGATAAAGTTAAAAAATTGAATCAAACAAGAAATATTCTGTATTTGTGAAAAAAAAAAAGTCGCAAAAATATGATAAAACACATAATTTTCCTCATTCATGTGAAATGTCTTAACAAGGAATAACATTTGTTAAAAAAATAGTCTATGATAAAACACATAATTTTCTTTCATGAAATGTTTTAACAAAGGAATTACATAATTTGCTAATTTCATAAAAGATCTAGACCAATTGATTTCTGCTTATTGACGATCCAAGATAGTGAAGACACCAGAGCTGCCTTAAGCATAAATCGCATATATTGCTTTCTTTGTTTGATTATGCAACATATGAAATATTTGATAAAATGTAACTTAGTTTTATAAATATAGATAAATAGATAAATCTGAAAGCAGCTTTGTGAAAGGTAAACAGTATATATAGATATATTGATATATATAAGATACAACGAAAATGTGTTTGTCTTCTTAAGAAAATATACCTCACTCCACAGTTTTTGAGGAAACACAACTTCTAAAATTAATATAGTCTAACGTTGAAAAACTTTTTCTATCTGTACACGTTATCTAATGTACCTTGTTTAGTTTTCGATAATTATAAGTCACCTTCTCCTTGATTGCAAATGCCGTTTATTGAGGAATCAAAATCAAAATACATGTACTGGAAATTCAGTTTAGACAGATAAAGAGACCAGAGCTTCACAAATGCTCTGATATGGCATATAAACAATATATCCGAATCAATTACGCAAAAATCAAACCCAAAAGCAATATATTAGACCCATTTTTGTTTATTACTAAAATAAACTTTGTTATAGCTGACTATGCAGTATTGGTTTTTCTCATTATTGAAGGCCATATTGTTGCCTACAATTGCTTACATCCACTTTATTTGAACTTTAGTGGATAGTTGTCTCATTGGCAATCATACCACATCTCCTTTATTTTATATAGTAACTATGATACAAAGAAAGCAAAATATTAAACAGGGTTTCAATTTCATAAATGACAGCAGGCCTTGCGGTCGCAAAAACTTACTCGGGAATAGGAGTACAAAATGTGTTCTTGAAACATAAATCTAGTATTTTATATTGATTATTTTTAAGTTTGAATACGATACTCGAAATTTCTTTAACAGCAAGACTAGGAAAAATTTGGAATGCCATCGTATACCTAAATTTACATTTCATTTAAATTCTAGCAAGTATAGTTCAAATTTGACACTGGGAATCAATTTGGAATATCATTTGTTTCTAATATAAATTTCATCTTAGCAAATAAGATCTTTTTTTCAAAATTTAAGATTTTTAACAAAGTCTACGCTTTCACTGCAAATTTTACACTGAAAGTCATTTTTGAAAAGAATATCTTACCTGCACATCAGTTTTCAGTGAAATACTTACACAGAAATAATTTTCTTAAAAGTTCTTATTTAGATAAAAAAACAGTTTTAATCAAAATTTACCATCAAAATTTGCAGGAATTAATTTTGAGTAAAATATTATACCAAAAAAAATCAGTATTAATTAAAATTCTATCACAAAACGATGTTTCTCAAAATTCTGGATTTTTTAAGTAGGTTTATCCATGTTCACCAAAAATAAACACTATATGATGTAAGCAACTGTGCAATTTTTCACTGAACTCCTACCAATCCTTGTTTTAGATTTTGCATTTACAGAAATTGTTGACAGACCGGAAAAGTGGAAGTTCTAGAGCTCCTGTATCCTTGATTGTACATGAAGCACTTTCACTTGCATTTGATTTAAGATTTAGAAAGATATTAAGAAAAATGGGGGGTGGGGGTGGGGGGGGGGGGACATTTATTGGAACACTCTAAATATTCCATTTGCATGTTTTCCCATTTGTAAAGTAAAGGTACTCCTTGTTTAACTTACACAAAAATTACGTATAAAGTGCCACTTTATGGTGAAATTTGTCATCATGGCTTAATAATCCTTTACGTAAATTTTAAAGGTTTCAAGACCACAAACCGCCACAACAATTATGTGAAAAATGAATAATAATGTTCATGCATAATACAACAATTTAAACAGATCTTATATTTTACTAGAAACACACGGACATTGGTTACAACACACAGTTTCATATTGTGAATTGACTACTAAGATTTATTAAGAACCATATTGTTATACATTGCTGAAGAGATAAACATACAATGATTTAAAAATTAGAATGACAGATCATTCTTGAATATAAATTTTTGATGTGGGCGTTTACACATGGTTTTTACTTTCATTAAATTTTACGAAATCTTCCGTTGTATATCCGTTTACATAAATACAAATTCAAACATACCAATTAATGTTGATATGGCTTGTACGGAGAGAAGGTAATATAATAAACAAACGTACCTTCGTCGCTTTTATCTATAAACGAGACGCTTATCAGTAAAATAGCCATAACTATTTTGCACATGTTCATTTTTTGTTATTTGAAAAAAAAAAGTTTATCACTGATAATTAAGATGATGAATTTGAAAATTATATACAGCAATTTAATATCATGTTTTTTATGTATTTGAAGTTGTTTATAAAAGAGGTTTAGGATTTGCTTGATTATTTCTATTATTAAATGGTAGTCGGGTCGTAAAATGATCAATATACAACCATGTTTACAAATAAAGTAGCTGATATTCTTCTTTGTATTCCATAGATTTAGAATTTGATGAAAATTATAATGTTGGAACAAAGTGACTATAAATTTGTAAGAATAATCCATGAGAACAATTCTAAATGTTTGTATACAATTTCTGTAAATAGGTTTGCGTAATACGTTTTAGAGTATGTTCAGTTAGGAGCAGGTTACACGTGCAATAGTAATCCTCATCCTGATAATGCTTTTTAAAAATAACCATTGTCTTCTGCTCGAATAATGTCTTTAATATTTAATGATGTGTTCTTCGATTTATCCTTTAGTACAAAATAATGGACACTTAAAAAAAATAGTTTATGCTATTTTATCTAAAAATGACAGTCCGTAAAATGATATTCAAAAAAAATGAATGGTAGAAATTGATACTAGAAAAACAGTGCTTGTTGTGAATATTCTCCTAATCAAGAGTAAATCGGCTAACAGTGCCAGTTTCAAATGCGTATACACTTTACAATATCATATTACCAATATCTAAGTGACATATTGGAAAATAAGTAAAAAAAAAAAAAAAAAAAAAAAAATAAAAAAAAATAAAAATAAAAAAAAAAAAACAATGAGCAAAACCCATTCCGCATAGCAAGCTATTAAAGTTCTCGACATGACTAACGGTCTAATTAATGAAACTAAACAATAATAGAAGAAATGAATGTGATATACAGCAACAATCACTGAATTATCTCTGACTTTGGACGTGCACAAACAAAATGCGTCGGGGTTTAACATGTTTGAAGGCGTCGCACGGTCTCCCTAACTTGGAACAATGTTCAAACGGAACTACATACGATGAAACTGTTATATTTATTTGAAAAAAGCTTGACTCATCAGCTCGAAACAAAGTACACAGTTAAAAACTATCAAAACGACGTAAAACAGAAAGTTTCGACCTTAGAATATTTACGGTTACTGGAAACTAGTTAAAAGGAAATATAAACTAATAAAAAAATCTTATATTCAAACTAGAATATCAATCAGTATATATCCAATGGTTTAAAGAGGTCATAAACAGAACACAAAACATGATCTTGTGCCAACCTATATAGATTCTATAGAACAACAAAAAGGATTAAAGACTTTATAGAAGATAATAGATAGCGGTATAAAGGTATGTTTTTGATAAGTGGATCTTTTATCGACGCAATACAGGGGTTGCAGGGCACATTTAGAGGCAAGTAATACCCATATTGGTACTTAGTAAAGGAAAAGAATAAAGAACTACTACATGTGCGGTATGGGTTTTTCTTCTTGATTAAGGCCGTTCGATTCTTATTCTGTATAAAATGTTTTCTTTATCATTTGAAATCATGTTAAAACATTTTTGTTTTCACACACGATTGCAGTTATTCAATAAACATTCAAACCGGAGACTGGACATGTTCCGGTTATATTTATCAATGAAACAACAGGTATGAAAGGTTCAATTTGATTTTTTTCACAATATTTTCATCAAATAGAGTATATTTGAAATATGAGCAAAAAATATGAGAAACTTTAGAGGACATGCGTTTTCATAATTTGAAAAAAGTTATTATTTTGAAGAGTGACCCAAATATATATTAAATGCACGTCTACACAAGCTGAAACGTTTGTATCTTGTAAGAAAAAAGTTTTTCAGTCTGTAATTATTCCAATTTAACCCAAAAAGAAGCGGTGAATAAATGAAAAATATGACTGGTATGCCTATTTTTTTTTAGCATGTTGTAAGGCACTTTCGTCTGCCTAACAAAATCTTGTCATGCATATAGTTCCGAATTTCTAATCTATGTATTACTGGTAAATTATTAAGTCAGGGATTTTGTTACCACAAATTACTTAAAACCTTTATTAAATTATTCCATAGATATAAGGATTTGGTTTTGAAGTTTGGTTGTACCTGTAAAAAACTTATTTCAAACGGGATAGCAAATCCTCATTTTTACGGAGATGTTGTTTACCGTGCCCGGAAATGTAGGAACGATCCTGGTATACTTAACGATCCTTTAAATAAACTTATTCTAAAAGGTTACGAATTCAACACTGTAATTAGATCTTTGAATATTGTTTTTATTGGTATTAATATTGATTTTGTTATCAGTAAATTAAAAGCAAACTAAATATTATTGTTATATACATATGCGCTTTCATGGATCTACAATCTTTCGATACCCGTATCTTGGCATTGCAGAAGGTAATGTTTTTCTCTGACTGTTTATGACGTCTTTACACTAAATCAATTGGATGGTGGATGTGTACTGATTGAAATTTTAGTCTTAGATGCATGATTTTTTTATTAGTTGTTATTGGCTTTGAACTAGCTGTCAGTAACTGCCAGTACTCTCAGATCTGTACTTAGTATCTTTTTGTTGTTGGGATGTACCAGTACCCTGCCACATCCACTCTGTGTTTTTTTTAGATGTATTTCTATTTGTATCCATCTGATGAGTTAAGCCTTTTTCAACTGATTTTTATACTTTGTTCTTATGTTGTACTGTTACACCCCTGTTCCAGGTTAGGGGGAGGGTTGGGATCCCGCTAACATGTTTAATCCACGCCACATTCTGTATGTATGTGCCTGTCCCAAGTCAGGAGCCTGTAATTGAGTGGTTGTCGTTAGTGCCGTGAAACATATTTATTTTTTTTTTCATTTTTTTGTACATTAATTAGGCCGTTAGTTTTCTCGTTTGAATTGTTTTACATTTATCATTTATGGGCCTTTTATAGCTGACTATGCGGTATGGGCTTTGATAATTGTTGAAGGCCGTACGGTGACCTATAGTTGTTAATTTCTGTGTCATTTGGTCTCTTGTGAAGAGTTGTCTCATTGCCAATCATACCACATCTTTTTTATAATTACGAAAAAAATATGATGCAAATTATCTTAAAATTAACATAAATAATATGTAATGCATAAGTGAATGAATTCTTCGGATTCATCTTGCAAATTTGTTTTCCGGCGTAAATACGATTTCAGGTAAATTTTATTTTAATCACCTACATCACCGGTGCAGTTGTAAGGAGATTCAAAGTGCAAAAATTATTGAAGATAACAAAGAAAATAAACTTAACTTATCAACATTTGTTACCGAAAATCGCAATACAAAACAATTTCTGTGCAAAATCAAACAAACAATAAGAGATTCGTTTTCAATGCATTCCAGATGGATAAAACTGGAAATTTGAAGGACTGCCATATTTCTAGAAATATGGAAACGATAACCCGGCTAAAGAGCAGAAAACAGCACTAATCAACAAATACTGCATGTACTCGAAAGTTGATATCACTAAACACAAAACCAAAATTTGTTAAGTCTGAAAACTTAGCTTGAAAAATCTATCTGACTACAAATTCAAAGAGAGAATAGTCCTTATATACTATGTTATGCAGCTGACGGTCAAATATTATTTTCTACAAGGCTTAAAGCACATCTTATAATACCTCATATACACTTCTAAGTATGTCATTGATTAGAAGCGAACACGTTGGAACAGTCTATACTTAATATTAGGTCATTGAGCATATTTTATTGTAAATAAATGGTCAGTGAGCCTGTTTTATTGTAAATATATGGTCAGTGGGCGTGGTCTATTTTAAATACACGGTTAGTAGTCGAGTTACGTGTTAAAAAAACCCCAAAACTATGTTGTTCCCAAATCAACTTATATTGGGAATATGCTGAATTATAATTTGTCGAGCTTTAAGATAAAAACATGTCTGATGCCGACTTTCTCACTGTAACTAATTGAAAGTTCTGTTTAATAAAAAATGAAAACAACACGTTATGATTTCATGCGTCCGATCCACTTTTCTGGATTACCTTCATCAGGAAAGCTCAAAGTCGAATATTTGAAAGCCAAGGATGTATAAGAACCGAAACAGTTGAAGAGCTATATATCCAAAAAGGACACAAAACAAATAGCCAAATCGTTACACAGAATACACCAAAATATATTAAAAAATTAAATAAAATACTCAAACCTCATGGATTTCATAAATTGGCAGGAATTTTTTTTTATACTTATGATAAAAATTCATTGATGCTTAAGTATACACGCAGTTTAAATATGAATGGTCTATTATGTAATTAGGATTGGCGGTTTTCCTTTCGAAGGTCTGTAGTTCCCTCTGGGTAGTTCGGCTTCATCCATCGCTGACTGCTTTGATATAGCCTAGTGCTCTGAAAGTGGCATTGAACACAAAGACATTAATACATCAACCTATCATATTATACTTCATTCTTCATTTACACACCAAAGGCCGTTTAATTAGAAAAATCCTAAGTAAACAGTTGATTTATAATTATGACCATATCAAAGAAAAAAGCGGTACAGTGCGTGCAGCTTGCATTTATAATTTATGGATGCTAAATGCAACTGTTTTCTTATTATCAGAAAATTGTAAGAAGATTGCCTATTTGAACTAAAAATTTCAAATTCAAATACACCGATTTTTGCAACAACAGAGGTGTAATACCACCAAATCATAGGACGTCACATCCGGTTGCATAAGAAAAAGGGTCGAAAAAAAAAATATTCCCTTGAATTTGAAAGTTGAAGGTAATTAATCATACATTTCATTGCAGTAAAAAATGTCTGAGTCATAAACATACATCTGAGGTGTTTAAAAGCACCATTATTTTTTTATTTGGTGTTTCTCTATAAAATTTGGAATCTTGATGTTGCATTGTTACTGAAGCTTGTACACAGGAAAAAAGGGGGAAAATTTGATTGGTTAACTTACAGTGATGGTTATTCTCTTATATGCAATGAAATGTTATGTGGAATTTTGTCTATAGTACTTGACAGGACAAAACTTTATTCATGCCAAATATTTCTTTATTTGAAACAAAGATAAATTTTGCACAGTTTTTTGAAAATTGTAAATTTAACAAAAACTAATAGGGGAAAAACAAAGGTGGTATTACACCTATTATGGGAAGCTGCACATTGTACTCTCATTTGTTAAAATTTCTTGCTATTTAAGTGAAACATTACAAACATTAAATATTCTGAGTGGATTGAGTCTTAAAAACACATTTCATAAGAAAATTGCCTTGAAATAGGAATCTACCATGAATATAAGTAGACAGAGTAAGCAAGGCGCTTAATTGCAATGAACCGGAACAAAAAGAAATGAACCTGATAAACGAATAAACTAGTATTCATATTTTCAACCCTTTTCGTAGTGTAATTAATACGTCGATCTGTTCAATAAAACATACCTTAAATCTACACGGCTTTAAATTACGAAAAAAAAACCGCTTATCATAACCAAACATGACATCTTGATAATATAGTCTTAAAATGGGCGCACTTTTTTGCCTTAACAAGTTCACAACAATCACCACATTTAAAAATCTCCTTTTCTCTTGCTATTTTTTTTTAAACAGGAGTATGAAACTAGTTTCATGTTCTCATGCTGCAGTTAAAAACTAAATGGTGTATCTGATCATGACTTTCATCCGTATTCATTGCATTTTAAAGATATATTTCCCCATTAATTCTGCGTTTGTTTTCAAAGTCCTTATTCGTGGTAGAAATTGCATTATATTGGTAGATTGGAAGGTGATTTGCAAAATTCCGATTTTCTACCTTTTTTTTAATAACCATGGACAGCATAGTCCTGTAACAATGAATGATTTCAAATGGAAATGTTACAATGTAAACTTCTAAAAAGGTATCATTTCTTACAGAAATAAAAATTAAAACGCCGTCGATCGATTGAAAAACCATAACAATGAGCTTGTCTATTTGTCAGTCACAATTCATTTCTGTTATCTAACTTTCGCATCCATTGAAATCAAATTCTGAAACTTGATATAACTATTAAGGTGAGTCTCGATCTAGAGAGAAAACTTACAATGAAGGTCAAGGTCAAAAATTTATTTCAACCTATTTACCCGCATATGTACAAAAAACCGTAACTAAGTTAAACTAAGTCTTTAACCATGACTTTCCCTTCATTGCTTAAAATCATGTAATGTTTCATAATCCAACGGTTTTAAAAGCTAGAAAAGCAGAAAAGTTTTTGAACATATGCACAGGGGTAAATAAGTAGTTTTTTTTTATCATGACCTTAATTGTAGGGTTTTCTTCCTTGATCGTGACAAACCTTCATAATCTGTCATAATAATGACATGAATAAGGCAATGATATATTTAAAAAAAGAATAAAAGTTCGTTACATTGCACTATTTCAATTTCATGTCACTAATATTTACAGGAATATGTTTTTTTCTTTGTTATAAGTGCTATAAAATATTTGTACTTTATAAGGAAGTAAATAAGGAATTTGTAAATCATTAACCAATTTACATAATACTATAAATGCATGTTTATTATGCAATTTCTATCATGAATAAGAACCACGAAAACAAGTGCAGAATAATCTAATTATTACATTCAAATTGACATATTTAAATAAATGAAGGGTTGTTCAAAACTGTTGTCAGTGTTTATAAATACGTGCGAAATTTTCTTTTAATAATAATTGTATATACATATAGATTTGCAACATGTATGGGTCACCAAAAGGGGAAAACATAGCATTTAAATGCAATAAACAGTAGGAAAAAGTCACTTTCAAGTTTTCTCCTGCAGCATGAGACATGCAACTAGTTTCATACTTACATGTAAAACAACAAAAGCTGGAGTAAAGGATATTTTTAAATGTTGTGACTGTTGTTAAACTGTTTAAGCAAAAAGGTACTGCCATCTTTTTTAAACGTCAACGACTGTATCTGTATAGCTGTGTAGATCTAAGGTATTTATTTTTGGACAGCTCGACATATTACATAATAAGATTGAGAATGGAAATGGGGAATATGTCAAAGAGACAACAAACCGACCAAAGAGCAGACAACAGCCGAAGGCCACCAATGGGTCTTCAATGCAGCGAGAAAATCCCGCACCCGGAGGTGGTCCTAAGCTGGCCCCTAACTAAAATTGTGTGCTGGTTGAAAATGGACGTCACCCTAAACTCCAAAATATATAAATGAACTAAAATTAAAAAACATACTAGACTAACAAAGGCCAGAGGCTCCTGACTTGGGACAGGCGCTAAAATGCGGCGGGGTTAAACATGTTTTGTGAGATTCACTTCAAAAAGAATTAAAAAGCTAAATACGTATTTGTTCTGTTATCAGGTTCATTGTTTTTGTTCCGGTTCATTGCATATTCTTAACCGCCTGTGATTGTTACGAAAATTAGTGAGTTTGAACTTTGAAATTTATATTTCATATGGTCAATCTTCTGATAATCTTCTGATGGTGCATTTAGCGTCCATAAATTAAACATAAAAGCAGCATGCACAGCATCGCTTCTTTAACTTGCTACATGAACTTTACTTTGTTTTACATGATGTTGTTTTCCGATTAGACCAAAGTTGTGTTTTGCCTTGTTTTGAAGTAAAATCATTTAGAAAAAATTTCAGAAAATCTATTGAATCTTATTGAAAATAACTTTTAAAGCGTACATTTGAACTTAAGTCATATGTTTGTCCTAAATCATTGTATGTTTGTCTCCATATAAAACATTACATACTGATGTGTAGTTAAGTACATATTATATTCTATGTTTAAAATTGACGACAAACGGTATATGCATATTAAATTGAATTCCGGAGGGAGGAAAACCGCCAATCCTAATCACATGATAGACCATTCATATATGAACTGCTGTACTTAAACATCCTAGTGTTTTGATAGCAAGTATAAAAAAGATTATCTGCCTTTTCTTGAAATCCATTAGATTTGAATGTTTTAGTTTCATTCTTTTTATCTAATTTGTTGTATTTATGAAGAAGTATTTGAAATTTGAAATGCAATTACATTACACGATGAACCAGATGTGCTGCAGAATATGAGCCCTGCCTGCTTTCTTTGAAATTAGTGCATGATTTAATTGTAAAATTTTCAAATATATATTGGTTCTTAATGTATGGTATGTTTTGTTTTTCATTAGAAATTATAAATCACAACTTCAACTGTAAGAACAAAATATGCTTCCGTGATGTTAACAGTTTTACAAAGTAAAGTTTTCTGTCTATGTGTGTTAATAAAAAGTTCTTATATTTCGTAAACACGTTTCAAGTCAAGTATGATGTTTTACCCTAGTTGATTTCCTTTATTGATGTCGTAGGATTTCTGCTAACGTTAAGAGTTTTTTTGTTAATTTGTGAAAGTGTCTGCCAACATTTGTTTCACTGTCTGCTAGTGACCTAATACGATATTAATGGGGCAGAAAATTCCATATGGGGCGAGAGAGTGAAGCTCGAGCCCCATATTGAATTTACTGACCCCGTATATATCATATTAGATCACTAGCACACTGTGTAATGAATTTATCTTACCGACTATTTCAATACTTGGAATTTAAACGTAGTTGTAAACTTTGATACCACAATTTTAATACAACAGTAATTATGTTAAACAGAACTTTTAAATATTTACAGTGAGAAAGTCAGCGTCTCTATATGGCATATTCTTGTTTAAAACATTTGAAACTTATAATTCCGTATATGTACAATGTATGTTAACTTGAGAACAACACCTTTTTTAAACACGTAACCTTACTTCTCATCGTGCATTTAAAAATAAACTACACCCACTAACCGAGTATTTACAATTAAACACGTTCAATGACACATTTTCCACTTGTTCGCTTTTCACCAATGATATACCTAGAAGTGATAGGAGGTAACATAAGGTGTTCTATAAGCTTTGTGGAGAATAATGTTTGACTGTACAATCATCTGAATGTCTCCTGCAGCAGAATATGGAGAAATATTTTTTTTTTAATTTGTAGGTTGATAGATTTTTAAAGTTAAGTTTTCAGACTGAATACATTTTTGTTTTGTGTTAAGTGATAGCTACTTTCAAATACATGCGGTATATAAATTAGCCAGCCCATCAAATTGTTCAGGTTCTGTTTTATCCTTCGTGACAGCATTGGAAAGGTATCTCTCTTTGATTTTGCACAGAAATTGTATTGTATTTTGATTTTAAGTAAAAAAAATTGATGATTTCAGTTTATTTTCCTTGTCATTTTTAAGACTTTTTCACTTTGGCTCTTTATACAACAGCACTGGTGAGGCTGCGGATTAAAATAACATTAATTTGAATTGATATCTATATAGTCAATCATATTGTTCAGTTTTATCCTTCCGGAGAGCAACGGAAAGGTATCTATCTCTCTTTGATTTTGCACAGAAATTGTGTTGTATTGTGATTTTCAGTCACAAAAATTGATGATTTCAGTTTATTTTCCCGGTCAATTTAAAGACTTTTTGCGCTTTTTGCTCTCCATACAACAGCACTGGTAATGCAGCGGATTAAACTAACATTTACGTGATATTAATATTGTTTTTTTTTTAATTTCATACGGAAATCAAATGTGCTAGATTTATCAAGTTTCAAGTTTCAAGCTTCTCCTCTTATGTAGTACATATAGATTCTACCACTGTTTCGAGTATGATACGATTTTTATTTGCTCGAGACAGATAAATTTTCCAATTTAAAACGCGAGGCTCGCCGAGCGTTTTAAATATTTAAAATTTAACTGCCGAGAGTGGATAAATATCATTATACACAAGATTTGGTGGTGAAATCTGTTTCTGTAAAGTTTTTTAAATGAAATGCAGACAAATTGAATTCATACTTTCGAATGACCTGCAAAATGGTGTGTTTTTTCTATGTAACGTCATCAGGCATGGTCGCCTTTTTTCATGACGTCACAATAGGGATTTCAGAGGAAAGATTTGACGTCATAATCGAATTTTGACCAATGAAGAACTGATTTAACGTACCACACGTTGATTAAATAAAAATAATCAACAGGTCAGGAAAACGATAAATCGTGTAAGAATTAGAGAAATAGAGAAATATTATTTATGATACTTTTAAGGCGATTTGCATTATACATGTATTATCTTTCGTAATGCTCTGATGAGATTGGAAATTCGAAACTATAGACATGACAAGATTTTGTTAGGTAGACGAATTTTTCTTTTCAACATCCAGATTCACTTTTTATACTACAAAATTGACAGATCTGGCATATTTTTCATTTGTTCACTGCTTTCGTTTGGGTTAGATTGGAACGATATCAGCACAACAAGACCGAAAAACTTTTTTTCGTAAACACACACAGGCGTTTCAGCTTGTGTAGACGTGCATTTACTATACTTTTGAGTCCCTCTTCAAAATAATACCCTTCTCAAAAGATGAATACACATGGTATGTAAAGTGTCTCATATTTGTGAATAATGAGCTGTGTTAATATTATAAATATATAATATAAATACTTTTGAAATAATGTCAAAAGTGGTAAATTGAACCTTGCATATCTGTTGTGGCATTGTTAGTTCAACGTGAACATGTCCAGTATGCGGTTTGAACGTCAATTAAGTTACTTTTCACGTGATTGTAAACTTAAATGCTTTAACATGATTTCAGATAAAAAAAAAATCATACAGAATAAAGTTACATCATAGAAGACAAGTTTAAAGGCTTTAATACATACATGACGTACATGCTAATAATTATTTCTTTTATCAAAAGTGAATTATGGTCTCCACGATCCAACTTGAATCAGCCACCACTCTTTTGTAATTATTACTCAAAAAAATTTTGTTCTAACTCTAACAAAATTGCAGCTTTAATCAGAACTCTAGAATATCTTTAAAAATTTGGTCCAATTTTCAAAATTACCTTAACAAAATATGTTCAGAAGTTATGATGTTTACTTGAAATACATCTCATTAGGAAAAAAAGGCAATCAATATAAAATAAGTAAATGTGGTATGATTGCCAATGAGACAAATTTTCACCAGAGCCAAAATGACGTAAAAGTTAGCAACTGTAGGTCGCCGTACAGCTTTGGGCAGAACACATACCGCTAAATAAGTACAAATTCATTACTACATGTATCAATCTGTGAACCTTAATACAAATTGTGAAAATCTTTTAGAAAATTGTCAGTATAAGCAATAGATTTATGGGAAAATGGCTGTATTTCGTTATGACTATTTACTTTAAATGTCTTTTCTGTGCTAAATTCGAATTCCTAATCCACTTTTTGTCAGACATTGACATTGATTAATTAATATCAAATAAGTTAAATCAAGCATCTACATCAATTAATATCATTGAAATAAACAGCCTGGCTTTTGAAAACACAAACTAATATATATGATTAAGTTATACATGTACAGAAGTTGATATTACGCATTCTTATGTAATTCGCTTTGAACGATAATTTTCATTGGACGTTGACAAATATTATGAAGGGTTAGATTCCACGTTCTGTCAGTCCTTAACTAAAGCAAGCCACCATTTTTAATTCCGAATGTTTTTGTATGTAATTTCTCGTTGCTAGGTTGAACTAAATTAGCGACTGTATAATCTACGTTTTTACGAGAGGCAAGCTTAAATTACAATATATTTTTCTCCCTATAATTTGGTTTGTTCCATATTATTTCAATTATCGAATCGAAAGATAGTTTTTAATGGTGAAATATTTGCAGAGATACATGCGTTTTATCAATTTGGGTTATAACTATCAAGCATTTTGATATGTTGCTAATTTACATTGTTTAGACTTACAGACGTGACAACACAAACGAACTTGTCGAATCTATGCATCACATGAATTGTTTCATTTCTGCTTAACGTTAGGTTTTTGTTTCTTTACATTGATTAGTAACAATTCGACTAGAACGTATACAAGGTAGTAGTTCTATCAAACTGCCATTTATCTATCATTAACTATTTTTTTATTGCGCTATCTAGTTGTTAACAACTGGCCTTTATAGAACAACCATTCTATATAGGACTATCCCTATGTGTTAGTCGTCTAATGAACCAGTGGATTGACTAAGAGAAATTGTGTTTTCTTTGTTAGAGTAATAAGTTGAATTATTTCAGTTAATATAATATATCCCGTTTATGTTTGTTATTTACAATACTTTGTCTTTCGCAGAAGTGGTAGACATTTTTCTTTCTTTAATCCTGGTCCAACAATGATGATGATTCTTATTTTGAAAACTAAACAGTTTGTAAGGCATAGAGATGTTACTTTAAAAAAATGATTTTTAATTTTTTTGATGGTTGTTCTTTGTTGATTTCTTTTCTGAAGCTTGGCTTCCAAAATTTCAACCACTAGCATTGAATCTTATTTTAGTAAACACACGAGATTATGGATTTGAGGTACCTCATTTCTTTATTCTTTAAATTTTCATTCTTTATATATGAGCACTCCATTATTCTTGATGTGGCATATTTTTCTCTACTTTTTGTATTTGTTGCTCTTTGTTTTTCACTTTTAACCACTTATTCTCTATTCTGTAAACCCCATTCATAATTAGGCTCCTGAATTAGAACACATGTCAATCTGTGTTGTAAAGCGTTTTGTACTTTTAAGTTTTCAATCGTTCGTCCTAGAGGGTATCTGATGAAGTAATGACATCATATCATTCAGATGTTGATGTTTTCTTTGTCTTTAAACAAAGATCAATACAGATAAGAGTTTTATCAAATAGTAGCTGTATATCCAAATACAGTTTCAAATTATTTATCTTAAGTGTTATCCCCTCATCTCCACTTTCTAGTAAAAAGTCATGGTTTTTTATTGCAGTATCGAATTTTAATCTCTCATTTGTTTAAACCATCTTAATCCTCATGAATTATCACGTGATTGTAATATATAAATGTAGGTTGATCAAAATAAATTCTATCGACATACCAACATACATTGTTAATATGTGTAAAAGGTAAGTTTTGTTTACAACAGATAAAAGAAAAATAAATTGAGAAAAATATACAACTTAAAAACTGTAGAACCGTTCCTCATAGTAAATTAACATACATGTTTTACACGGAATTAAAAAAAAAAAAAAAAAAAAAAAAATTCGCGGCAATTTTAAAAGTCACCAGTTACATTTACACGTCTGTAAAATAGACTAAGATTTTTCAATAATAAAATCTTTAAAATCTAATATTTCTCAATTGAGATATAATTTCAAAATATGAAAGATAATATTATAATTTATCTTACCTCCTATACATTTCTAGAACTATGATTGGTTAAAAGTTACCGCGTGGAGACCGTGTATATTCCATATTTGATTAGTAGGCGGTGCTTATTTCAATACACGTTTAGTAGTGGTGTTACGTCCCTTGATAAAAACAACACAGTGTTGAGGAAAAATCTTAAATGTTTCAACAGACGAAGAAATTGATAATGAACAATTTAAAAAAAATCATAAAACACATTTAAAGTTAACAAGCTGTTATTGTTGGCATTTGTTTTTGTATAGACCAATGTAAGTAGGTTCTTAATACTAACAGTATCGCAGATTTGAATACTTTGATAGGCCACTAGTCTAAACACCACATGTTAAGATAGTCGGTAAGATAAATTCGTTGCATAGTGTGCTAGTGACCTAATACGATATATATGGGGTCAATAAAGTCCACATTGCGATTCGAGCTTCGCTCTCACCCCATATGGTATTTACTGACCCCATATATATCGTATTAGATCACTAGCACACTATATAACTAATAGTATTGTAGTATTTTTCGGCGTCTGATATGGCTTAAAAAATGTCGAAAACATGGAACCGGTTAAAATTGAAAGCAAAACCATTGTGAACAACCTATTTGCTTTAAAAATCATACAATTGCCGTCCAAATTAAGTTCAACAGATAAGTTTAGAAAGCCACATACAACGTTTTAAAAGTTTAAAAAAAATGACCGAAAACATAATTATACTGTTTACTATTAAATGATTTCGTGTATGTGTACTCACTTTATTTACCCTTGCAGACAATCTGTCGCAGCCACCTATGGAAAATCCCAAAAGTTATGTCGACTCTGTAAAAGCCTTACAGAAGTTTATAGAACAAAGCTACTTCTTACCAAAGACGGAAGTTGATAAAGAAACGCGAATATATTTCATTTACATTCAGCCAACGTTAATATTACTTTTTTTTGTATGGCAAATAATCTTATTTCGCTATTTGCATAAGAATGGTTACTTCAAGAAGTGTAAAATTTTAGTTGTATACACCACTATTGATCTGATATCCTTTGCTATCCAGTCTGCATCCTTTGCATATTTTCTTAATATACCGAAATATTACGTGCAATACGAACTATGTTACGTATATGAAATTACAGCAGGGGGAATTGTGTCAAAACTTTTGTTTTCGTACTCGCAGTGGATGAAAACTGCCCAGGCTTTTGAGAGATTTATCATCATGCATAAACCATTTACATTCAGAAAGTTCCTTAACAAGAAAACTACTATAGTCTTTGTATTGATGTTGACAATCTTTTGTATTGCAATATCAGTTTTCTATTCGATTAATATTAAATTCGATAAGGTTACGATAATCGATAAATACACGTTTGAGTTGGTACATATATGTCGTAGATCAGGGTTTTTTGATTTAGAAAATCAGCAAAACCCTAATAAGGATTCGCTTCGCATTGTCACAATAGTTGATACCATTTTTACGGCCTTCGTACCGTTCATAGTGATGACAATATGTACTGTAAAAACAACGTTGATGATAAAAGAGCAAAGCAAGTTTAGAAGACAGCTAAATTATCCTAGAGTGGCTACGGAAGAGAATATGAATAGATTACGAATAGCTACAGTGGCATCAACTGTTTTTTTTGTGGTAACTTTGTTTCCGGCTATGATTTTAAGGTTATGTAGTATTCTTAATGTGCAAGTAAATCCGAAATTACTTAATGTTTTTTCAATGTTATTCAATACGTTATACGTATGTAGTATTCCTGTGACTTTCATTCTTCATGCATTGCTCTCGTCAAAGTTCAGAAATATCTTCAAGAAAATAGGACAACTTTGCAGTCGAAAAGTCAACAATACAGCCACCACACTTCAACATTTGAAAATGTTTACTGGTAATTGTAATAATTTTACTAATGATAATGGAAATTATAATGGTAATAGTAATGGTAATGATAATGGTAATGGTAATGATGATTGTTATGATAATGGTAATGGTAATGATAATGGTAATGGTAATGGTAATGATAATGATAATGGTAATGGTAATGGTAATGATAATGGTAAAGGTAATGGTAATGGTAATGATAATGATAATGATAATGGTAATGGTAATGATGATGGTGATGATAATGATAATGATAATGGCAATGGTAATGGTAACGATTATGGTAATGGTAATGATAATGATAATGGTAATGATAATGGAAATGATAGTAGCGAGGATGGTGATGTGCCAACATAATATTCACAACCTTACATTTTCACATTTGTGACATGTGCATATTAGGTTGATTAGGAACTTTTCGTTTTGAATTTTCCTCGGAGTTCAGTATTTTTGTGATTTTACTTTTTATATTAAACATTGTTAAACATACATTATTATATTTTGTCACAAGTGCATATCAAACATACATTTTTATATTTTTCTCACATGTGTTTTTCAAACATACATTTTTATATTTTGTGACATTTGTATAACAAATATGCATTTTTTATATTTTGTGACATCTGTATATCAAACATGCATTTTCATATTTTGTAGCATTTGCATATCAAAGTAGTTTCAGACGTTTTGGACATAGATTTACTTATATATATTATACTTACTTCTGTTTTTGTGAAATTTCCAGTATTGTCTTCTCTTGTAATCTAATATTGTATGAGTATGAATGTTACTACCTGCTGAAAACAACATTCAAAATCCACAATCTTGAATGATAAATTTATCTAAAGGATCAATACGTTTACATGGATCGCATCTAAATTTATGAACTACAAAAAACAATATCAACATAACAATTTGGATGTGGTATACCGTTTGTAATAGCATGACTACGGGTATGTAAGCATTAAAAAAAATGTACGTAATTTGTGTTAACGTAATCCTTCCATTGAAATCTAAAACGTCAACACTGAAATATATTAATCCAAAAAGAAGTTTATGATTATTAAATATCTGTATAAAGACATGTATTGTCCATGCAGTGGGTAAGCCATATATGTTGACGTCAAACTCATTGCTTAATTTTAAATTTAAAATCATTATTTCATGTTTGCCGATCAAAATAGAATTTTGTAAAAAGTAATTCCTCAATCATTTTTTAGTGGTTTCTAGTTTATAATTGATAGTTTAATTGGCGTTTGCTTAATGTTAAGTGGAAATATTTCACACTTATTTGAGCGAGAATAAAAAAAAAAAAATAATAGGTATGTCAGTCAACCCTTGTGTACCAGGATGAAAGGGTGATACTTTTGACTAGAAAATAGGGGTAGGTTGAAATAGGCGGAAATTTATGCATCCCTATTCCATTTGTATTTCTTGAATTCTAAATCGATTTATCCCTTTCCTGACATGTTGATTATTTTCATTTAATCAATGTGTGGTTCGTTTGGTCTTAGTTCTTCATTGGTCAAAATTCGATTATGACGTCAAATTTTCTTGCTTTCCTCTGAAATACTTATTGTAACGTCATGAAATTTGCGACCATGCCTGATGACGTCACGTAAAGAAAACACATCTTTTTTGCAGTCGTTCGAAAAGAAGGATTAAGATTGTCTGCATATCGTCTAAAACTCATATAGTTCGTTTGACTTCTATAAATCTCCAGAAAATAATTCTTTAAAATTCATTTTTACAAATAAACATTTTTTTTCGTGATGTATGTTAATGTATGACATATACGAACTCTGACTATGAATATCATAATTTTGGGCCAATAATAAAAAAAGTTACCTCTATAAAGTTACTTCTTTTTTTTATATAAAATATTTGATGGAGTAAGTATGAATAGCGTAACAGCCTTCCATTCAAAACAAAACATTAGACATGTGCTTTACACCTGTTTCATTGTACCATGTGACTTTTCTCATTTGAATAACTTTTTTTTTAAATTTTTGTTTTCCCTCGACGGGATTCGAATACATGCTATTGGAATATCAAGACAACACCACCTGCACTGTGTCCAGCGCTCTAGACCACTCACCAACCTAGACTGAACTAATAATTCAGCTTTCAGTGGCCTAGTGTTACCTTTCCTCGTCAATAGAATCTAGAGTTGTAACACAGTACATGATATTTCAGGCATGAAGATGGAATTGATAGCAGATTAGCTATATACCTATCGTAAAGGATCGTAGGATACCGTCACAGAAATAACTAATAATAAGTACGTCTAAACAAATGACAACTCTACGACAGATCCATCCACATGATCCATTGGATCACCAGTGAAGGTGATACACAGCTGAAAACACATATTATATTCATAATTACTCGCAATATCAGCACAACAATGTTAAATCGCCGGGATTCGAACTAATTCCAGATTCCAGAATTGTTTATGTGGTACACATTGTTGATACGTCTAAGTGTCAGACCACCAATTCAAAATCCCTATCTTTTCAACTAAATTTTGCAATTTTCACAGCTTTCTAAATAATTTACCTTAAGTTAACTTCATACAAACCAGGTATATCCTAAAGTTTACATGTATTACCTTTCTACATGCCAATTTTAAAACCATGTTTAAAGAATTCTAAGAAATAACTGCCTTTTGGAGGACAAGTACTACTTAAAATAACCCCTAGTTTTCTGGAAATCTTAAATTAGTATACTATGGAGCGCATTAATCCTCATTTTCAATGCAAACTCATAGATAAGTAACTTTTGGCTCAAAATGGTCTAAATATATTTTTCTTACACTAAAAGATTCATTTCTGCAAATTTGGTGGTTAGTTTAAGTAAACTAGGACATCAAAAGCACTATTTTAACATACGTTCTAAATTGGAGGGAGTGAATTGGTAATCTGACACCTAAAGAGCAAAAAAAAAGTTGATCAGATGTCTTTTGTTTTGCTTTATTCTTAATCCTTGGTCAATTTGTAGTAAAAAAAATCCTATCTGAGCATAATGCGACTTATATTGCAAAATTCACAGCTCAATTTAAACTGACTGTACTGTATGACTTTAATAGAAAATACTTGAAAATTTCATTTCAGACTACAGGAACATAAACTTTCAATATCAAGATCAATTTTGGTTGATTTTTCCTTGTTTGTCCTACTGCTGTAAAGACTTTCCACAATTTTACAATGAGTTTAGTAAAAAATAAAAGACATTGAAGTGTCAAGGAAATTTTAATCCCCCCCACAACCCTTTTTGACAAGATGTCAGTAATTGACTATTGATTAATCAATAGTGCAGTTATGTTCATGAAAATTTTTTATTTACTATCAGTCAATAAAATTCAAGGTAGAAACTTTCATTTGAGACAATTAATGAGATTGTGGTGAGTTTATGCAGTGTTTACATTTTGCTATGTTAACTGCCAAATACATGGAATGACGCAATGATACAAGAGGTAAAAATCTAAAAATTTCATAAAATCTTCATGACGACAATTTTTTTTTTTTTTTTTGGTAAACAACCTATATTTTAATGTTTAACATCACAGAACCAACTTACTGTGCATTCATAACAATTTAGGACATTTTATTTATATGAATGCATATTGTAAGGGTGGGAAAAGCTAAAAATAGCACAAATTCAGGTTTAAGGCTCCAATTTTGTATAGGAGGTAACATAAGGTGTTCTTTAATCTTTGTGGAGAATAATGTTTGACTGTCAACTGCACAATCATCTCAATGTTTCCTGCATCAGAATATAAGGAATATTTTCTTGTATATTGATAGATTTTTAAAGTTAAGTTTTCAGACTGGCACATGTTTGTTTTGTGTTAAGTGATAGCTACTTTCAAATACATGCGGTAATATGCCAGTCTATCAAATTGTTCAAGTTCGGTTTTATCCTTTTGGACAGCAATGGAAAGGCATTTCTTTTTGATTTTGCACAGAATTTGTTTTGTATTGTGATTTTCACTAACAAAAAATGATGATTTAAGTTTATTTTCCTTGTCATTTTTAAGACTTTTTCACTTTGGCTCTTCAAACAACAGCACTGGTGAGGCTGCGGATTAAACTAACATTTAATTGATATATATATATAGTCAATCAAATTGTTCAGTCTTATCCTTCTGGAGAGCAATGGAAAGGTATCTCTCTTTGATTTTGCACAGAAATTGTGTTGTATTGTGATTTTCAGTCACAAAAATTGATGATTTTAGTTTATTTTCCTTGTCATTTTAAAGACATTTGCACGTGTTGGTCTTTACACAACAAAACTGGTAATGCTGCGGTTTAAACTAACATTTACGTGATATTTATATTGTTTTTTTCTTTATTTCATACGGAAATCAAATGTGCTAGATTTTTCAGAAGAATTCTTCCACTTATGTAGTACATATTATTTATGATAGTTTTAAGAGGATTTGAATTATATTATCTTTCGTATGCCCTTATGAGATTGGAAATTCGGAACTATAGACATGACAAGATTTTGTTAGGTAGTTAGATTTTCCTTACAACAGCCGGATTGACTTTTTATATACAAAATCGACGGATCGGGCATATTTTTTAAACACACACAGGCGTTTCAGCTTGTGTAGACTTGTATTTACTATATTTTTGAGTCCCTCTTCAAAATAATAACTTTCTCAAAAGATGAATACACATTGTATGTAAAGTGTCTCATATTTTTGAATAATGAGCTGTGTTAATATTATACTCTGTTTAATAAATACTTTTGTAAAAATGTCAAAAGTGGTAAATTGAACCTTTCATACCTGTTGTGGCTTTCATAAATTCAACCTGAACATGTGCATTATGCGGTTTGATTGTCAATTAGATTACTATTTACGTGAGTGTAAACTGAAATGCTTTAACATGATTTCAGATAAAAAAAAAAAAAAAACAATTTATATAGAATACAGTTACATTTTAAATTTTAAGGCTTAAATACGTACATGACATATATGATAGATATTGTTTTCCCCTATCAAAAAGGGGTTATGGTCTCCCCTATTTTAACCTGAATTAACCACCGCTCTTTAGTAATTATTACTCAAAAGATTTTAGTTTTAAATCTAACAAAATTGCAGCTTTAATCAGAACTCTAGAATATCTTTTAAATTTGGTCCCATTTTCAAAATTACGTAAACAAAATATGTTATGATGTTTATTTGAAATACATCTCTTTTGAAAAAAAAAGCAATCAATATAAAATAAGTAAATGTGGTATGATTGCTAATGAGACAAATTTGCACCAGAGCCAAAATGCAGCAAATATAGGTCACCGTACAGCTTTGAACAAAACACATACCAAAAAGTATTTACAAATTCAGTACTATAAATATGTTAACCTAAATACAAATTGTCAAAATCTTTTCAAAAATGGTCAATATAAGCAATAGGTGTATGGGGATAAGGTCATATATCGTTATGACAATTATCTGTCAATGTCTTTTCTTTACTAAATATCATAAAAATAAAAGCATATTGTTCAAATAGTAGTACGCATTGAATTGGATCCTCTATGTCGTCATTTTTATATAAAACAAATTAATTAAATCACAGTTTCGAATTCCTAATCCACTATTTGTAAGACATTGACCTTGGCCAAATGTGTGAACTGTAACCTGTATCAAACGTAGTTTCAGCTTGACATATTTGATAAAAATCACCTAAACTCATTTTAAAGAATGATAATGTAAAAAGTGAAATTAATCATCTGCATCAGACTATAAAAGAAAAATACTTTTGAATACATAATATATATCATTGAGTAATATATCTATAATTTTATTAAAATTAAAAGAAAGTAAAAGTATGTATTACAATTACTAGTACGTTAAATATAGTTAACATCACACAGTTCAATATAATGATTCATTAATACAATCCATACAATTTGAAACAAATCTAGTACGTTAGCATGATATTACTTGATATTATTTAAGTCTTGAAGTATGATATATACGTTCAACAATTACGAATTATTAAGATCTTTTATTTAAAGAACAGATAACAATTGTATAAGTTTAAATACTGTTTGATTCTCCAATAGTAAGGTTTTATATACTTCATACGAATATCTTTATATCCCATACATTCCAAATTAAAAGGATATTCATCCTTAAAAGAATTACAGTTGCACATATTAAATATTCTAGCTTTTCTGTTTATATTTTAAAATCTCCCAGTTTCAATGTTCAAGTTATGTGCATGGAAACGGTACTTGCTTATTGATAGTTTGAGTACTGATTGATTTCTCCAATAATAAGGTTTTATATACTCCATACGAATATCTTTATATATAATACATTCAAAAATAAAATGATGTTCATCCTCAACAGAATTACGTACAGTTGCACATATTACATATTCTAGCTTTTCTGTTTATATCTAAAAACCTCCCAGTTTCAATGTTCAAGTTATGTGCATGGAAACGGTACTAGCTTATTTATCATTAATATCTTAAATTAACAGGTCTACTAAGATAAAACTGCAAAGCAGAACTGACATATAAGAATTTGTAAAACTGACTTTTAGAAGACTCCTAAAAATGATATTGCTTCATATATGAATCTATTAGTAACACGCTGTTTGAAATAATCTATAAAAATCATCTACATTAGAACAGTTTTTGTCAACCATACGTTACCGTGGAATAGGATATTTGAGCAAAAATAAAAAAGGAGAAGAAACAGAATCTCATGGAGTTGTATACGCGGTACTGCCAGCAAGAAATAACGAGGGATTTTTATGTCCGAACCCTAGGTTATGCATTTCAAGCCCAAACTGACTTGTTAATAATGCCATTGCCGATTTTAAAGTTTTGTGGCAGTGTTTTATTTTTTACAATTAAAAGATGTTTTAAACTTATTACGTTATAAACTCCACATTTTATTAATCATCTTGCTCGAAATCCTACTTCCGCTTCCCCATGGTGAGCAGGGATAACAAATTATATCGAGCGAACGGAAGAAGTACTCCTGTATCATCCTTATTTTTTTCGGTCAATTGTCCTCTGCTTTTTTTTTTGCCCAAATGTCCCTCACTTTTGCGCTCAATCTTTCTATTTTATCGCCCAAATGTCCATTGCCGACGTTACCTAAGTCATAATTACTTTATAAATCTCTTATTTTAAATGACTAATTCAATTAATTTTCACTTTTTAAATTGCTAGCCTCCTGTATTTCTGCTTAATAATTTTTCAGAAAACAAATGTCCGTTTTTATCAATTTACAGCAATATTTCATCGTTTAACAATACCATCTTTTTGAAACATTAACAAATTCTGTATTCCGCTATTTAGTTATTACCGCCGTTTAAAGTAAATTCTATATATGTTTATTCTTGTGTGTTAGTTGTCAAATAAACCAGGAGATTTACTTGACCAAATTGTGTTCTTCTTTGTTAGAGTTATACATTGCATTATTTAAGTTAATATAACTCTGCTGATATCTGTTTTCACTGTTTTCGTTTGTTATATACAGTAATTTGTCATTCGTAAAAGTGGTAGGCAGCTTTTCTTTTTAACCCTTGTCCAATAATAATATTGATGCTTATTTTAAAAAGTTGTAAGATATTTAGAATGCTACATTTCAAAATTTGTTTTCTTTTTCATTTCGTTTTAATTTCAAATTGTATATTGTTTTCTGGTTGTTATTTCCTTTCTTTAGTTTGGCTTTCAAACTTCCAACCACCAGCGTGCTGATGTTTTCTTCAGAAAGCACACAAGGTTCCGGATATGGGATACCTTATATCCCTATTCTTTAAATCTTTAGATAATTTTTCTTTATTTTTTATATGTTCTTTATTCTTTTTTCTGCTTTCATATTTTCTCTACTTTTTGTATTTTTTGCTCTTTATCCTGCACTTTTTACCAATTATCTCTATACTGTAAACCCCATTCATCATTGGGCTCGTAAGTTGGAACACATGTCAACTTGTGTTGTAAAGCGTTTTATAATTTTAAGTTTCCAGTCTGTCGTCCTAGAGGGTACCTGATGAATTATCATATCATAAAATGTTGATGTTTTCTTTGTCTTTAAACAAGATCAATGTTCGATTAGAGTTTTATCCAATAGTAACTGTATACCCAAATAAAAATAACTTATTTGTTGACAGTTTCGAGTTATTTATCCTTCGTTTTATCCTTTAATCTTCATTCTTGTAGAAAAGTTTTTTTTTTGCAGTATCGAATTTTAATCTCTCATTTGTTTTAACCATCTTAATCATCGTGAATTTTCACGTGATTGTAATATATAAAAGGTACTAGGTTCATCAAAATAAATTCTATCGATATACCTACATACATTGTTAGTAAGTGTAAAAGGTAAGTTTTGTTTACAACAGATAACTTAGGAAAAATATACCACTTGCAAAACTGTAAAACCGTTCCTCCTAGTATACTTACATACATGTATTATTCAAAAAAAAAGAAAAAAAAAATCACAGCAATTATTAAAGTCGCCAGTTACATTTACACATTTAGAGAGCCAAAAAACTTTTATAATAATTAAAGTGTTTACTATTAAATGACTTCGTTTATGTGTATTCATTTTATTTACCCATTATAGACAATCTATCGCAGCCAACTATGGAAAATCCCAAAAGCAATGTCGACCTTGGAAAAGACTTACTGAAGTTTATAGAACAAAGCTACTTCTTACCAAAGAAGGAAGTTGATGAACGAACGCGAATATATTCCATTTACGTTCAGCCAACGTTGATATTACTTTTTTTCGTATGGCAAATAATCTTATTTTGCCATTTGCATAAGAGTGGTTACCTAAAGAAGTGTAAATTTTTAGTTGTATACACCACTCCTGATCTGATGTCCTTTGCTATCCAGTCTGCATCCTTCGCATATTTTCTTAATATACCGAAATATTACGTGCAATACAGCAGGGGAATTTTGCCCAATCTGTTGATTTCGTTCTTGCAGTGGATAAAAATTGCCCAGGCTTTTGAGAGATTTATCATCATGCAAAACCATTTACATTCAGAAAGTTCCTGAACAGGAACACCGCTATAGTCTTTGTATTGGTGTTGACGATCTTTTGTATTACAATATCAGTTTTCTATTCGATTGACATTAAATTCCGATAAGTTTACGATAATCGAAGATACACGTTTGAGTTGGTACATATATGTCGTAGATCGGGATTTTTTAATTTAGAAAATCAGCAAAACCCTAATAAGGAGTTGCTTCGCATTGTCACAATATTTGACACCATTTTCACGGCCTTCGTACCATTCATAGTAATGGCAATGTGCTCTGTAAAAACAACGCTGATGATAAAAGAGCAAAGCAAGTTCAGAAGACAGCTAAATAATCCTAAATCGGCTATGGAACAGGCTATGAATAGATTACGAATAGCTACAGTGGTTGCAACTGTGTTTTTTGTGGTAACTTTGTTCCCGGCTATGATTTTAAGGTTATGTAGTATTCTTAATGTGCAAGTAAATCTGAAATTACTTAATGTTTTTTCATTGTTATTCAATACTTTATACATATGTAGTATTCCTGTGACTTTCATTCTTCATGCATTGCTCTTGTCAAAGTTCAGAAATATCTTCAAGAAAATAGGACAACTTTGCAGTCGAAAAGTCAACAATACAGAGGTATTAGCATTGCAAAGTACAGCCACCACACTTCAACATTTGAAAATATTTACTGGTAATGGTAATGATTATAGTAATGATAATGAAAATGAAAATGGTAATGGTAATGATTATGATCATGATAATGGTAATGATTATGGTAATGATAATGGTAATGGTAACAGTAATGGTAATGATAATGATAATGGTTATGATAATGGTAATGGTAATGGTAATGATAATGGTAATGATTATGATAATGATAATTGTAATGGTAATGGTAATAGTAATGGTTATGATAATGGTAATGGTAATGATTATGGTGATGATAATAGTAATAATAATGATAATGATAATGGTAATAGTAATGATAATGATAATGGTAATGGTAATGGTAATAATGATGGTAATGTTAATGGTAATGATAATGGTAATAGTAATAGTAATGGTAATGATTTTGGTCATGATAATGGTAATGATAATGGTTATGATAATGGTCAAAATAATGGTAATGATAGTTGCGAGGATGGTTATGTGCCAACATAATATTCACAACCATACATTTTTACATTTGTGACAAGTGCATATTAAACATGCATTTTCATATATTGTCACATGTGCATGTTAAAAATACATTTTCATATTTTGTGACATGTGTATATCAAACAAACATTTTTATATTTGTGACATGTGAATATCAAACATGCATTTTCATATTTTGTAGGATTTGCATATCAAAGGAGTTTTAGACGTTTTGGACATAGATTTACTTATACATGTTATACTTACTTCTGTTTATTTGAAATTTCCAGTATTGTCTTCTCTTGTAATTTGATATTGTATAAGTATGAAGGTTACTACCGACTGAAAACAACATTCAAAATCCACTATCTTTATCTAAAGGATCAATACGTTTACATGGATCGCATCTAAATTGATGAACTATAAAAACAATATCAACGTGACAATTTGGATGTGGTATACCGTTTGTAATAACATGAATAATGTTTCTACGGGTATGTAAGCATTAAGAAAAAGTTGTACGTAATTTGTGTTAACGTGATCCTGACTTTATAATTTTCCAGTTATACATATAAGATTGCGTTCATTGAAATCTAAAACGTCACTACTGAAATATATTAAACCAGAAAGAAGTTTATGATGATTAATTAAGTTCATATTTAATGTTATGGTATTGTAACTATCATATTTATTTAGTTGACCTCATTTGTTTTGTGGGCGTAAGAATGTTTACATTATATATTTTTACATTGGGTACAAAATGATACACATTGTGTTACAACTATGCAGTTTAGAAATCACTGGAACAATCATAGATACTCATGGAATGATTAGAACTTTCTATTTACTTACATAACGTTTCCAGAATGATCATAACAAAAGATGCGTAATTTAAACATCTAAAAGTTATCTAGAAGTTTCCGTTGCAAGTATATATATGCAGACCCTAAAGTTAGACATAGACTTGGACATCGATAGACATCAACATTCTCAGCAGTTGGGTTGACACTTTTTTACTAACCACATCATACTAAATTATGACCTATTGGACGTAATATTCTGTGGATTCCGATTTAATTATATTAAAAAATAATTTTATTAATTTTAAAATTTAAATTTTTCTATTAATATAAAAAAATTAAATAGTTTCAGTTTAAAATTACATAAAAATTAATTCATTTAATTAATGTATTTTTACATAAAATTTATTTAAATTGTGTAATTAGAATATTAAAATTTTTTATAGTTTTAATTATAAATGATTAAACATTCCATTATATATCTAATAATTGTCTTAATTATTGAAAATTTCTTATACGGAATATTTTAAATTTGTTTAGTTTAATTTTTATGAAAAGATTAATTTTATATTAAATTTGATTGCGTATTTTATAAATTTCTATGAAATTTCTTTACTTAAACTAGTAATATATATTATTAATATTATTGACATTTAACTTGTTTTATATTAATCAATTTTATACTAAAATTTAACAATATAATTTCAATAATGATTAGAATATCAAAATTTTCTAAATTTTTAAAATTAATTAAAATTTAAAAGTATCTGTAATGAAAATATAATTAGATATTTAAATTATTAAGAATATATTATAATTATAAATTTAGCATTAAATAATTTAAAAATATTATTTATTAAAATTTATTTTTAAATTAATAGTAAAAATTTAAATTAAATTTTAATTTTTAATTAATATAGAAATAAATTTTATGCATTTTCATTATTTATATTTTATATTTAAATTATAATTTAATTCTAATTAAAAATTTCAATTTGAAATGCGTGGGCAAATAAAACATTTTTTTATTTTAGTTTTTATGATTGTTATCAAATAACATTAGTATTTAAAATCTTAAAAATGTATAATTGATTTGAATAAAATTTAATTAGAATGTGTTACTTAAAATTGTTGATTGAAATTTGCTAGAAAATTTATGTAATTAATAACTTTAATTGAATCTTAAATTTTTGATTAATCAATTTTAATTTAAAAATTTAAAATTATAATTTATGATTATAACAATTAACTTAATTTAAACTTATAATTTGTCAGAATATTGCTATTATATTTATGATTTAACTTGTAATTTTTGAACAATTTTCTCTTTCCGCAGTTAAATTTAAATAATTATATTTAATTACTTAAATTTTATAAATTTAAATTAGATATTAAATTTAATATTTAATTGATGAATTAAATTTTAATTAAATTCATAAATTTTATAGTTAAATATAATATTTAATTTGAATTTAGTTTACAAAAATATAACTATATTTATTATATAATTATATTATAAATTTATTTAATTTTGATAAATTTTAAAAATAAATTTAGGTTGATTTATAAACATTTTGATAATATATCTAAATAATGTAGTTAAATTCTTAATATTAGTGTTTTGAAAAATTAATGTATTTGCAATTCTAATGATTTTAGTTTAAGTAAAAGTTCTTCATCTTTATTTCTTTATATTTTGATTTAAAAATTTAGTTATTTGATTTAAAAATTGATCTATTCCAGTGTTTTTACATAAATTGTTTTTATTTTAGAACTATAAATTTAATTTCATAAAAATTTTTAAATTAAAATTGTTAAATTCAAAATAGTTGATTTTATTAATCAATTTTATTTATAATAAATTATTTATTAAATAAATTAATTATGTTTAAATTTTCTATTTTAAATGTAAATTAAAATTTACACTTATATTTGTATTTTAATTCATTTAAATTAGTAAATTTTTACATTTATTTTATTTAAATATTGTAATTTTTTTTATTTTTAATTACAAAAAATATTATTTCAATTTTTATATTTTTCAATATTTAATTAATTGTCTGTTATTATTTTAAACATCTATGTATTTGAACTAATTGTTATATTGATAATTTACGTAGTAATTTTTAATAAAATAATTTAAGAAATTAAAATTTTTTTTTTAAATGTTCTTATAAAGAATTTAATTTTGGAATATCTTTAAATTTCTTTCAATAAAAAATAATTGGATTTAATTACGAATATTTTCAAAATAAATTAATCGTTAGATTTAGAAATTAATTAAATAATTATTATTTAACTTTAATTCGTTAAAATTTAATTTTTTGTTTAGTTTAATATTAATAATAATGATTTTAAATTAATATTTTTAAAACAATTTAATAATTTTTTCATTTATATATGATATTATAATGTATTTTAAAAACTTGAAAATTTTAAGTTGTTTGAAACATATAATTTAATTTCTATTTAAAATTAGTAATGTTATAATGATTTATAAATTAAAAATATTTTTAAATTTGAAATTATATTATTTAATTTTAAAAGTTGTTTCTATATTAATTTATAATTTACAGTTTATTCAAATTTGTGTTTATTGAAATTTATTTAAAAAATTACATTTTGAAAAGTTCTTAATATAATACCTAAATATATATATAAATTATTTTAAATAAATTTTTTTTTAACTAAAAATATTATTCATATAAAATAATTATTCAATAATGTATAAATATTATATAAATAAAATTAAATTATAATTAAATTATATTTAATTAATAATTTATTTTTGAAATTTAATGTAATAATATTTAATAAATCATTAATTTAAAAAATTGAATTTAGATAAATATTTTTTCCAGTTAACATTTAAAAGCATTATGTATAAATTTCTTATTATAAATTTATTTAAATTCTTATTTTATAAATTTTTTCTCATGAGATTATTTTTTAATAGATTATTATTTTAATTAATTTGATTTTGATGATTTTAATATAAGAATTTATTTTTCAAATTTTTAAATTGTAATTATAATGTTTTAATTGAATTTATTAAGTAATTTAAATTTAAATTGATTAATATTAAGAATTTGAATATAAATGCTTTACTTAAATTAAATTTAAATTAATTAAAATTCAGTTAAAAATTTATTAAATTTTTAATTAAATGTATGAGTTTAATTTTCTAATTTTATAAAGTTTAAATGATTTCTTATAACTTAAATTTATTTACTTTCTTGATTTTTGAACAAAATTTAATAAAATTATTAGTCAAATTATTTTATTAATTATTCATTAAAAATTATAACTTTGTAATTTATTAAAATCTAATTGAAAAATATTTAATTAAAATTTTTAAGTTAATATTATATACTATTAAATTGTAATAATTAGTTATTTTTATTTAAAATAATATTAATAAATTGAAATAATTTTAGTTTTATAACTAAATAATTATAACCATTTCTTACACCATGAAATTTTTTTATTAAATTAAAAATATTTAATTCCATTTTAAACTTAAAAAATATTTATTCCATTAAACTTTTGAATTATTGAGCTTTAATTTAAATATGAATAGTGAAATATTTCAAATTTCTGGTAAACTTTATTCGATGAATTATGCAATCGATTATTTACAAAATTTTTTAAATTATAATTTTCAATTACTAATTTGAAAATTTATTAAATTTTTGAGATTTAAATCTATTAAATTTTACATAATGATTATTAAATTTGTTAAATTACATTAATTATAATTTTTGAATAATTTTTACATCTTAATTTTAATACATGTTTATTCTATAAAATTTATATTTTTTAATAAAGAATTATTTAATTCATAAAATTTATATAATTTATATTGATTTCTCATAAATAAATTTTTTAAATGATTTTAATATTTATTTGGCAATTAATCATTTAATTTTCATATAATTTGATAAATTCAAAAGTATTTTTATATAAATATTATGATTACGATCATAAAATTATAATCATGTTATATTGTATAATAGATATTCAATTTCAGTAATTCTGATAATATTTTAAACTTATTATGAAATGTTTTGCATGAATCTAATTATTATTCAAAATTGATAATTTAACATTAATTCGTAATATCAATGTTTAATATTTTATATTGTCAGTATTTCTTAATTTTAAGCTATTGCATTATTGATAAATCAATTGATTAATATCCTAAATATTATTTGCTATTAATGCATTAATAATTTCTAAATTAGATATAAGTATTTTAATATTGTAAATATTATTAAAATTTGTAAAAACTATATATTAATGTTAATAATTGGCTATTGAATTAGATACTTTTAGTACTAAATTAGAATTATTTCAGTTGTATTCATTCATTGATAGATCAATTTATTAAATAGTTACATCAATGACATACTTACAATTGAACATTTGATTATTCGTAATTAGTTCTAATCGAAATTTTACTATATATATAATATATTACTGTATTGAACAATATTTGAATAACTTTTGAAGTATTATGATAAGCTTATTTACGAGTAACTACTTAATTTTACAATACCTTAACTGATATCTGACTAAATAGTAATATATCTACATTAGACATTGTAATTAAATGATTTTTTACTTCAAAGATTTCATAATTTTTTAAAAATAATAGTAATGAATCTTTAAATTATCTATAAATTTTGTTAATTAAATTTCAATTTATGTTCCAAAGATAAATTAATTATCAAATGGTAGATAATTATTTACTAATTCATAGTATAAGCTATTACTGAATCAACTAATAATGCCTATATTCTGAAAGATAGATTTTACTTCATGTCTAACATATAAATTAATTCGTAAAGTTTTAAATTAACTATAATTAATTTGTCAATTTCACTAATTCGAAATATTAGAATCAACAGTATTAAATACTATTATTATGCGATCCTATACTATAAATCTGATTAAATGAATTCATTTAAAATTGATTAAATCTTTATGTTCAACTTATTTTAATCTTGATAGCATATAGTTTATACTTGTAAATTATAACATGTCCTTACTGTTAAGATTTGATAATTACTACCATTTATATGTTACAATTTTACTTTAGATTACAATTGAATATGCAAATTGAAGTTACTATGATTATAAAATTTAATAGAGCATGTAAGATCATATATTTTAGAAATTTATTCATTGATCTGAAGCTTTCAATTACAAGTTTTATGACCTAAATTCATTAGAATCTAAATTTTTCGTGAAATTCTAAGAATTATAGTAAATTCAATAGTTGAATTATATAATTTAATGATTTTTATTATATTCAAATTTAATAAGACTTTAATACATTTCATTAATAGTTAAAGATGAAATATGTAAAGTTTTCTTAATATTAATTTCAATTCTTCATTTGTTACATATATTGTTCTAACTAGTATATTCGAATACTGTAAAATAAGAATCAATTTTCATTATACTGATCTTAAGACAATTATCTATTTAATCATATATTCTAAAATTATTATAACAAATTATTTACTAATAAAAAGTCTATTATTTAGAATTTGATTTGTATTCTTTAGATAAAATTAAATATAGAATGCTTAACTATTGTCAATTGAAACTGAAAGCAGTTAATCATAGTATTATTATTTATCTATAAATATATATAAATTATTCATACATATCAATTGATTTGAAATCAAAATACGATTTAACATGTTACATATATATTAATAGTAGTTGACATTATATAAATTGAAAATACATATCTCAATTTAAAGATTAACCTGATATACAATTTAATTGTAATTTCATTGAATTAAATTATTATCTAAATTAGATTATGATTTAATTTAAGTAACTTTACGTAGACTTATAGATTAATTACTTTATGATCTAAAATTTTGACAAAATTATACTTTAACTTCAAAATTATAATAGTATTGCAACTTATTTTAAATATTATAATTGTTAAATTCATTAAGTATTTTATTGAAATAAAATTTAGTATTAGTTAATGTAATTGTATAAAGTATTATATCTACAATATATAAATTACAATTTATAACTAGTCAATTAAGTTAATTGTATCATTAATAAATCTTATCAGATCATGAGTATTGCATTTAAATATTACGTAATAAGTTTATGCATAGAATTTATTAAATAAAACATACTGGTCAATTGAATTATATGAATTTCTTAAATTAACTTATTATAAATTTATGATTCATAATATGTTAAGTTTGTAGTTAAATATTGTCATTAGTTAGAATTTATATTTTACAAAACGAATTCTGTAATTGATAAATATACTATTTATTCAAATATCTTATTTATCGTAAATTGATATATAATTTAATTACATTAATTATCCATTTAACTAATAATCTACTGTGTGCTATGATTTAATGTTACATATAATTCTATCAAATAAATTAAATTTAACAATGTATATGTACGTGATTATAAATTTCAATAAATTGAAATATTGACATTATGACTTAAGTTAATATCGCATAACGATGAATGTTCATTTGAAATGAATTCTAAATTTGAATTAGTTAAATCGTTTAAATTTTATGAATTAATTTAATTGTATTTTCAACTGATAGACATTTGATAGTTACATATTAATATATTATTCATATAGGTTACTAATGTTTAGATTAAAACATATTCTTACATTTAGTAATTTATTCATATGATTATTTCAAATGATCTTATATTTAATACTTAAATTGCATTTAGACATGTTTTATTAAACTTATTATCAATTTATGAGATATTAATGAATAGTGTAATCTTATATCTATCTTTACAGTTATTTCGATTATAATTATTTTACAGATTATCGTACTTTACGTTTCTAGTTAAATTGATGTAAATTTATAGTTAACATCATAGTAATTAAATTAACTAGATAATATCAATTATAGTTTACTTAATTGATAACATTTGTTGAAATAATATACATTTAATGAGAAATTCTGAATCAATCTATAATTTTGTTAATTTAAAATTAAAGATCTAATATTGCTATTAAATAATTTAACATGCATTTATTTAATAATTGTCATAATGTAATTCACATTAGTTATAATAATTTAAACTAGATCAATAAATTATATGTCATTGATCTGTTTGTTAACATAATAATTTATTGAACTATAAATTACATTATTATTTAAATGAACTAGTGCTAAATCACTTAAATATCAATTTCACTTCATGATAGAACATTTATGATTATACTTATAAGCTGTAATTAGTACATATCATTATCAGAATGATTAATTTGACTTTTGATTTAAATTATTTCATAATGTTACATAGATAACATTAATTGATATAAATGATATTTATAACATTTTATTTTAGTTTATAGAAATTCTAATAGTTAATTAATATAGCATATATTCAGTAATATTATGTACAATTAAACGAAACTTGAATTATAATTTATTAAGTAAATTTATAGTTAGAATTATATATCAGTAAATATGACTTAATAAACTATATCAAGTAAATATCAGTTTCAATGAGTTTAATAAATGCGTATCAATAATATTTTACAGATATAATCATATAATGATTTCACAATATTAACAAAACTCTTAAACATGCAATAATATTTTGACTTTATACAGTATACTATGTATTGATGTAATTTGATACATATCGATAAATATTGAAAACTATATTCTAAAATATTTTAGAAATATGTATTTATTAACTAATAGTATATATTCTTTGATTCATAGTGATTTTATAAATTCATTTAAAATAATTCATAGATTTATGAATTCAAGTATTAGCTATTGAAATAATGAAAGCTATAATTCATTAACTTTACAATTATGATTATATATAAGATATCATGTAATTATAATTTTATTATAAATGTAAACATTATGTAATAAGCTAATTAGATTACTATATTATATATTTTTAATTATACTTTTAGTTAGAATATATTGATATTTAATAAACACATATACATTAACATAATACATTAAAATTCGAAAAAGTACTATATAAGAAAATTTTATCAAGAAATTATTTAACTTGAAAGATATTCTACAGATATAGTTTTTATAAATATACAAAAGATAAAATACTAAAGAATATTCATAATCTAGAATATTTACAAAATTTCAATTAAATTTACGATTTTAACAGTAGATTATTTATAATTAATTATCAAATCGATGTTAATAATTATTCACTATTACTATATCAGTACATTTTTTTAAGAGTTTAAATTTTGATCTTAGATGATTAATTTTAAATTTGATTGATTAGCATGTTTATTAAATCTCGAATACTGAAATTTACTTTAATTACAATCATTATAAAGTGATCATATCATTAGGTTATTATCTTATTACATAATTAAGACTGAATATTTACATAGTCAAATTTGATATGTAACTTGAATTACTCTTAAATGATATCATTGTAATAATTTTAAGTATTGCAATAATATCTTATTACGAATAGCAAATGTCATACTAATGAAATAATTGAATCGTTAGATATTAAGTATGTTATTTAACATTGCTATTAGACATTATACATATTAAATGCGATCTAGATTTATTAAATTCAATTATAATATATTACTTTCCGATTTACGTTATAATAGTATAATTATAATTTCAATGATTAGTAGATTATGAATTTTTAAATATGAATATGTCTAATCATGATTTCATAAATTAAGACTTAATGATATTCATTATACAATTAAATTAAATTAATAATGCTGATTTAATCAGATATAGTAATATTATTATTGAACTATAAATGCATTATTTCAGTAACATTGCAAGTTTTATTAAATAATTAGTTAATATTAACAATTAAGTTATTATAATATTTTATCTAGATTATTGCATGTATCAAAAAAAAATTTGTTATTATATATTTGAAATTTAAAATTATATTGTACATAAAATTTATCTAATGTATTATGATTTAAATTTGTAGTACAATTTTAAATTTAATGTATATATCAATATGATTTGACATATATAAGAATTGATCGTTTCTACATATGATAATATATTAATGATTATATATTTCAATAAATAAGAATTATGTATACAATTATCTTATTGATAGTATTCATTAAATTATCATATTATATTTGATTTACTTGAAGATTTTATCAATTTTTATTTCTTTATTAGTAAATCATAATATGTATTGTATACATTTAGTTTAAATTTAGACTGAATTACGATTTTATTGATATTATCTGTATAAGTAATTAATTTTAACAAATATACTGTCATAATGAATGTTGATTAACTAATATTAAAATAAACTTATCAAAGACACCAGACATATAATTTTGTACGCCAGACTAGACAAGACTCTGAGTCTCATGAATGACGCCCGAAAGGTTTTGCTAAATACAGCTAATGTCATATATTCCCGGAGTAGAAAATCCTAGTTTTTCAAACAATTTAAACTTTTGCGTTTCTTAGTCTTTTTGTCAATATGATTTGTATACAGTAGTTTGTCTTTTGGTCTCTTGGTCTTTTTCTTATTTTGCAATGGCTTTGTCAGTTTATTTTCGACAGACATCAACATTCTCAGCAGTTGGGTTGACACTTTTTTTTACTAACCACATCATACTAAATTGTGACCTATTGGACGTAATATTCTGTGGATTCCCGTGAAGATTTCCGGATGAAAAAGGACAAAAGATCAGACATATATTTTGAGAGTTAAGTTGACATTTCTTTTTGTGTAATACTTCTTGTAAACTTGTGTATAATAAACCTTGATAAATTTTATTATTGATTTGTGTCTTTTGTTGGCTACAATTAAAAGTCGATTTTTCTTGTAACAATAAAGATAAAGTTATTCACTGTCCATGCAGTAAGCTATATATATTTCGACGTCAAACGCCTTGCTTAATGTTAACGTTAAAAGTATTGCTTAATGTTTGCTGAACAAAATGAAATATTGTGAACAGAAATTCCTCAACCATTTTTTGTGTTTTCTAGTTATGTGAGTAATAGTTTAATTGGTGTTTGCTTAACGTTCAGTGGAAATATTTCACGCTTATTCAATTATATAAGCGATAAATAGATAATTAATTAAATAGGTAGGTTGAAAACTAATTCCTACAGGATAAACGTCCTTTGTCCAGCTGTATCCATACTGAAAAGCCGGCAGCCTTCAATTGTAATCTGAGAACCTAATCCCTGATAATAAAGCTGACCAAATTAGGCACGACCTTTGACCTTATAATAGAATTGACTATTCCATCTCATGGAAGAAACCATTCCACCTGTATAAACAGTACGCATGCTCTGCTTTACTTAAAACAGATAGTAATTTTATTTTAAATGCCTTCAACAGCAACATGTAGTGTAAATTAAATTCTTTTAAAATTACCTTGTCTTATTAAACTTTTGTTTTTTCAGATTATCAAAGTTTTGCGAAAGTCATGTTTATGTTAGCGGCAATAAGCGAAATAAGACATTAAATTCTAGGCAAAAAGGGAACGCCTAGACAGTAAGTCTATTGTATAAATGGTATTAGGTAATACATGGCCATATTCTTAAATCCTGAAAAATGTGTCCAGACATTAATCTTAATGCCTAAAATCTAAAGGCGAGTAAGAAAAACATTTATTCAAAGTTCAAATACATTTGGTAGATGTTAATATGATAAGAACTGAAGCATAAAATGACCACTACCTGAAATAAAGTCTCTAGTTCTGGCCATTTCAGTTTTAACTCGAATATATAACCAAAGCAGTAATTAAACACCATTGTCACTTTGCAGTTTATGGGACGATCCTAATATTTTGAAAACATCAGTTAAATCGAAAATCACATTTTGACGTACGAAATCTAATGTTTCAAACTTTTGTTAGTTGATTTCGGTATACTATAAGAAATTGATAGTTTCCATCTGGGTTTGATTGGAAATCCATTAAATCAACCTGTCCTCTACAGTTGAACACTTTGGATAAAATCCCTACTCTTAGCTCCCATCCCTAAATACTTTTTTTTCGTGTTACAATTTTCACTAAGTGAAAGAAATAGTTCGATGGAATCACGAGAAATATTTGCAAAGACATGGAATTACGAGAAAGATTTGCAAAGACATGGAATCACGAGAAATATTTGCATGGTAATTATTAACTTTTTTAGATTATACGCGTACGGTTTCTGTCAATATGACCTGTTTATGAGCTTACATTTGTTCACTTTTAACCAGACTTAAACCGGCTCGGCAAGTGAAATGTGAATTTTCCTCAAATAATTTTCAGATGAAATCTTCAATCCCCCTCCTTTCATTGGTTACAATCATTTGTTTGAAACATATTAATTTCTGTAATACCATCCAAAAATTCAAAGAGATCAGATCGGGTGTCTTTTCTAAGCATGTATTCTACACAATTTGCAAAAATATTTTACCAAGTATCATTTAATATACAACAGAAACATCTATAACTTAAAGATTAAACTATCAAAAATTTAGTTTCGTAAAGAGTATCAAAAGATTTCAGAAAAAAAGTCCTTTTAAAATCAAGAGCAGATGATTATATTGAATTCTGATAAGACAATTTGTTGGTTGTTTTTATTTTTTTAATTTTTCAAAAGATAAAGCCTGTAACCCTCTGTTTTTATTTAATATTGCGGATGGGATTGTGAAAAGCAGTTCTCCCATTGGATCATCTATTTCTATCGTTTAACGACTCCTAAATAAAGGAAAGTTATGGTTTTTCCTATATAACGCATAGAAAATAACTTTGATTTCTTTAATTGCAGTGTATTCTAACGAAAAAAACAAGGTTAGTGACCCCAGTTTTTATATTGAAATTTGAAAGAACATTGACTGAAAACCTTTTATAGAAGTTTAAGAAAATTCTATCGTCGAACATTTAGACACCCTAGCTACCTTAAGTTCTGTTATATATATGGAAAATACTGAAATTTGAGGATGTGTTAAATTCATGTATATTAATATATGGAATATAATTTAAAAAATGCTTTGCATCAAAAATATTTCACTGAATGTACATGTACCTGGAAGATAAAACAAAAATTCCAAAGTTCACTAATTGCCTGAAACGATGTTTGACAATATTGAATAATCATCAATAGGTTTCAGGAAATAAGATTAATGCCTGAAAATTTCAGGCAATAACTTAATGTCTAGGCGTTAACTTATTGCCTTACTGGATTTAAGCTTAATGCCTAATTTTACTTATGTTGCTAACATGTACAAATATAATCACCGATTGGCAAGTTTTTCTTGAAACAATTGTTTCAACTGAGATGACTGCCTTCTAGCTTAAAACTTATATGCAGCAAAAATATTTATTGCATCAATAAATATTTGTTAATGAACATTTAACCCGTTGAAGTGTTCCTTCATGACAAGAGACAATTTTTGTTTATGTTTTTCCATGTTGATGTGAATATATTAAATTTCGTACTTTGACCATGTTACCTGCAGAGCTTCATCTAATGTATCTGATTTTTTCGTAAGAAGGTTAACTTGTTTATTCCACATTTAGAACCATTTGTAGACTTGACGGGTCCAGGACATGCTGTACATTTAATGACATTGTTTAAATAGTCATAAACAAGATAATTTTATCTTTCAGTAAAAATGTCTATAATTTGGTTTTGAAATTTGATGCATGAATTAAAGAGAGTTTAAGTTTCAATATGGTACCGACAAACAAATATCGGTCAGTTTGATTGAACATAATATGGTGTGCACCTTACAAAAGTTCTTTTTGACATTTTAATGAACGGATGAGATTTTGTAAATTTACAAAATACATTTGATAGAATTTTCCATGAATATGCATCACATGAGAACTATAGTTCGGCCTAATATCTGATTCATTTCATATCTGATTTATTACCCGTAGTTCTCTAGTTTTGAGGAAGCAGTAAAAAAATAAATTAGTTTTTGTGCGTTTCACATACAGCGTCGAACCGTTTTTGTTTTATAATTGCCTATGGCCAAAATGATTTTTCTGACCGGAAACATTTACTCTTCTACCAGTGCAAAGAACGTAGAGAATACTAAAGATCTGACCACTTTACATTTCATTGTGACCAAAGTTTTGCTACTGACTGCGACTGTAATGACATTCTCAGCGGCTCTAGCATAATCGGGTTGCCTTAATTTTTTCTCTTTAATGAAATTTAAAATAGAATGCACAACTGTCAACAAAAATGTATGGCAATATCAAGGGACTAAGCTTCTCAGACGAGACATTACTGCATGTTACTTATTTAGCCTTCAGTGGACTGTGACATAGGTATACTGTATGCCTATAATATAAACAGTCACTTCTCGGATGTTTTCGGTAAACTCTCCATAAATTTCGTAATTGTCCAAATTTTGCTCCATTATATTTTTGAAATCAGATTTTATATTTTGGCTGTCTACGACTTTATTTTGTATTTTGTTTTTGTCTTTGTATGTTATTTCACACTCAGTTAAACATTAACTTAAAACTCGGGATCAATGTATGATATCGTGTTTTCTCTGTTTTTCCTTCTATATGGATTTCTCTATGTGACATTTGTTCTTTCGTTTTAATTTAACAATAGTGCTCATGTTAAATTTCTTTCGGTGAAAGGCTGATGCTCCCGCTGAATGCATGAATATAATTTAGCAACTGTAGATTTAACAAACAGTGATGTTGAAGTAGAACTTGAAACCATTGTGTCTGTGCGACACATTTGATACCCCCGTTTTATTTAGTCCATATCGAAGGACAATTGTGTTGCTGTATGTTTCAAACTTCTAAAAATCTTAACTTTTTCAAAATTAAAAGGGAGGGGAATAAAATTGACCAAGTTCAACATCTTCACATTTGTAAAAAATGTCAAGAAAAACGAAATCCTGGCAATCGGCACATTCTAGTGAGTAAAAGTTCTATCATCCAGCATATTATTATAAAGGTGCTAGCTTGAAAACTGTTAGCATGCATAATTTTACTCCAAAATGACAACGTTTAAGATTCTTTCGTTTGAGGGTTTAAGAAAGAAAAAAAAATCAAAATACAGGTTTTATGCACTCCTTAGTATATGCCACTTACACCATCCATACTATAAAAGTTCTAGTTTGCAAACTGAAGGAGAATGTAAAACAAACTATGCATCATATATCGAACGGACGGACTGGGGCATAAAAACAATACACATATACTGCAGTACTGTTACTTTAACACAAGGAAACACTTGATGATTGTAATTTATTTTCCTATCTGATTGATGTGTCGATTAAAAGCATAAAGAAAAGAAATCCTGTGGTTTGTCCACTTAGAAGAATAGTATTTGTCTGAAATCAAACTTACTTTTAACATTTCTTAAACTTTCAAGAAATGCTATGCAATTGTTGTTTTTGCATTTTAAAAATAGTAACCTACTCATTATATCAACTAGTTATAGCACAAGTTAAGTCAAACTTTTTTTTGATCTATCATATTCTATTGAAATCTGTACATTTGTTAGTTGGAAAACATCAAGTACCGGTACCTTATCCCGGCCTCGTTAACATTAGTAAATAACATATTTATACAGCTGTTAGTTTTGTTAGTATTATACATACAATTTTGCATACTTAAAAAATTATATACCATGTCAGTAATATCAAAAAGAAGCTTACCATTAAGATTATCCAACATATAATTATATATTAATATAACAAATACTCCGGTTATGAAAATATATAATTTGTGTTGTTTTAGTAGTAAAATATAAAGATAAGATATATGTTTTAAGTATGTCTGTAGATATTTTTAGTTCAAATAATGAAAAAAAAAAACAAACAAACAAACAAACAAACAAACAAAACAAGACAAGTTAAGTCAAACTTATACAAAGACGATATTTTGTTATTCTTCATGACAATGGATTCTTGTAAACGACAGAAAATTTCAAGGTGGGAGGGTAATCACGATCCATCATTTTGTCAAAGAAAGACAGACAGGAAACAAGAAATAAATAGGAATAGCTTTTTATTGTGAATTTATTTTGCAACAAATGGACTAAAAATTTGCACTTGTTCCAAATCAGAATATCTAGATTATCGATTTCCTGAATTTTGCATGTTTTTTAGACGATGGTGCGTTATGTTGTACTATAACGCATTTTTATCTTTGTCGTCTTTCGTCGTCTTTGGTTTTTTTTTTTGCTCTGGTTTTGTCGGTTTTTCTTGGGTTTCTTTGAAGTTTGAATTTACCTTTGGTATTTGGGTCTCTTTTGTATTAAAATGAGCACTCGCATAATGGGATGCTTTGACTTTACAACTTATCTGAAACATTAATTGAAATAATTTATTTCCTTTATTTAATCTGTAGCCAAATAATTATGTATGTAGAGAATTTTAAAAAACTATGCTTTCCAATATGATCACTTGAGCCGGTATTGTTTGTACATTTATCACATTAGTATTCAAGGAGGGCGAGACTGAGTAAAAAAAAAATAATAAAAATACTGTATTAAAGAATGCTCACTGTTCCAGAAACAAATTGAACAGTAAATTAACTGCTGTGACTGAGATAATGTCCTACACTCTTATCGAAGTAAATTTCAAATTACAAATTCACGAACAGTGTTAGAAAATACAATCAGATGCAATTTTCCAGCTAAATTAGGGCACCGTTTCAAAACAAAACAGATACATCTTAACGCAGATTTGTTTTACAATATAGATATGCGAAAATAAATACAAAAAAAAAAAAAAAAAAATTTACTTGATACCAGACGCATAATTTCTTCTCCAATAACAGTCAAATTATAACTTTTGTCGATATATTTAGATAGTTTTAAGAAGACCATTTCTACATACTGTGTAAATTAATTTTGAAACATGATTTGAAAATATCAGCACACTAGGACATTTTTGCGGTGAAACATTTTTTAACACAGACGTAAAACATATACAAGAACCGCAATGCTACAAGATGTATATTTCTTATTTTAAAAGGTTTATGCATCGATCTTGTTCAGCTGTAAATAACTTATCAACTTCATTGCAAGCAAACACTTAATATAACATTTACGGTACCAATTTTACTACACCAGATGTGCATTTCGACAATATTTTTTTGTCATTAGACGGATATGGTTTGTTCAAAATTTGCTGTTATAGAATTAAGGAAATGTTATTAAATTAAGGAATATATCTCCCTTGAGCAAAGCTCTAATTCCTTGTCCGGATTTGGTTATACGTTAGGTCGTTTTAGGTTTTATCCGCACTTCCTTCCACATTTGTATTAGAATTTAGATATTCAAATATTTTGGCCTCGAGCATCACTGAAGAAACATTTATTGTCGAAATGCACATCTGGAGCAATGCTCTGATTTCTTGTCCGGATTTTGCTTAATTTTAGGTCCTTTTTTATTTGATACGCTTTTTAACATTTGTAATAGATTTGGATATTCAAATATTTTGGCCTCGAGCATCACCGAAGAGACATAAATGGTCGAAATGCGCATCTAGTTCATTAGAATTGGTACCGTTAATATTATCAAAGTAACAGTTACAGACAATCGTCTGTTTTCGTGTTGGTATGTGCAGATAGCATTGTTTTCATATCGAATAATCAAAAAGGGGCAATTGCGTAAATAGAAATATTAAGAACTTTGATTATGATTTGTATTCAAAAGTATTCAAATTTGATAATTTCAATTGAGAAAACATAGAAAGATTATGTTGATTTTGGGACAATAAAAGAATAATTCAATCACTCTTCTTTACTGCTACCTTTTTTCTGCTTGTAGCCTACAACAATGAAAAAATATATGTATATAGTATATGCAAATAACAAAACAAAAATGTTCGACACCTAGACAAGCTTTATTGAGGTATTCGTACTACGGCTGGATATATATAGGAGTGTTTGAAAATATCTGCTGCCCAGTAGTGTAACCTTTCCTCGTCAGTAGAATCTAGAGTTGTAACACAGTACCTGATATATTAGGCATGAAGATTGAATTGATTACAGATTAGCTAAATTATCTATCGTACGCATAAAGGATCGTAAGATACAGTCACAGAAATAATTATTTGATATATATGTATATATATATATATTTTTATACAAAACAAAATAGGGTCTTAATATTGATCAAAATCATTCGTTCATACCTAACAATGCTATTACAAATATTCAAATATGCTGTTGAAATTTTAAACTGTAATTAAGGTAATTTGTCTGCCTACAATCTCATGTTTATGTCAATAAAACAGTTATTTTACATCATCTGAAGCGTTAATTAGATTTAATGAAATGTCAGATAAAAATAGAATATTGCATGTTTTTAAGCAATTTGCACATATGCGCTATAGAACTATGCATAATTTCAGAATAGTAGCTGTTTACCAGACAACATTTTAACAAATATACTGTCATAATGAATGTTGATTAACTAATATTAAAAATAAACTTATCAAAGACACCAGGCATATAATTTTGTACGCCAGACTAGACAAGACTCTGAGTCTCATGAATGACGCCCGAAAGGTTTTGCTAAATACAGCTAATGTCATTTATTCCCGGAGTAGAAAATCCTAGTTTTTCAAACAATTCAAACTTTTGCGTTTCTTAGTCTTTTTGTCAATATGATTTGTATACAGTAGTTTGTCTTTTGGTCTCTTGGTCTTTTTCTTATTTTGCAATGGCTTTGTCAGTTTATTTTCGACAGACATCAACATTCTCAGCAGTTGGGTTGACACTTTTTTACTAACCACATCATGCTAAATTATGACCTATTGGACGTAATATTCTGTGGATTCCCGTGAAGATTTCCGGATGAAAAAGGACAAAAGATCAGACATATATTTTGAGAGTTAAGTTGACATTTCTTTTTGTGTAATACTTCTTGTAAACTTGTGTATAATAAACCTTGATAAATTTTATTATTGATTTGTGTCTTTTGTTGGCTACAATTAAAAGTCGATTTTTCTTGTCGTAACAATAAAGATAAAGTTATTCACGGTCCATGCAGTAAGCTATATATATTTCGACGTCAAACGCCTTGCTTAATGTTAACGTTAAAAGTATTGCTTAATGTTTGCTGAACAAAATGAAATATTGTGAAAAGAAATTCCTCAACCATTTTTTTGTGTTTTCTAGTTATGTGAGTAATAGTTTAATTGGTGTTTGCTTAACGTTCAGTGGAAATATTTCACGCTTATTCAATTATATAAGCGATAAATAGATAATTAATTAAATAGGTAGGTTGAAAACTAATTCCTACAGGGTAAACGTCCTTTGTCCAGCTGTATCCATACTGAAAAGCCGGCAGCCTTCAATTGTAATCTGAGAACCTAATCCCTGATAATAAAGCTGACCAAATTAGGCACGACCTTTGACCTTATAATAGAATTGACTATTCCATCTCATGGAAGAAACCATTCCACCTGTATAAACAGTACGCATGCTCTGCTTTACTTACAACAGATAGTAATTTTATTTTAAATGCCTTCAACAGCAACATGTAGTGTAAATTAAATTCTTTTAAAATTACCTTGTTTTATTAAACTTTTGTTTTTTCAGATTAAAAAGTTTTGCGAAAGTCATGTTTATGTTAGCGGCAATAAGCGAAATAAGACATTAAATTCTAGGCAAAAAGGGAACGCCTAGACAGTAAGTCTATTGTATAAATGGTATTAGGTAATACATGGCCATATTCTTAAATCCTGAAAATATGTCCAGACATTAATCTTAATGCCTAAAATCTAAAGGCGAGTAAGAAAAACATTTATTCAAAGTTTAAATACATTTGGTATATATTAATATGATAAGAACTGAAGTTTAAAATGTCCACTACCTGAAATAAAGTCTCTAGTTCTGGCCATTTCAGTTTTAACTCGAATATATAACCAAAGCAGTAATTAAACACCATTGTGACTTTGCAGTTTATGGGACGATCCTAATATTTTGAAAACATCAGTTAAATCGAAAATCACTTTTTGACGTACGAAATCTAATGTTTCAAACTTTTGTTAGTTGATTTCGGTATACTATAAGAAATTGATAGTTTCCATCTGGGTTTGATTGGAAAACCATTAAATCAACCTGTCCTCTACTGTTGAACACTTTGGATCAAATCACTACTTCTAGTTCCCATCCCGTAATACTAAAGAAGTAAATAAAGCACCATTGTCACTTTGCAGTTTATGGGACGATCCTAATATTTTGAAATCATCAGTTAAATCGAAAATCACATTTTGACGTACGAAATCTAATGTTTCAAACTTTTGTTAGTTGATTTCGGTATACTATAAGAAATTGATAGTTTCCATCTGGGTTTGATTGAAATCCATTAAATCAACCTGTCCTCTACAGTTGAACACTTTGGATAAAATCCCTACTCTTAGCTCCCATCCCTAAATACTTTTTTTTTTTCGTGTTACAATTTTCACTAAGTGAAAGAAATAGTTCGATGGAATCACCAGAAATATTTGCAAAGACATGGAATTACGAGAAATATTTGCATGGAAATTATTAACTTGTTTAAATTATACGCGTATGGTTTCTGTCAATATGACCTGTTTATGAGCTTACATTTGTCTACTTTTAAACCAGACGTAAACCAGCCCGGCAAGTGAAATGTGAATTTTCCTCAAATAATTTTCAGATGAAATCTTCAATCCCCCTCCTTTCATTGGTTACAATCATTTGTTTGAAACATATTAATTTCTGTAATACCATCCAAAAAATTCAAAAGAGAGATCAGATCGGGTGTCTTTTTCTAAGCATGTATTCTACACAATTTGCAAAAATATTTTACCAAGTATCATTTAATATACAACAGAAACATCTATAACTTAAAGATTAAACTATCAAAAATTTAGTTTCGTTAAGTGTATCAAAAGATTTCAGAAAAAAAGTCCTTTTAAAATCAAGAGCAGATGATTATATTGAATTCTGATAAGAAAATTTGTTGGTTGTTTTTATTTTTTTTATTTTTCAAAAAGATAAAGCCTGTAACCCTCTATTTGTATTCAATATACGGATGGGATTGTGAAAAGCAGTTCTCCCATTGATTCATTCATTTCTATTGTTTAACGACTCCTCAATAAAGAAAAGTTATAGTTTTTCCTATATAACGCATAGAAAATAACTTTGATTTCGTTAATTGCAGTGTTTTCTAACGAAAAAAAAAAAAAAAAAAAAAAAAAAAACAAGGTTAGTTACCCCAGTTTTTATATTGAAATTTGAAAGAACATTGACCGAGAAGCCTTTTACAGAAGTTTAAGAAAAATCTATCGTCGAACATGTAGACACCGTAGCTACCTTAAATTCTGTTATGTATATGGAAAATACTTAAATTTGAGGATGTGTTAAATTCATGTATATTAATATACGGAATATGATTTCAAAAATGCCTTGCATCAAAAATATTTCACTGAATGTACATGTACCTGGAAGATAAAACAAAATTCCAAAGTTCACTAATTGCCTGAAACGATGTTTGGCAATATTGAATAATCCTCAATAGGTTTCAGGAAATAAGATTAATGCCTGAAAATTTCAGGCAATAACTTAATGTCTAGGCGTTAACTTATTGCCTTACTGGATTTAAGCTTAATGCCTAATTTTACTTATTGCTGCTAACATGTACAAATATAATGACCGATTGGCAAGTTTTTCTTGAAACAATTGTTTCAACTGAGATGACTGCCTTCTAGCTTAAAACTTATATGCAGCAAAAAATATTTATTGCATCAATAAATATTTGTTAATGAACATTTAACCCGTTGAAGTGTTCCTTCATGACAAGAGACAATTTTGTTTATGTTTTTCCATGTTGATGTGAATATATTAAATTTCGTACTTTGACCATGTTACCTGCAGAGCTTCATCTAATGTATCTGATTTCTCCGTGAGAAGGTTAACTTGTGTATTCCGCATTTAAAACCATTTGTAGACTTGACGGGTCCAGGACAAGGTGTACATTTAATGACATTGTTTAAATAGTCATAAACAAGATAATTTTATCTTTCAGTAAAAATGTCTATAATTTGGTTTTGAAATTTGATGCATGAATTAAAGAGAGTTTAAGTTTCAATATGGTACCGACAAACAAATATCGGTCAGTTTGATTGAACATAATATGGTGTGCACCTTACAAAAGTTCTTTTTGACATTTTAATGAACGGATGAGATTTTGTAAATTTACAAAATACATTTGATAGAATTTTCCATGAATATGCATCACATGAGAACTATAGTTCGGCCTAATATCTGATTCATTTCATATCTGATTTATTACCCGTAGTTCTCTAGTTTTGAGGAAGCAGTAAAAAATAAATTAGTTTTGTGCGTTTCACATACAGCGTTGAACCGTTTTGTTTTATGATTGCCTATGTCCAAAATGATTTTTCTGACCGGAAACATTTACTCTTCTACCAGTGCAAAGAACATAGGGAATACTAAAGATCTGACTACTTTACATTTCATTGTATTTGTGACTATAGTTTTGCTACTGACTGCGACTGTAAAAGCACGCTCAGTGGCTCTTGCATAATCGGATTGCCTTAATTTTTTCTCTTTAATGAAATTTTAATTAGAATGAACAACTGTCAACAAAAAGTATGGCAATATCAAGGGACTAAACTTCTCAGACGAGACATTATTGCGTGGTACGTATTTAGCCTTCAGTGGACTGTGACATAGGTATACTGTATACCTATGATATAAACAGTCACTTCTCGGATGTTTTCGGTAAACTCTCCATAAATTTCGTAATTGTCCAAATTTTGCTCCATTATATTTTTGAAATCAGATTTTATATTTTGGCTGTCTACGACTTTATTTTGTATTTTGTTTTTGTCTTTGTATGTTATTTCACACTCAGTTAAACATTAACTTAAAACTCGGGATCAATGTATGATATCGTGTTTTCTCTTTGTTCTTCCTTCTATATGGATTTCTCTATGTGACATTTGTTCTTTCGTTTTAATTTAACAATAGTGCTCATGTTAAATTTCTTTCGGTGAAAGGCTGATGCTCCCGCTGAATGCATGAATATAATTTAGCAACTGTAGATTTAACAAACAGTGATGTTGAAGTAGAACTTGAAACCATTGTGTCTGTGCGACACATTTGATACCCCCGTTTTATTTAGTCCATATCGAAGGACAATTGTGTTGCTGTATGTTTCAAACTTCTAAAATCTTAACTTTTCAAAATTAAAAGGGAGGGAATAAAATTGACCAAGTTCAACATCTTCACATTTGTAAAAATGTCAAGAAAAACGAAATCCTGGCAATCGGCACATTCTAGTGAGTAAAAGTTCTATCATCCAGCATATTATTATAAAGGTGCTAGCTTGAAAACTGTTAGCATGCATAATTTTACTCCAAAATGAAAACGTTTAAGATTCTTTCGTTTGAGGGTTTAAGAAAGAAAAAAAATCAAAATACAGGTTTTATGCACTCCTTAGTACATGCCACTTACACCATCCATACTATAAAATTTCTAGTTTGGAAACTGAAGGAGAATGTAAAACAAACCATGCATCATATGGGACGAATGGACGGACGGACGGACTGGGGCATAAAAACAATACACATATACTGCAGTACTGTTACTTTAACACAAGGGAACACTTGATGATTGTAATTTATTTTCCTATCTGATTGATGTGTCGATTAAAAGCATAAAGAAAAGAAATCCTGTGGTTTGTCCACTTAGAAGAATAGTATTTGTCTGAAATCAAACTTACTTTTAACATTTCTTAAACTTTCAAGAAATGCTATGCAATTTTTGTTTTTGCATTTTAAAAATAGTAACCTACTCATTATATCAACTAGTTATAGCACAAGTTAAGTCAAACTTTTTTTTTTGATCTATCATATTTTATTGAAATCTGTACATTTGTTAGTTGGAAAACATCAAGTACCGGTACCTTATCCCGGCCTCGTTAACATTAGTAAATAACATATTTATACAGCTGTTAGTTTTTGTTAGTATTATACATACAATTTTGCATACTTAAAAAAATTATATACCATGTCAGTAATATCAATAAAGAAGCTTACCATTAAGATTATCCAACATATAATTATATATTAATATAACAAATACTCCGGTTATGAAAATATATAATTTGTGTTGTTTTAGTAGTAAAATATAAAGATAAGATATATGTTTTAAGTATGTCTGTAGATATTTTTAGTTCAAATAATGAAAAAAAACAAACAAACAAACAAACAAACAAACAAACAAAACAAGACAAGTTAAGTCAAACTTATACAAAGACGATATTTTGTTATTCTTCATGACAATGGATTCTTGTAAACGACAGAAAATTTCAAGGTGGGAGGGTAATCACGATCCATCATTTTGTCAAAGAAAGACAGACAGGAAACAGGAAATAAATAGGAATAGCTTTTATTATGAATTTATTTTGCATAAATGGACTAAAATTTGCACTTGTTCCAAATCAGAATATCTAGATTGTCTATCGATTTCCTGAATTTTGCATGTTTTTTAGACGATGTTGCGTTATGTTGTACTATAACGCATTTTTATCTTTCGTCGTCTTTCGTCGTCTTTGGTTTTTTTTTTTTTTTTTTTTGCTCTGGTTTTGTCGGTTTTTCTTGGGTTTCTTTGAAGTTTGAATTTACCTTTGGTATTTGGGTCTCTTTTGTATTAAAATGAGCACTCGCATAATGGGATGCTTTGACTTTACAACTTATCTGAAACATTAATTGAAATAATTTATTTCCTTTATTTAATCTGTAGCCAAATAATTGTGTATGTAGAGTAGGTAATTTTAAAAAACCATGCTTCCAAATATGATCACTTAAGCCGATATCGTTTGTACATTTATCACATTAGTACTCAAGGAGGGCGAGACTGAATAATAAAAAAAATAATAAAAATACTGTATAAAAGAATGCTCACAGTTCCAGAAACAAATTCAACAGTAAATTAACTGCTGTAACTGAGATAATGTCCTACACTCTTATCGAAGTAAATTTCAAAATAAAAATTCACGAAGTGTTAGAAAATACAATCAGATGAAATTTTCCAGCTAAATTAGGGCACCGTTTCAAAACAAAACAGATACATCTTAACGCAGATTTGTTTTACAATATAGATATGCGAAAATAAATACAAAAAAAAAAATTAACTTGATACCAGACGCATAATTTATTCTCCAATAACAGTCAAATTATAACTTTTGTCGATATATTTAGATAGTTTTAAGAAGACCATTTCTACATACTGTGTAAATTAATTTTGAAACATGATTTGAAAATATCAGCACATTAGGACATTTTGCGGTGAAACATTTTTTAACACAGACGTAAAACATATACAAGAACCGCAATGCTACAAGATGTATATTTCTTATTTTAAAAGGTTTATGCATCGATCTTGTTCAGCTGTAAATAACTTATCAACTTCATTGCAAGCAAACACTTAATATAACATTTACGGTACCAATTTTACTACACCAGATGTGCATTTGGACAATATTTTTTGTCATTAGACGGATATGGTTTGTTCAAAATTTGCTGTTATAGAATTAAGGAAATGTTATTAAATTAAGGAATATATCTCCCTTGAGCAAAGCTCTAATTCCTTGTCCGGATTTGGTTATACGTTAGGTCGTTTTAGGTTTTATCCGCACTTCCTTCCACATTTGTATTAGAATTTAGATATTCAAATATTTTGGCCTCGAGCATCACTGAAGAAACATTTATTGTCGAAATGCACATCTGGAGCAATGCTCTGATTTCTTGTCCGGATTTTGCTTAATTTTAGGTCCTTTTTAATTGATACGCTTTTTAACATTTGTAATAGATTTGGATATTCAAATATTTTGGCCTCGAGCATCACCGAAGAGACATAAATGGTCGAAATGCGCATCTAGTTCATTAGAATTGGTACCGTTAATATTATCAAAGTAACAGTTACAGACAATCGTCTGTTTTCGTGTTGGTATGTGCAGATAGCATTGTTTTCATATCGAATAATCAAAAGGGCAATTGCGTAAATAGAAATATTAAGAACTTTGATTATGATTTGTATTCAAAAGTATTCAAATTTGATAATTTTAATTGAGAAAACATAGAAAGATTATGTTGATTTTGGAACAATAAAAAGAATAATTCAATCACTCTTCTTTACTGCTACCTTTTTTTCTGCTTGTAGCCTACAACAATGAAAAAATATATGTATATAGTATATGCAAATAAAAAAAAAAATGTTCGACACCTAGACAAGCTTTATCGAGGTATTCGTACTACGGCTGGATATATATAGGAGTGTTTGAAAAATATCTGCTGCCCAGTAGAAGATTTTTTAATTTTGTTATCTAGTAACCGTATTATTAACTTATAGTTAAAAAATCCTTTTATTCATATATTTGATATTTTGGATAATTATTGTTTTGGTTGCTGAACGTTTAATCTCATTTCTTTTGTATCAATATACAGCTAATTCTTTGCCTTCTATAACTGCGCCCATGTTTTGACTTTTGCAACTGTTATAATAGGATCTGCTTACCCTTCCGGAGCACCTGCGATCACCCCAAGTTTTTGGTGGGTTTCGTGTTGCTCAGTCTTTAGTTTTCTATGTTGTGTTTTGTGAACTATTGTTTGTCTGTTTGTCTTTTTCTTTTTTAGCCATGGCGTTGTTAGTTTATTTTCGACGTATGAGTTGGAATGTCCCACTGGTATCTTTCGCCTCTTTTTATTAAGTTCTTTTCTCATTCTCCATAAACATAGCTAATAATGAATTATGAGTTACTAAGTGGGTATCTACAAAGTGTTTGATCATTGCAAATAAACACAGTGATGACCTAAATATCAAGTGGTGTAATTCAAACAATGTGACACAGAACAACAAAAACATGCCTATCCGAATGTGTGCTCCGAATTAAGGGTAAGTATGATGTTAAATTTTCACCATGTGTGCTTTTAAAATTATTTAATATCTCGAAGAGCAACAACCCAAAAATACTATGAAAAATTGTTTTTTTTTTTTTTTTTTTTGTAAGTGTTTTCATTATCAATATTAGAGACAGTACTGTACAATAATATCTTACCACATGCCTATGTAGTTCTATGTTTAATTATAAATCCAAATTCCTCTTACACACTGTCTACCGCAACCAATTGAACAGCAAAGATATCCTCTAGTACACCCTCCAGGTCGACATAAAATACCACAATGACTGACATGATCTGGATTAATTGGTGGACACTGCAGACTATAACCTTTGTAATATAATGCAATTGAATATCTGTTAGGCAAATAATGAAAAAAAAAAACTGTTTCGTATATACATATATAAGTACGTCTAAACAAGTGACAACTATACGACAGATCCATCCATTGGATCACCAGTGAAGGCGATACACGGCTGAAAACACATATTATATTCATAACTACTCTAAATATCAGCACAACAATGTTAAATCTGCAAATTTGCGGAAGGAAATGTTTGTTCTTCCCTCGCCGGGATTCGAACTCATGCTAATGTGATATCGAGACAACATCGCCTGCACTGTGTCCAGCGCTCTAGATTATTTTGCCACCTAGACTGAACTGAAAATTCAGCTTTTGGTGGCCTAGTGTTACCTTTCCTCAACAGCAGAATCTAAAGTTGCAACACAGTACATGATATATTAGGCATGAATATGGAATTGATTGCAGATTAGCTAAATTATCTACCATAAAGGATCGTAAGATGCAGTCACAGAAATAATTATTTGATAAGTACGTCTAAACAAGTGACAACTCTACGTCAGATCCATCCATTGGATCACCAGTGAAGGTGATACACGGCTGAAAACACATATTATATTCATAACTACTCTAAATATCAGCACAACAATGTTAAATCTGCAAATTTGCGGAAGGAAATTTTTGTTCTTCCCTCGCCGGGATTCGAACTCATGCTATTGGCATATCAAGATAACACCGCCTGCACTGTGTCCAGCGCTCTAGATCACTCGGCCACCTAGACTGAACTAAAAATTCAGCTTTCGGTGGCCTAGTGTAACCTTTCCTCGTCAGTAGAATCTAGAGTTGTAACACAGTACCTGATATATTAGGCATGAAGATGGAATTGATTACAGATTAGCTAAATTATCTATCGTACGCATAAAGGATCGTAAGATACAGTCACAGAAATAATTATTTGATATATATGTATATATATATATTTATATACAAAACAAAATAGGGTCTTAATATTGATCAAAATCATTCGTTCATACCTAACAATGCTATTACAAATATTCAAATATGCTGTTGAAATTTTAAACTGTAATTAAGGTAATTTGTCTGCCTACAATCTCATGTTTATGTCAATAAAACAGCTATTTTACATCATCTGAAGCGTTAATTAGATTTAATGAAATGTCAGATAAAAATAGAATATTGCATGTTTTAAGCAATTTGCACATATGCGCTATAAAACTATGCATAAATTCAGAATAGTAGCTGTTTACCAGACAACATTTTTTAACAAATATATTGTCATAATGAATGTTGATTAACTAATATTAGAAATAAACTGATCAAAGACACCAGGCATATAATTTTGTACGCCAGACTAGACAAGACTCTGAGTCTCATGAATGACGCCCGAAAGGTTTTGCTAAATACAGCTAATGTCATTTATTCCCGGAGTAGAAAATCCTAGTTTTTCAAACAATTCAAACTTTTGCGTTTCTTAGTCTTTTTGTCAATATGATTTGTATACAGTAGTTTGTCTTTTGGTCTCTTGGTCTTTTCTTATTTTGCAATGGCTTTGTCAGTTTATTTTCGACATATCATTTTGAATGACACTTTGGTTTCTTTCACTTTTCTTTTGTAAACTATTTATTTGTGATATGGCTACATCTATATGTCATATCAACACAGAAATAACTGAGTATGAAATATCAAACATATTGAACAGTAACCCAAACGACACCTACAACCCAGAACCGTAAAGCCGAAAAGAAAAATATAATGTCCAGACAGAACGGCTTCGCATATGCAATGAAAATATACATGTTGAACAGGTTTGATATGCGCTCAAACCATCCTTTTCATACGTAGAAGCTACGTGACAAATTTAAAGTAAAACATAATTTGGAAATTAATTGTTTACAAAACTTTGATTTTTTTAAAACTAAGCATTAAGATTTTCTTTCCAACGAAAATGATTACCTTATTGTTGTTATCTGATTGAAAGAATGTAAGTTTTGTGCCATATTATCTCCATTATCTTTCGAAGGTTTGATTGGTTGATCATAAGGTGCCTACCATCCAGTCAACATGTCATTTTGATTCAATATGTATCATATATCAAGACAACACTAGTTTACCAATATGCAATTCTAATAAATCGATAATGAAGATACAAATCAGGTTAGCAAACGAAAACTGAGGGAATCACATCAACTCCAAAATGATAAATATTTCCTGAAATATCAACAATTATCTTCAATATTAAAACAAATAATAACACATTCCTTTATCTGTGTTTCCTGGATGATGTTTTATGGACTTTGTTTCGTCGCTTTATGTTTTTGGCATGGTGATGTCTGTTATTATTAGACTTGTCTTTTGTGTGGCAACCTTAGTAAGTATCTTCCCCCCGCTTGTTGACAAACTATAATAATATTCACATTTAAAACTATATGGGTAATTCATTCAATACTGTTAAAAGAGGCATTCAGACCTCAGTAATTTTGACGAACACACAGTTCTGAAAGCATGAAATAAAGACTGATAAAAAATAAGCATTCCAAAAGAAGTTATGAGTGAAATCATGTGTTCGTGATGGATAAGCAGTTCACCCTCTACTGGTTGAACTCTTACTGTTACATATGGTGAGTGAAATCTGTTCAAGAAAAGTTTAATCCGATGATTTCATAATCAGGGATAACAGATGTGATTGAAGCGGAGACAGTATTTTTCCCAGATTGAACAAGTGATTCAATATATTCTTTCTTTTGTGCAGCAACTATCATTCAATGTAATCAAGACACCCCGGAATATCGTATAAGTCATTGTGTAAGCAAATATGCAATGCTTCTACATAATCTCTTATATTTTTCACATGATTCTCGTTGCTTTGATTTTATGCAACTTACTGCTGAAATAGTTATATGGCGTTTATCCAAATTTTATTGTATATTGCGATATAAAGTCATAATAATAATTAGTATGATTATAAAAATTACTACGCAATGATTTTTTTTAATTTAACGATGTTCGAAAATATCATTAGAATTTCATTTAAGACATCTACACTACATTTTCTTTAAAACAAATAGAATGTAAAAGGTAATGGGTTCAAAATTATCGTTAAAGAGAGAAAAATATTACAATGTTATGGAATCAAAATTACACAAAAAAAAAAAAAAAAAAAAAAACAATGAAAAGTATTATGCTCTTGATTTTCTCATTATATTATCGATGAGCTGTCCAAATGATAAAATGAAATGGACTAGCTACAAATGCACATCTTCAACATAAAAGAACACGTGCCATTTTTCATTCTCTTTTATTATTTAAATATCGGAAATTATCTCCTAGGTATCAATCCAAACACATAAGTTCTCGCCATCTATGTTTTCTGTGTTTCGTTTTAGTTTTGATATGTGAAAATTATTAAAATCATTAACGATTAATTGATAACCGGTGTTTTCGTGTTTGGAATGGAACATCTACATCATGTACATATATTTTACTTTTATAGGACTTTAGTTTGTAAGATCTCAATAGTCAAGTTTTGAAATTTGTTCTGCGCCTTTGTCTTTTTTGGGGGCATTTATTGAAACGGCAAAAATACTCCATTTGCATGTTTTCCCATTTGTTTTGAGCAATTTAGAATATAACCAAAAGCCTTCATAAAAGTCAATTTTGCCACAAAAGACAGATACATGTCTTTAGCAAATATATTGATCCATGTGAAATCCATGTTTGTTTCAAGGTATTCCTTGTTTAACTTAAACCCCAAAAATAGCGTCAAAAGTAGCACTTAATGGTGCAATATATCATCTTCGACTTTATTATCCTTTACGTCAATTTTAAAGGTTTCAATGCCACTGACCGCCACAACATTTCTGTAAAGAATGAAAAATACTGTTCGTACGTAATACCACAATTTCAACAGATCTTAGAATTTATACTAAACACACGGACATCGTCAACCACATACAGTTTCGTATTGTGATACCTACAAACCGCAGTTGGTTCATTCAGTTTTATTGTTATACATTGATGGATAGATAGAAATGCATTGATTTAAAATTAGAATGCCAGATCACCCTTTTCTTGAATAGATTTTTTTATGTGGCTGTTTATGCGTTCAATATATTTTACGAAATGTTCCGTTGAATATCCGTTTAAATAAATGCAAATTTGAACATATCAAAAAGGTGATATGACCTTAATGGAGAGGTTGGAATTTAACAAACAAACATACCTGCTTCGCTTTTATCTATCGTCGAGATGCTTATCAGAAAAATAACTATAATAACTATTTTGCACATTCCCATTGTTCTGTAAAACAAAATGTATAACAGGTAATTTAAATGGTGAATTTAAAGATTGTACACAGCAATTTAACATTTTTAATATCAACATGTTTATCGAAGTTTTTCTGTGAATTCTACTTAACTTTCTAATCTTTCAATATCGGGTGTACATTTTGTGACAGAAGAAAGTTATTCTAGAAACAAGTGTTGTAAGTTCGAGCTTATCATCAGGACTATATGAATGAAAACAATCGTTTGGTAGATACTCAGTGCTGGAAAGGTCGTTCACCAAATAGCTAGTAATTTGGTCATAGAAACAATGCTTTTGTATTTTCACTGTACAACTTTAAGCGAAGACATTATGAAATTAAAAAAAAAAAAACTAAGGTTGCAATTCTCGTTTCTGTTACTGGTTTATGTCAGTTTATCCTGTAATTTACGAAGAGAACGTCAAAAGAATTATACTAACGTTTACAAAAGCACAATGTAATTTTAGTTTCAATATAACATTATGAAGTATTTATGGTCAGGTTCCCAAACTACAATTGCCTAAAGACAACTCAAAACTTTATTTAAAACACAAAATGTACTTAACGGATGTCTTCTATTAAATAAGCGGACAAAACAATATATTATTTGATATCATGTAATTTGATCGATCAGATTTTATTTCAGTACTTATTTGAAAAATGAATTACAACCAAACCAAAAGTTTATCGAAAGTAACTTATTTTTGGCCCTAAAATACAAACTTCTCATTGTGGTTCCACAATTCTTCCGTTCTACAATGTTCGGAAAAACATCCCAATGAAGACAGCTTTCAGATTAATCCTTTCCGTACATGTATGTGTACAACAACATGAACAATCTGGCCATTTAAAAGTTATGTCAGGTTATAGTGTCATAACGTGTTATTATATTAAATAAATCCGGATTTCCAGTCAATCATGGCTCGGAAACAACTAGCAAACAGGACTTTCTTTTAAATGTTTTTAAGTTGATTACAAAAGAGATTTAGCATTTGGTTGATATTTTTTTTATTAACAAATGGTAACCGGATCTTAAAATAATCAATGTACAAACTTGTTCACAATTGAACTAGCTGATATTCCTATTTGTATTCCATAGTTTTAGAATTTGTTAAAAATAAATGTTATAATGTTGGAAGAAAGTGGCTATAAAATTTGTAAGAATAATCCTTGACAATAAGAATTCTAAATTTTTGCTTATATTTCAATAAATTATTTTGCGTTATTCATTTAAGAGTATTTTAAGTGAGGAGCCGATGACAGGCGCAATAGTAATCTGCATCTTGATAACGCTTTACGAAAGGAATACTTTCAGAACAAATAACCATTTTCTTCTGCTTGTATAATACATTTGAAAATGTTTTGTGTTCTTCGATTCATCCTTTAATACAAATAATGATCACTTTAAGATTTCTTATGTTATTTTATTTAAAAATGACAGTCCATATAATATTATTCATTAATAGATATTAGCAGCAATTGAAACTAGAAAAACAGTACCTGTGGAGAATACTCTCAGAAACAAAAGTCATCGTTTCAAATGCGTATACAATTATTTTACTGTTCAATATCATATTCCAAATATCTAAATGACATCTTGGGAAATAAAAAAACAATGAGCAAAACCCATACCGTGTAGCATTCTATTAAAGGCATCGAAAGACAAACTTATGAAACTGAACAATAATAAAAAAAACTGATAAGATATACAGCAACACTAACTGATTTACCTCTGACTTTGGACGTGTACGTACAGAATGCGTCAGGGTATAAACATATTTGCAGACACCGACTATTCTCCCTAACAGTGGTACAACAGAACAACATACAAACAAACTATTGAATGTATAAATAGTATTTGAAAAAGGCTTGACTCATCAGATCGACACAGTGTCGGAACTATCAAAAAGACTTAAAAACAAACTACCGATCTTAGAGTACTTAAAGTTACTAGTTCAAAGCAAAGTGGCGCAACATTAGAGGCAATTAAAACCCAAGAAGGGTTAAACACATAGTGATGCTTCGAAAGGAAGAAAAGCGTGGACTGCTCCATGTGCGGTATGGGTTTTGCTAATTGTTCAAAGCCGTACGCTGGCCTATAGTTGCTTACTTCGAGATCATTTTGTCTCTGGCAGATAGTTGTCTTATTTGCAATTTTATCAACTCTTCTTAATCTTATTTCATGCAGGTGTTCCTTGCTTATTTCGAAAGCCTTTAAAACAAAAAAGGAACGAAAAGTTGAACTCTTTACTTCTAATGCAAAGAAATGTATGAATTTCAAAGTAATTTCTTACTTATTTTTCCATATTCGATTTTTGTTGCTTTTACAGTAATGAAAATTACAATTGCTTTACCTTACTTGGCTATTCCAGCATATGATTTTCTAAATATGATATTCTACACATAAACGCACAGGATATTTATACTCTCCTTGGAAAAAAATAGAAATGACTTTCTACTTATCGGCGAAACATGTTGCTGCATTTACATTCGACTCTTGTCGTTAAAAATGAAAATAGAAATTGAGTCTACAAATCATATGCATTATGTCATAGGATTTGGGTTTTTGTTTAATATCAATGTTCATATTTAATGATTCTAATATAATCTGTCTTAAAATACATCTGTGACGTAAATCTTTTGTTCAAACTCTCCATTATTTTTCAGGAATGGAGAGTTATTTTCTATTGCTAATTTTCATTCATCCGGATATTTTGCTCTTTGGATATTTCCTTGGACACTTTCTTAAAAAGTGTTCACCTATGGAAATAATTCTAAAGGAAGTAACACGATATTGAAAGAAGTCGACGAAGTTAGACATAGTAGAATAACGATGTTACTTAGCTTCTCATAACATTGGGAAACTATTGTTCACAATTCAACTATATATTCAAAATAACTCAAATCGATGTTACATCTTTATTCTAATATGTCTAAAGAATGACAAAATGACAAGCAATACAAACACGTGCATAACAAACTAAATATTTTTGTCCACACTCTTATCGTGTAATTCCGAATTCCAAAGTCATGTGTTTCATATCAAAATAGGTTGAAATAGTGATACTTAACATCATTTTTATACTTTTAACTAGGTGACTGGTAATTTTCTTTCATTGGGGGGATGGGAGGAATCTTGGAAATTTCTCTTTTTTTTTTCTAGTCCCCACCTTGAGGAAGAAAAATAAATTCACGACACCCTTTTCCAAAGACAAGCAAATTTAACCACTCCTAACATCTCTCAATACTTTTATTCTTTATATCAAAAATAAATGCATACATTTTCTATTTATATCAATATTATCGTTCAATAAAATATTGCACCAGTAATGGATTTAGAGCTTAAAGTGGAAAGGGGGTGTTAGTGACTTCAGGGAACTTCATTTGGATATTATATATTACATAAAAATGATATGCTCTGAAGGGCGCAGTATGATACGACCGCATAGGTTGAACCCTGAACAGCTGGGGCAAGTATGGACACAACATTGAAGATTGATACAGCTCAGATGATACAGCTCAGACGCCCAGAATTTGGATTCGTGAATTAGTATTTGACACATTATAGGTTTTTGACATAGAATGAATGTGGTCTAAGAACTTACCTATTATGGTCCAATATCCAAAATTTATCAAATCTGTGAAATCAAACAATGTTTAATTTTGAACTCTGATTTGGCCAAAATAAAAATCTGAAAACATGGAGAGTTGTCTCATTGGCACTCATACCACATCTTCTTATATCTATTAGATTCAGTATTGCAAAGAACCCCAAAAATTCATTTTTTTTTTAATTCAAACAAAGTTTAACTATGGACCCTTTTTGCCTTAATGTGGACCATTAAAGGGCATTAGCTGTCAAAATCATGCTCACCGATTTGACTCAAATTCTCACATTTCATTTATTACATACTAAAACACCTATCCAAATTACAATGAGTCTGAAATGAACAGTTAACAATGCATGTAATCGATAATATTTATCAGAATTTCGTGTGTATTTTAGTCTAGAAGCCATCTAATTAACTATCGAGATGACCTCCGAAGACTGCTGACGGTCACATAACCCGATATAAACATAAACATACATAGAAATAGATAGCGACTTCGTGCAATTGGATTTTTCTATGTCTATTTGATTTCATGTTTTAGGTTAAAAAAATAATTTAATTATCTTTTTACCTGTATAAGAATCTTTTTTTTGTTTGTTTGGATCGAAACAGTCAACGAAACAGTTCACCTTTGATTCACTTTCAATGTTGACATTCTTTTCCTTTTAATGGCTGATCACGACGAATACATGCAAAACCAATCTCTAGCTAATGAGTTAAATCGAAGGTCACATGAATACGGATTCAATGAGGTCGAATTATTCACTTGCAAGTAAATAATTCATCAACTATGTTTCTGTGCTTATTTTGACAAAATTGACCCAAATTGGCTGCTCAAAAGCGAATTATTATTTCATTATTTCACTTTTATTAATGATTGAACTAAAATTAAATCATATTCTAATTTTTTTCATATCTTGTAGCTAATGCCCTTTTAGAATTGTGCCCAAAATCTAAATGCGCAGTTAGATTTTTTGGTATGGAACCTTGTGGTACAATTTAATAGAAATCCATAGACTTATACTTAAGTTATTGTTCGGAAACCAGAAAATCCTTGTTTTGTGGCTCCCAATTCCTAAACGGTTTGGCCCATTACAATTCAAACAAGAAAATTAATGGCTTATTTAAAAAAAAAAAAACAATTTACTTAAAATAAATACATGTATGACATACCTGAACCATCGACAACCACTATACAACAGGCTCCTGACTCCTCAACCAGTACATATCCAACGGATTAACCGTAAAGACTTCATTAATATTTGAAAAACGTATGACCTTGTGCAATGCCAAAATATAAGTATATACAGGATGAAGAATAATAAATTATCATAGCTGTACATTTATAGCAACATGCAGTCAGTTATGTTTTAATTTTTCAAAAACAGAAACAATGTTAGTAGTCCTACAAGATCTATATTTAAAATTTTAACTACTGAGTTAAATTGATGACCTTTAAGAATAAGTTTATTTAAAGGATCAATTAGTATACACGGAATGTGTCTATAATTTACGGCCTTTATACACATCACCGTAAAAATAAGAGTGGGATATCCCGTTTGTACTAAGAATTCTACAGGTACAGCCAACCTTTCTAACAAAATCTTTATATCTGAAAGAATTTGGTAAAGGTTTTTTTTTATTAATTTGTGATAACAAAATCCCTGCCTTTTAAATTACCAGTAATACATGAATTCTATTCATTGAAATATAAAACCAACTACAGAGACGGGCATAGCGAGTTGTGAAATATATTATCACACAGCCAGAAAGGGCTAAAGGAATAAGCCTGTTATGGTCTCATTGACATTTACCATACCTTCATTCATTTTCAGCACATTGTTCACATGTATTCTTTATCAACGAAATTGGTAAATTAACTTGAGATTGAAATACATTCCTGGAGGAAGATGTTGCAACTAAGTATCTGAATCTTATTGAAAAAATGGACGCCCCATGTCTATTACCAAAATTATCAAGGCCTCACTTATTTTCCTCCCAACGCCTTTCAGGTTACAAAAGACCAGTTCCTACTTTCATAGAAAAGAAAGGATAAGGGGTATCTATCCATGAGACACAAACAGTACATGTAAAGCAAACAACATAAAAAAAGCAACGGAACACAGCTTTTATTATTATTCTTTATTCAAAAGTCAGTGAGGCCTTCAACACGTACAGAGCATAAACGCTCTCACCACACTGCAAGTTTAAGACGGCCCCTAGCACAGGCCGGGTTTATCATTTTTTTTTTTGCAAACTGACGATCACGCCACAACGATGAATTGAATAACAAAGCCATGGAGTAATACAGTTTATATATCAGAACCATCTAAATGGATAACTAAAAAGAATATTTATTGTTCAAAACAAACTTTACTTGAAATGAAGACTATATTTTACTAAATAATTTTATTAAATAAATAAAATTCATCGGAACTGATTGTGAAATAGATGTCTCAGTGGGGAACCCTGTAGAACTCCCCCAACCCTAATAAAAAACAAAACAAATCAACAACCAACCAGACAAACAAGAAACAATAACAGAACAACCAAAAATAAAAGTAAAAACATAAAGGTAAAAAATGAAAACAACACATAATAAATTTCATGCATCCGAAGAGCTTTACCTTCACCAGTAACGCCCAAAGCCGAATATATGAAAGCCAAGGATCTATAAGGAACGAAAACGTTGAAGAGCTATAAACCAAAAAGGACCTAGAAAAATAGCCAAATCCATCTGAGGCCAACTTTGCCTGAGGGAGTAAAGTAAACACAAGAGCAAACAAACAACAAAATAAAGGAAAGAAAGAAAATAAGGTAAAATTAACAATCAGGTTTATATGAATATGTGAATTCAAAAATATGCCATTTTAAAACCAAAACATCACCATCATACAATAGCTTACATTTATTCCTTCCATTGCAGCATAAAGGGAAACAATTTGTGCCTGTGCAAATATATAACATTTCTGTTTAAAATAAGTTTGGTTCTATATGTCTCAGTAAAGGCAGAAATCACGAAATTGTTATTTCCCGTAGGGGGGACCTGTATGGTATCACTATCGTCAAGATTGTTGACAAATCAGATTACAGTAAGTCCCTTCAAGAAGAAAGTAACGCAATGTGTATCAATAACAAACAATCATTATTTTGTGTAATAAATTGTGTGCGCTTTCCTTCTTTAATACACATATCGCATTGGATAGTTGTACGCACAGTATAAACATATTTCAATTCTTGTATAATTACTCAGTATTGTAGAGCACAAAGTGTGTTTTTACATCACAGCTTGGATTCTCGTATCAATATTTCCAAAGCATCGAAGTAAGAATAAGATTCTAATAACCAACATAAAATGAAAACAACACTTTATAAATTTCATGAGTCCGAATCCTTTTTTTTTTAAATACCTTCACAACGAAGGTTCAAAGCCGCATATTTTCAAGCCTATGATATTTAAGAGCCGATACAGTGGAACAGCTATAAAAAAAAAACAAAACAAAAAACAAAAACCAAATTCATCCTAGGTCAATTTTGTATGGTGGAGTTGAAACCTTTTTTTCTTTTTTATAAATTCAAAAACGGACAATGTAAGAAACTTTTGTTATAAATAGTGCTGATTACTGAGCTGATGATTTTCTCGATAATTATCAATCCACCAGCAGCAGTAGCGACCCAGTGCTTAAAAATTAAAAACAAGTTGCTTTCTTTAAAAAAAAAGAAAAGCAATACGTGAACCCAAGACGCTGACTGGTCACCAAATATTTTTTGCTGAACTTATTTTCACTTTTGATTTGAAATAATTGACTGTTGAATATGTTATTGTGTGTAGATTCTTGCACAAGTCAATTAAAATCACTGTTTGATTTTGGTTGCAAATAGAAAATTGTATACAGCTACCATTTGAAATTACCTTTTAAGGCTTGACTATTTTATTTATTACTTGGGAGTGTACATCATTTTTTCTCCGTGTTTTATGTACAAAGACCTAATCGTATTGCAATTCTCAATTTCTGCAAACCGGATGTCTAAAGCAAATTGCACAGACCAATCAAGATGTAAAGTTCAGCACTCAGTTTGTTTCATAATCTGGATGCGTTTATTTTATTTTTCATATCTTCATATTTTGTTTCCTGGATGCTTTAAATTATTCTTATACTCATTAAAGCTGTATGTACTCATGGAAAAGGTGGTACAGAGAAATTGACAGTCCAATTTCCATGTAAAGTGTACCTCTGTAACACAAATTATAAGAAAATTTCGTATTTTGTTCTTGAGAGTAATACACCAGCTTCATTAAGACCTCTTATATACTGACAACTATTTTGGTCAGATAAAACATTTCAAATTTTAAGGATTTCCTGAAGTAACTTAAATCAATTCAAAAATTCGACAGGAAAGATTAGTTTTGAAAAATATCTTGTTTTCATAAGTCTTGTGAATACCCGAACATGCACTCAAAAGAACCAATTTATATAAAAAGTTTATATTTGGTAAACATCAATAAACTCATCATGGACACGTGGTCAGGATTAAAGTTTTGTACGCCAGACGCGCGTTACGACTACAAAAAGACCCACCAATGACGCTCGAATCAAAACAGTAAAATAGGCCAAATATAGAATAAATTTTAGGAGCATTAAGTGCTCAAAATTCCAAAAGGTTTTACCAAATACAGCCAAGGTAATTTATTCCTCGGGTTATCCTTAGTATTTCGAAAATTTCAAAGTTTATAATAGGACAGTCACTCAAAAAGAAAAAAAAATTAGAAAAAAACAACTAGATGTCAGAATGTCTCAATGATGAGCATGCTTCAAAATCACGTCAAGTGTTTACTGCTGTGTCCTATATTTAGATAAGAAATGCAAAAAATCACCTACCACGAGTGAAATCAATGTTTACGCATGCACGTAGTTTTCTTGCGCACGAAATAGTAATTCTGGATAAGAATATGCATTTGCGTCATCACGTATACTTATTCTAGGTTCAAATCTAATGTTAGTTAAATTCGGGTGTCAAACTGCCTACCTCAAGTGGTTTGACTCCGGATTCTTTGCCATTTAATCCCAAATTTGTGTCAACGCAAACCAATATTGTTGTCAAACCAGATTTTAAATCCGACTTTATTTTGTCGTGTGAACAAGGTGTAATAATAATAGTAGAATATTGTGTAAATAAACGGCAAGACGTTTGTAGGGTAGCTGGTCAACACAACGCATACAATTTTCAAAATCGCACAATCATTGCAAATATTAAGATACTATAAGGTTGAACTATTAAAAACAGAAAAAGAATTAAAATTCAATTAACATACATTCCTAACTGTTAATAAATCTTTTCCAGAAATTCAAAATATACTTTCGATAAACACAAACGTCAATTATTTACTAATGGCAATTTTTTTATCAAATCAATCTCTTCTTCAAGTCTAACTTTCTATTTTATTTCTATACAAAATATAAGCAGAGACTTTCAAACCATACGTAAACGGTATAAAATTAGTAACGTATACGTCCTAATTATGATTATTGTAAGATATTAATTACGTTTACTGTATTGTGAAATGCAAGGATTCAAAATTTTTGTGAATTATAACCATGCAGCTATTTTTTCATTCCCTACAATTTAAACTTTAGATACTAATTTATTTGTGTTCATTCCTGATAATTTGTAGTCATATGTTGCATATGATTTTCATAAATGTATTCACTGTTAAAACCGGCGGGATGATAATATAACATTAATTAAATTCTATTAATTATTTCTTTACAAAATATAAGCAGAGACTTATCAAACCATACGTAAATTTAGTCTCAGTTTAAACTTTAATGATTTTAATTAATATTGCCTTGGTCTGTTAGTATCACTTTTTTAGACACAATACTGTATTGTTTAATTATCGTTCTGTTTTTCGACCTACTGTGATAAATATTTTTAACAGTAATATCGTTTTGTTCGTTTTCTTCTTGCTTTTCGACATTTGGTCAGAAATAATAAGTTTATTCTGGGACATAATTTAATGTCAGTATATTATTCCCATGTTTATTGTCACCATGCACATAACACGTTGTAATAAATACTTCACAAACAACGCGTAAAGAGACCATCTCAAAACATGAATTATATAATTGTAATATCATTAACAATTTCAAATTCTGTCAAAAGCAAATATGTTGTAATATATAAATGACTTTCTTACTGCAATCTATTCTTTAATTTTTTACTTTCCGATCTACAAATGCACTTTAATTTGGTTGTCGAAATATTAATACAATGTCACGTGGTAACATATCAATAGAGGGACCATATCAAAAACATAGATAACTACCTGTATAAATGATCGAAAATTTTCGAGACGTTCCGAGAATCTTGTTTCCGAGGATATCGAATGGCCCATAGAAGCTTTCAAAACTCGCCAATATATAGGCGTGTCATGTGTCTGAAGCTTATTTCATTTCTGGATTTACCTTCATCTGGAACGCTGATATCCGAATATTGGAAAGCAAAAGATGTATAAAAATTGTGTATTCCATGATATATGATTGTCTATGTTTAGATTGATGAATTTTACTATCTGTAACAAAATTATTACTCGGAACCATAGTAGTGACATCACAAGTACGAGAAATATGACAGCTGCCTTACGGGTAGGAAATCATCTTCCAAATCTACAAATAACTATCTGCCATTCTTTCAACTGATAAATATGATTTTTTTACTTTAAAAAGTTTCTGTAATCGATTGCATTATAATTTCTTTTCCGTCTCCTGCAATGAAAAGGAATAAAATCGATGCTTTACTTTTACGCCAATTGGCATTTCATTTGCGCTGAAAAAAAAAAATCCTTTTCGCTAAAAAAATATTTCATGTTCGCCAATATTATAATTCAGTTAAAAAGTATAAACTAGATATATATTCATCATAAATAGTAATTGTATACACGTTTCTATTTAAAAGTAAAACCCAAGTGTGCTTTTAATTGACTAGTGCAAAAAAGTTACACACAATTAAATACGTTCAATAAAGATGTTTAGACATAATCATTACCTTATTCACAGTCAATTTTTTCAAATAAAAATAAAACAAAATTAATTCAGCATCAATTGTTTGGTGACCAGTCAGCGGTCTCGGTTTACGAATTGCTTTTTTTCAAAGAATGCAATTTGTTTTTTAAATTGGTACAAATGTAATAAGCCCCCAAAAATGTATTCTATTCAAAAGTTATCAAGGTACTATGCCCTATTTCCTTATGTAAGTATTATAATAACAGGTCTGTCTTGCAATTTTGATGGAACAAAGAGATCATAAAGATAGTGGAAAGTCAAAGGATTTTTAAAAACTGAAGTTTTCACAAATACTTGAGAATTTTATCACTAGTGTTCTGTGAAATCATAAGGCTTTTTTTCATTTTAACTACTTTTAAAATCTAATTCTTATAAAAAGACATAGGGAGGATTTGACAAAATAAAAACGAAAATACAGATTTTCTTCCATGCACTAAAATAACGTTTACCTTAAGTAGAGATGAATCATCGTTCCAAGTTTTATTACAGTCATCACTATCACTAGGTAGAAGGTGAAAGAGCGGAACGATGTGTGTACATATGCATAGGCTGACTTTGGTGATCTAAGTTTTTGACAATGACTATCGATTTATAGTTGTCTTCCTTGTACGCGACACACCTTATAGAAGTGGTTAATTATCATGACATATTTGCATCTCCAAACTCCAATAGGTTTAAGATTGAACAGTGGAAACTAATTTTGTACCTGTGCACAAGAGAGACTTAGTTAAACTAAGTCTTTAACCATGACTTTCCCTGTATGGCTTTAGTCCTTGTACATTACAAACCGGTAGTAAGGGTGAATAAACATGTAATGTTTCATACCCAAACCCTAAGATATTTATATGCTAGGAAAGCAGAAACAATTCTTAAGTACTGGGATAATTTGTTACAGGGTTTTTGTCTTTGATCGTGACACATCTTCATAATCGTGTCAAGTTTCAGATTCATCAAATTCCTAGGGGTTTGGTAGTTACAAAGCGGGAACGTTGGACGCACGAACGAACGGACGGAGTGGCCTTCCGCCGATCAATCAACTAAGCACTTATTATTATCATTTTAATACCATCTTATAAGGCAAAGGAAATCTTTAAAAAAGATTTAAAGTTCGTTACATTGCTATATTTCTAATTCAGGTCAATCATGATTACTTGAATATATTGTTCTTAATTATAAATGGTATAACATATTTTTTCTTTCAGAAATCAGAAATTTGGAAATCATCAACCAATTCACATAATATTATAAATACATGTTTATGGTGCAATTTCTACCATTAATAAGGACTACGAAAACAATCATTATGCAAAATAATCTTATTATTACATTGACATATTTAAATAAATATAGGATTGTTCACAACTGTTGTCAGTGTTTATAAGTAACTGCTTAAAGTTAAGTTAAAAACAATAAATTAGTATACATTGCAACATGTACGGGTGACCATTAGGGAAAACACATATCATTCTTATGCAATGAACAGGGGAAAAGTCACTATTCATATTTCACCTGCAGCATGAGACATAAAGAAAGTTTCATACTCCTATGTATAACAACGATAGCTAGAGTAAAGGAGATTATTAAATGTTGTGATTGTTGTTAAATTGTTAAAGCAAAAAGTTACTGCAATCTTTTAAAATGTCAAATAAAGACTGTATTATAAGCCTATGGCATGTTTTGTTATGATATGCATTTTCTTCGTATTTTTATGGCCGTGTAGAGGTAAAGTATTTATTATTGGACAACTTGACACATTACATACACTACGAAAAGAATTAAAAAGCTGAAAACTACTTTTTGTCTTTTGTCAGGTTCATTGATTTTGTTACGGTTCATTTTGATTTCGTAAGCGCCATCGATTGTTACGATAATCAGTGAATTTAAACTTTTATATTTCAAATCGTCAATCTTTTAATAATCTTCTGATAATGTGTAAACAGTTGCATTTAGCATCCATAAATTATACATACAAGCAGCATGCACGGCCCCGCTTCTTTATCTTGTTGTAGGAACTGAATTTTGTTTTACATAAATGTTGTTTTCCGATTAGACCAAAGTGGTGTTTTCCTTGTTTTGAGGTAAAAAATCAAATTCATGCATCTTAGTTAGGAGTAATTTGTAAGGCTCTGCACTTTGTTGACGTTTTTCTTCTTTTTAATTTTTCAAGGTGTCTGATAATAATAGTTAAATATTGCGCTAGTGACATTAAACGATAGTGATGGGGTCAGAAAATTCCATATGTGACGAGAGAGTGACGCTCGAGTCACATATGGTATTTACTGACACCGTATATATCGTGTTAGGTCACTAGGACACTGTAACAAATTTATCTAACCGACTATCTTGATATTAGGAATTTAGACGTAGTTTTTAACCTTGGTAACACAATTTTATCACACCATTAAACAGAATTTACATAATTTACAGTGAGAAAGTTAGCGTCTCTCTTTTTTTGTCTAAACGCTTGAAACATTACAATTTCCAGTGTATGCTATTATGAGAAAAACACCTTTTTATAAGACACGTAACCCTACTACTAACCGTGTATTCAAAAATAAACCTCTCCCGATAACCGTGTATTTACAATAAAACGCGCTCACTAACCTAATGTTAGATGTATACGGTTCCTACGTGTTTGCTTTTAACCGATTATATACCTAGAAGTGTATAGGAAGTAAAATAAGGTGTGCTTTCAGTTTTGTGGGGAATAATGTTTGACTGCCAACTGCACAATCGTCTGAATGTCTTCTTCATGCAGAATATAGGGACTTTTGAATTTGTAGTCGGTTAGATTTTTAAAGTGAACTTCTCAGACTGGACACATGTTTGCTTTATGTGAAGTGATATGCACTTTCAAATGCATGCGGTAATATGCCAGTCCATCAAATTGTTCAGTTGTATCCTTCTAGAGAGCAATGAAAACATATTTTTCTTTGTTTCTTTGATTTTGCACAGAAATTGTTTTGTATTGTGATTTTCAGTAACAAAAATATATGATTTTGGTTTATTTTCCTTGTAATTGTTTTTATAGATTTTTGCACTTTAGGCTCTCCATACAACATCACTGGTGATGCAGAGGATTAAACTAGCATTTACTTGATATATATATTATTTCAGTCTGAAATTAAATGTGTTAGATTTATCAGAAGAATTCATTGGAATTTCACTTATGTATTGCATAATATTTATGCTAATCTTAAGTGGATTTGCATCTTAATGTCTTTTGTAATGCTCTTATGAGATTAGAAATTCCGAACTATAGACATGAACAGATTTTATAGCTATAGCTATTGTTAAATTTCTCATATTTCTGAGCTGTGTCAATATTGAAAATATTTTCAGTTTAATGAAAATATTGTGACAATGTCAAAAGTGGCAAATCAAACCTTTCATTGATAAATATATCCCGAACATGTCCAGTCTCCGGTTTGAATGTCAATTAAATTACAAGTACACGTGTGTGTTAACTGAAAAAAAAAAATAAAAAAAAAAAAAAAAATACCAAACTTCAAGAAAAACTCAAAACGGAAAGTCCCTTATCAAATGGCAAAATCAAAAGCTCAAACACATCAAACGAATGGAAAACAACTGTCATATTTTTGCTTTGGTACATGCTTTAACATGATTTCAGATTGAAAACAAAAATTCATTCATAATAAAGTTACAACTTAAAGGCCAAATTATAAGGATTAAATACATACAAGAAAGTGAAATTATTTGCCAAATATTTATTTTATATCAAAAGGTGGTTATAGCATCAACCACCACACTTGAATCAGCTACTGCTTTTTTTGTTATAACTACTCAAAGGTTATTTTGTATCTAACAAAATTGAAGTCTTGTTCAGAACTCAAGAATATTTTTTAGATTAATTTTGTGCCTTTTGCAGAATTACCAAAACGAAATAAGTTTAAAAGTTAAGATGTTAATTTCGAAATGCAGCTCATTTGAAAGAAAGCATTCAATATAGAATAAGAAAATGTGAATGGTTGCCAATGAGACAACTTTCCACCAGCGACAAAATAACATAAAAGTTATCAACTATAGGCCTCCGTACAACTTGAGCAAAACTTATACCGCATAACAAGTACACAGTTAGAAGTATAAATCTATGAACCGTAATATAAATTGTCGAAATCTTTTAGAAATGATCATTACATACAATAGATTTATGGGGAAATGGCCCTATCTCGTTATGACGAATTACTGTCAATGTTTATTCTGTACTAAATACCATAAATATAAAAACATATGGTTCAAAATGGTATTACGTATTGAATTGGAAACTCTCTGTCGTCATTCTGTTGTAAAACAATGAATTATTTCGCAGTTTCGAATTCCTAATCTTCTTTTTGTCAGACATTGACCTGCATGGCCAATTGTGTGAACAGTTACCTATATTAAACTCCGCTTCAGCTTAATAAATTTTATCAAACATCACCAAACTAATTTATAAATATCAAAAGAGTGAAATCAAGCATCTGCATCAATATCATCGAAAAAAAAAATCTTTTGAATACATAAAACTAGGTCCGAGGACACAGTTATCGTCCTTAGATTTTCGTTGTCTACAAATATAGTCCCAAGTGTGGACAGTGTATAACTTACAAATTTTTTTCATACACTTTCCAAATTTATTTATTTATATTCTATGCATGAAATATTAAGTATGGGGATGAAATTACATGTTAAAAAAATCCTGGTGCTGAATCTTAATGTTAAGTAGTGATTTGGTCCAGTCAAAAAAGGTCAAAAACTAGTATGTCTGAAGCTGTCAAACTGAGTTATAGACCACCTTAACATAGAACTGTCAATATTTTGAGTTAGAGCTGATAGACTTTTCTATAATTTTGATATTATTTGTCCCAATAGTAGTACACTACACTGTAAAAATCTTTTCGAGATAGAGCAGGTGCGATTTTTTTTATTTGAATTTATTGTCTAAAAGAAATGCACTACGAAATAACTGTGTTCTCGGGCCTAAGAGATGAATTCAGGAAATGTAGATTCTGTACTTTGGCAACTTCCCTGAATGGTTTGCTGGTTTCAATTTGTCAAACTATATAAAAGTAAAGGATTTACATCTTTATTTGAAAGAAATTCTGTTAAAATGTCCAATTTTGACATTATACGGCAAAAATAAGCGTTTTAAAGTAGTTTCCATTTTTTTAAGCTTAAGAGGCATGCTGACTTTCTATCTGACAGCTTTTTATGTTTTGATATTTGTGTTTCTATGATTTATTCAAATTCTATTAACCATTTGTGAACTTTGAATGTAGAGAAAAGTAGATTACCACAGAAAAAAATGTGCAAAATGTGTTGTATTTAGGCCCTGGTCGAATGGCCTGTTTGATGTATGCGAAATGTGAAGAGCTTTGTACTTAAAATTTGTAGTCCATCATAAATATTTCACTAAATCTGTAAAAAAAGCACTTGTCAATGATCTGTGCACCTTATCCATTTCATATACTACCTTTATTTTTCATCTGTAGGATAGTATGTGGTTCAAATATATGCCAGTTGAGACTAAAACTACATGCAAGATTTTCATTGAAAAGTGAAAAAACTATGCATCAGACCATACTGTCTGCAAAAAAAGTTGAATGCAAGAGTCCTTTTTTCAATTAGACTTCTTGTAACATGACATCTTAACATAGACATGAGCAAAAAGTAACAATTTTCCATTTCTCATAGCTTCTGTATGCATTTTTATATGTAAATATGTGCTACGGCCTAAATTGACTCTTAATAATGTTCAGTCTTACATGGCCTAAGACCATTTTATACTCATGTAGTATGCTTTTTATAACTATTCTTTCCATTTAAAGTACATTTAATATATATATGGAAGAATAATTTATGGTTAAAAAACTTCAAAAACTTCAAATTGGTTGAAAAAAATGCATGTTTATATAAGGCTCCCCTTAATTCGAAAATCTCTATTTTCAGGCACAGGCTCATATAAATTTGACTTTTGGATAATTGTAATAAATCTGATAAATCAAATGAGTGTTCAGTTGCTTTAAATACTTAATATGTTATATTTAAGAGCATTTAAAAAGCAAATTTTTGCAATATTTAAATTTTTAAGACCAAATCTTGATAGTTGAAATTATTTGATTTAAACGTCAAAATTAAACATCTAAATTTCTATAATAAAATGGCCATAGTTTCTATAATGTATATCCTATGGCCATGAAACTTGGCCAACTATCTTATAATTCCCTGAGCTTATGTCATGCAAAGTTTTATTAGAATTGGTCAAGTCTTTCTATACTATTAGGTCCGAAGACACAGTTATCGTCCTTAGATTTTCGTTGTCTACAAATATAGTCCCAAGTGTGGACAGTGTATAACTTACAAAATTTTTTCATACACTTTCCAAATTTATTTATTTATATTCTATGCATGAAATATTAAGTATGGGGATGAAATTACATGTTAAAAAAATCCTGGTGCTGAATCTTTATGTTAAGTAGTGATTTGGTCCAGTCAAAAAAGGTCAAAAACTAATATGTCTGAAGCTGTCAAACTGAGTTATAGACCCCCTTAACATAGAACTGTCAATATTTTGAGTTAGAGCTGGTAGACTTTTCTATAATTTTGATATTATTTGTCCCAATAGTAGTACACTACACTGTAAAAATCTTTTCGAGATAGAGCAGGTGCGATTTTTTAATTTGAATTTATTGTCTAAAAGAAATGCACTACGAAATAACTGTGTTCTTGGGCCTAAGAGATGAATTCAGGAAATGTAGATTCTGTACTTTGGCAACTTCCCTGAATGGTTTGCTGGTTTCAATTTGTCAAACTATATAAAAGTAAAGGATTTACATCTTTATTTGAAAGAAATTCTGTTAAAACGTCCAATTTTGACATTATACGGCAAAAATAAGCGTTTTAAAGTAGTTTCCATTTTTTAAGCTTAAGAGGCATGCTGACTTTCTATCTGACAGCTTTTTATGTTTTGATATTTGTGTTTCTATGATTAATTCAAATTCTATTAACCATTTGTAAACTTTGAATGTAGAGAAAAGTAGATTATCACAGAAAAAAATGTGCAAATAGGCCCTGGTCGAATGGCCTGTTTGATGTATGCGAAATGTGAAGAGCTTTGTACTTAAAATTTGTAGTCCATCATAAATATTTCACTAAATCTGTAAAAAAAGCACTTGTCAATGATCTGTGCACCTTATCCATTTCATATACTACCTTTATTTTTCATCTGTAGGATAGTATGTGGTTCAAATATATGCCAGTTGAGACTAAAACTACATGCAAGATTTTCATTGAAAAGTGAAAAAACTATGCATCAGACCATACTGTCTGCAAAAAAAGTTGAATGCAAGAGTCCATTTTCAATTAGACTTCTTGTAACATGACATCTTAACATAGACATGAGCAAAAAGTAACAATTTTCCATTTCTTATAGCTTCTGTATGCATTTTTATATGTAAATATGTGCTACGGCCTAAATTGACTCTTAATAATGTTCAGTCTTACATGGCCTAAGACCATTTTATACTCATGTGGTATGCTTTTTATAACTATTCTTTCCATTTAAAGTACATTTAATATATATATGGAAGAATAATTTATGGTTAAAAAACTTCAAAAACTTCAAATTGGTTGAAAAAAAATGCATGTTTATATAAGGCTCCCCTTAATTCGAAAATCTCTATTTTCAGGCACAGGCTCATATAAATTTGACTTTTGGATAATTGTAATAAATCTGATAAATCAAATGAGTATTCAGTTGCTTTAAATACTTAATATGTTATATTTAAGAGCATTTAAAAAGCAAATTTTGCAATATTTAAATTTTAAGACCAAATCTTGATAGTTAAAATTATTTGATTTAAACGTCAAAATTAAACATCTAAATTTCTATAATAAAATGGCCATAGTTTCTATAATGTATATCCTATGGCCATGAAACTTGGCCAACTATCTTATAATTCCCTGAGCTTATGTCATGCAAAGTTTTATTAGAATTGGTCAAGTCTTTCTATACTATTAGGTCCGAAGACACAGTTATCGTCCTTAGATTTTCGTTGTCTACAAATATAGTCCCAAGTGTGGACAGTGTATAACTTACAAATTTTTTTCATACACTTTCCAAATTTATTTATTTATATTCTATGCATGAAATATTAAGTATGGGGATGAAATTACATGTTAAAACAATTTGGGTGCTGAATCTTTATGTTAAGTAGTGATTTGGTCCAGTCAAAAAAGGTCAAAAACTAGTATGTCTGAAGCTGTCAAACTGAGTTATAGACCCCCTTAACATAGAATTGTCAATATTTTGAGTTAGAGCTGATAGACTTTTCTATAATTTTGATATTATTTGTCCCAATAGTAGTACACTACACTGTAAAAATCTTTTCGAGATAGAGCAAGTGCGATTTTGTTAATTTGAATTTATTGTCTAAAAGAAATGCACTACGAAATAACTGTGTTCTCGGGCCTAAGAATATATCATTAAGTTATACATGTTAATAAGTTGATGTTACACATTCTAATGCAATTCGTTTTGAACCATAATTTTCATTGGACGTTGACAAATATTTTGAAGGGTTAAATTCCACGTTCTACCAGTCCGTAACTAAGGAAAGCCACCATTTTGAATTCCGAATTTTTTGGTACGTTGAACTCAATTAGCGACTGTATAATCTTTGTTTTACGAAAGCCAAGCTTAAAATACAATACATTTTTCTCCTAATTTGGTTTGTTCCATATGATTTCAATTATCGAATCGAACAGTTATTGTGGGAAGAAATAAAAGCGCAACACTGTATCTTTATACGAAAGATAGCTTTTAATGGTAAAATATTTGCAAAGATATATGCGTTTACCAATTTGAGATATAACTATCAAGCATTTTGATATGTGGCTAATTTACGATGTTTAGACTTACGGACGTGACAACACAATCGAACTTGTCGAATTTATGCATCGCATGAATTGTTTCGTTTCTGTTTAACGTTAGGTTTTTGTTTCTTCATATTGATAAGTAACAATTCGACTAGAACGTATACAAAGAAGTAGGTCAATCATACAGTCTTTAATTTATCACAAACAAATTCTTTATTGCACTATCTGGTTGTTTTACAACTGCCCTTTATAGTACAACCATTCTATATAGGTTTATCACTGTGTGTTAGTTGTCTAATAAACCAGGGGATTGACTTAGCGAAATTGTGTTTTCTTTGTTAGGGAATAAATTGAATTATTTCAGTTAATATAACTTAGTGGATATCTGTTTTCTCCATTTACGTTAATTATTTACCATAATTTGTCTTTCGCAAAATTGGTAGACAGCTTTTCTTTCTTTAACCCTGGTCTAACAAAAATGATGATGCTAATTTCAATTTGTAAGGAATAGAAATGTTACTTTTTAAAATATTTTTTGTTTTGTTTTCATTTTGTTTTATGGTTGTTCTTTGATAATTTCTTTTCTTAAGCTTGGCTTTTAAAATTTCAACCACCAGCATTGAACTTGATTTTTTTATAAACACACGAGGTTCTGGATTTGAGGTACTTCATTTCCTTATTCTTCAAATTTTTAGACCATTTTTCTTTATTCGTTATATGTGAGCACCCCGTCATTCTTTTTTTTTTTTACTTGCATATTTTTCTCTACTTTTTGTATTTTTTGCTCTTTAAACTGCACTTTTTATCAAATATTCTCTATTCTGTAAACAATTCATCATTGGGCTCGTTAATTGGAACACATGTCAACCTGTGTTGTAAAGCGTTCAATACTTTTAAGTTTCCAATCTTTCGTCCAAGAGGGTACCTGATGAAGCATTCACATCATATCATTAAAATGTTGACGTTTTCTTTATCTTTAAACACATCATATCATTAAAATGTTGACGTTTTCTTTGTCTTTAAACAAGATCAATGTCCGATAAGAGTTTTATCAAATGGTAACTGTATACCCAAATAAAAATAACTTATTTGTTGACAGTTTCAAATTATTTATCTTTCGTTTTATCCCTTCATCTTCACTTTCTTGTAAAAAAGTAATGTTTTTTTGCAATATCGAATTTTAATCTCTCATTTGTTTAAATCACCTTAATCATTATAAATTATCACGTGATTGTAATATATAAAAGGTAGGTTCATCAAAATAAATTCTATCGACATACCTACATACATTGTTAGTAAGTGTAAAAGGTAAGTTTTGTTAACAAAAGATAAAAGAAAAAATAAGTTAAGAAAAATATACAACTTAAAAACTGTAAAACCGTTCCTCATAGTATACTTACATACATATATTACACGGAATTAAAAAACATCACGGCAATTTTAAAAGGTCGCCAGTTACATTTTGTTGTACATGTACACGTCTGTAAAATAGACTTTAAAAAAAACCTTTAAAATTTCTCAATTGGGATATGAATTCAACATATGAAAAATGATATGATAATGTATATTAGTACGTTCCGCTGTCTGCATGGGCCAAAAAAATTTTTAGAAAACATGGAACCAGTTAAAATTGAATGCAAAACCATTGTGAACAACCTATTTGCTATAAAAATGATACAATTGCCGTCCAGCTTAAGTTTAACAGATACGCTCTTGGCAGAAGGTTTAGAAAGCCACATAAAACGTTTTAAAAGTCTTACAAAGAAAAAATTACCAAAAACATAATTATACTGTTTACTATTAAATGACTTCGTTTATGTGTAATCACTTTATTTACCCATTATAGACAATCTATCGCAGCCAACTATGGAAAATCCCAAAAGCAATGTCGACCTTGGAAAAGACTTACTGAAGTTTATAGAACAAAGCTACTTCTTACCAAAGACGGAAGTTGATGAACGAACGCGAATATATTCCATTTACGTTCAGCCAACGTTGATATTACTTTTTTCGTATGGCAAATAATCTTGTTTCACCATTTGCATAAGAGTGGTTACCTAAAGAAGTGTAAATTTTTAGTTGTATACACCACTACTGATCTGATGTCCTTTGCCATCCAGTCTACATCCTTCGCATATTTTCTTAATATACCGAAATATTACGTGGAATACGAAATATGTTTTGTATATGAAATTACAGCAGGGGAATTTTGCCCAATCTGTTGATTTTGTTCTCGCAGTGGATGAAAACTGCCCAGGCTTTTGAGAGATTTATCATCATGCATAAACCATTTACATTCAGAAAGTTCCTGAACAGGAACACTTCTAATAGTCTTTGTATTGGTGTTGACGATCTTTTGTATTACAATATCAGTTTTCTATTCGATTGACATTAAATTCGATAAGGTTACGATAATCGATAAATACACGTTTGAGTTGGTAGATATATGTCGTAGATCGGGGTATTTTAATTTAGAAAATAAGCAAAACCCTAATAAGGAGTTGTTGTCATGCATTGTCACAATATTTGATACTATTTTTACGGCCTTCGTTCCATTCATATTGATGACAATGTGTGCTGTAAAAACAACGCTGCTGATAAAAGAGCAAAGCAAGTTTAGGAAACAGCAAAATAATCCTAGATCGGCTACGGAACAGGCTATGAAAAGATTATGAATAGCTACAGTGGTTACAACTGTGTTTTTTGTGGTAACTTTGTTTCCGGCTATGATTTTAAGGTTAAGTAGTATTCTTAATGTGCAAGTCAAACCGAAATTACTTAATGCTTTTTCATACTTGTTCAATACCTTATACATATGTAGTATTCCTGTGACTTTCATTATTCATGCAATGCTCTCGCTAAAGTTCAGAAATATCTTCAAGCAAATAGGACAACTTTGCCGTCGAAAAGTCAACAATACAGAGAAATTAGCGTTGCAAAGTACAGCTAACACACGTCAACATTTGAAAATTTATACTGGTAATGACAATGGTAATGGTTATGATAATGGTAATGATAATGGTAACGACAATGGTAACGATAATGCTAATGGTAATAATAATGATAATGATAATGATAATGGTAATGATATTGGTAACGATAATGGTAAAGATAATGGTAACGATAATGCTAATGGTAATGATAATGGTAATGCTTATGGTAATGATAGTAGCGAGGATGGTGATATGCCAACATAATATTCACAACCATACATTTTCACATTTGTGACATGTGCATATTAAACATTTATTTTCATATATTGTGACATGTGCATATCAAACATACATTTTTATATTTTGTGACATGTATATATCAAACAAACATTTTCATATTATGTGACATGTGAAAATCAAACATGCATTTTCTTATTTTGTAGCATTTGAATTTCAAAGTAGTTTCAGACGTTTTGGAAATAAATTTGCTTATACATGTTATACTTACTTCTGTTTTTGTGAAATTTCCAGTATTGTTTTCTCTTGTAGTCTAATATTGTATGAGTATGAATGTTACTACCGACTGAAAACAACATTCAAAATCCACAATCTTGAATGATAAATTGATCCAAAGAATCAATACGTTTACATTGATCGCAAATTAATTTATGAACTAAAAAAACAATATTAACGTGACAATTTAGATGTGGTATACCGTTTGTAATAACATGAATAAAGTATATACGGCTATGTAAGCATTAAGAAAAAGTTGTACGTAATTTGTGTTGACGTGATCTTGACTTTATAATTTTCCAGTTATACATATAAGATTGCGTTCATTAAAATCTAAAACGTCACTACTGACAAATATTAATCCAGAAAGAAGTTTATGATTATTAAGTACATGTATAAAGACATTTATCGTCCATGCAGTTGGTAAGCCATATATTTCGACGTCAAACTCATTGCTTAATTTCAAAGTTAAAATCTTTATTTCATATTTGCCGAACAAAATAGAATATTGTTAAAAGTAATTCCTCAATCATTTTTTAGTGGTTTGTAGTTTTTTATTGGTAGTTTAATTGGTGTTTGCTTAATGTGAAGCGGAAATATTTCACACTTATTTGAGCGAGAATAAAAAAATAAATAATTTAATAGGTATGTCAGTTAACCCTTGTGCAACGGGATGAAAGGGTGATAATTTTGACTGGAAAATAAAGGTAGGTTGAATAAGGCGGAAATTTATGCATCCCTACTCCAAACGGACGTGGTTTTGTATTTTTCTAATTCTAACTCGATTTATCCGACCTGACATATTGATTATTTTTATTTAATCAACGTGTGTTTCGTCTGATCTCAGTTCTTCATTGGTCAAAATTCGATTATGACGTCAAGTTTTCTTGCTTTCCTCTGAAATTCCTATTGTGACGTCATGAAAAAGGCGACCATGCCTGATGACGTCACCTAGAGAGAACACATATTTTTGCAGTCGTTCGAAAAGAAGGATTAAGATTGTCTGCATATCGTCTAAAATCATAAGAGAAACAGATTCCACCACCAAATCTCGTGCAATACGATATTTATCCACTCTCGACAGTTAAATTTAAAATATTTAAAACGCTCGGCGAGCCTCGCGTTTTAAATTTGAAAATGTAATTGTCTCTAGTGGATAAATATCGTATCACACTCGATGCAGTGGTAGAATCTATATTTATACAACCTGCATAGGCCAAACGGACGTCTCATTTTCATAACAGTCTAACTGTTGGTCGAAAAGAGTCTACATATTGATCATTAATTATTTTGTATATTCACTAGTCAAAATCGCCATTTGGATTTCTGCTGTTGAGTTTTGTCTTATTCGTTTAAAAAATGACAACCGTTACGACAAAAAGTCTACCGCATATTATGCTAAATATGAGTGTATTAAAAGGGGACAAACATGAAACCTCGTTATTTTGTTTGAAGAACAAGAATTGATTTTATATGCATTAAGCATGTATAAACACAATTTCGAAATGTCGTCACGTTGCTTGCAGTGTTTGTGTCATTAGCAAAAAACGTTTAGTAGGGCCGTTTTTTTTTATAAAATAAATGGAAATGAACAGAAGTAAATCAATTTAAAATGCAATTACAACTTAATGGATGTGCAAAGATTAATACTTTAGTCTGGGAAACATGATTTATTTATTAATTGATTTTGAACAAGATTTCAGTATTTGCGAATACTGTTGTTTCTGTGCTTTGTTTCATTTGTTTTCATATGACATGTATGAGTTGTTTTGTGTCTTGTACCGATCATTTGAGTTAAGTCAATTGCTGCTGATTTTTACAGTTTGTTCTTATGTTGTGCTGTTACACTACTGTCCCAGGTTAGGGAAGGATTGTGTGCTCTTAAATTTTGTTTAACCTCACCGCATTCTTACCTGTTCCAACTCAGGATCACTCAGGAGCATGCAGTTCAGTGTTCGTCGTTGTTTTATACCTGTCATGTTTGTTTTTCGTAAATTGTTTTGTTATAAATTAGGCCGTTGGTTTTCTCGTTTAAATGGTTTCACATTTTTCATGTCGGGGCCTTTTATAGCCGACTATATGGTATGGGTTTTCTAAATGTTGAAGGCTGTATGGTTTCCCATAATTGCTTCCATCCACTTCATTTGAACTAAAATGAATAATTGTCTCATTGGTAATAATACCTCATTTCCTAATATATTTTTTCCTCATCTGTTGTATTTTCGTTCGAAAAAAGAGAGCAAGAAGAAATAAAGAATTGCATCTAGTATATAGTTATTTAAAATAGTGTTTAAGGATGTTTGCTACTCTGTTTCAAAATAACAAGCTTTTTAAAAGACTTTTATAAAGTGATAGTATATAAATAAAGGAACTAAAAAAGCAGAAAAAAATGAAGGGTACGGTCTGTGTTTTTGTTTTCGAGATATAAGTCATTTTGCGGGAAATAATTCTCTCTAGACGTTTCATACATTTAACATTGGCACCCTTTTCTTTCCAAAATTATGAAAAAATAACAAGGATTTTATAGGATTTTCAAATATGGCTTTTTTTAACTATATGTAAGAAAATTATGGATAAAAAGTAGTTGTAAGCGGTGAACATTTTTTGATAGCACTACATTGATAAAACCAGAGGATTCCGAATATCTGGTAAAAATTCAAAAACAAGAGGAGCGAACATCCTCAACCTCCGAGTCCTCAACGTAGTTCGTTAGACTTTTTTTTAATTCAAATATAAATTATCACTTCTGATTATAACTGACATTCATCAAGCTATGCAAGTATATATAAATAATCAATGACAATCTATTTTTTTAAATAGGCGTCGATAACAGAGCTTTTTGGTTTTTAATAATCCTGAATTGAATTTCAGGAAATCTTCATTAAGTGTTCGTTATATACAGTAGTCCTAGGATGATATCCGCTCCTTTTTTAAAGTGATTCCCCCCAATTGTCTTTTAGTTTTTTTTTTTTTGTAAGAACACTGGCTCTGATTTCAAACCGACAAATTAATTGAATACCTAGTTGCTGGGTCAACTGTGTAAATTATGGCTTTGTAGCCTATATGATAAACAAATAAATAAAACTTTCAAATGCAAATTGATTTCCTTGATAGAGGATTGCTGCTCACAAGGAAGCTATTAAACCAAGAGTTTCAAAATGTGAAGTTGAAATCATCCCTTCGTAAATTTTACGGACGCCATCACGAGTTGGTTGACCGTTATGGAATAACCGTTTCACAGATGATATCGGATATGTTCCTTATGTCGTAACTACAATATCCTTCCTTTTTCACGAATGTGACCTACCGAATAAGACTATTTACCGGATTTGTAATAACATAAGCAACACGGCGGGTGCCACATGTGGAGCAGGATCTGCTTACCCTTCCGGAGCACCTGAGATCACCCCTAGTTTTTGGTGGGGTTCGTGTTGCTTAGTCTTTAGTTTTCTTTGTTGAGTCTTCTGTACTATTATTTGTCTGTTTGTCTTTTTATTTTTAGTCATGGCGTTGTCAGTTTATTTTCAATCTATGAGTTTGACTGTCCCTCTGGTATCTTTCGTCCCTCTTTTGCATAACCACATTTGGTTTGTCAATTCCCTCATTTTGTTATAACAGTCAATTTTGCTTGTTGGGATATGAACAAAAGAAATGCAAATTTTTACAAATTTCAGACGATGTTTCATTCGCTATTGTTAATTTTCCTTTTTTGGATGGTGATGTCCCTTTGGAAACATCTTATGGTGTTTATATTTCACAACTCGTTCACTATGCCCGTGTCTGTTGTGACGTTTTAGATTTTAATGAACGTAATCTATGTTTTACTGGTAAATTATTAAGTCAGGGATTTCGTTACCACAAATTACTTAAAACCTTTACTAAATTCTTCCGTAGATATACAAATTTGGTTTTGAAGTTTGGTTGTACCTGTAGAAAACTTATTTCAAACGGGATAGCACATCCTCATTTTTACGGAGGTGTTGTTTACCGTGCCCGAAAATTTAGAAACGATCCTGGTAAACTTATCGATCCTTTAAATAAACTTATTCTAAAAGGTAACCAATTCAACACTGTTAGTAGATCTTTGAATATTGTGTTTATTTGTATTTATATTGATTTTGTTATCAGTAAATTAAAAGCAAACTAAATATTATTGTTATAAACATATGCACTTTCAAGGATCTACAATCTGTCGATACCTATATCTTGGCATTGCACAAGGTCATGTTTTTCTCTGACTATTTATGACTTCTTTACACTAAATCCATTGGATGTTGGATGTGCGCTGATTAATAATTTGGTCTTAGAAGCATGATTTTTTTATTAGTTGTTATTGGCTTTGAACTAGCTGTCAGTAACTGCGAGTGCTCTCAGATCTGTACTTAGTGTCTTTTTTGTTGTTAGGATGTACAAGTCTCCTGACACGTCCAATCTGTGTTTTTGTTAGATGTATTTCTATTTGTATCCATCTGATGAGTTAAGCCTTTTTCAACTGATTTTTATAGTTCGTTCTTATGTTGTACTGTAACACCATCGTCCCATGTTAAGGGGAGGGTTGGGATCCCGCTAACATGTTTAAACCTGCCACATTCTGTATGTTTGTGCCTGTCCCAAATCAGAAGCCAATCATTTCGGTGGTTGTCGTTTGTTGCTCTGTTACATATTTGTTTTTCGTTTACATTTTTATACATTAATTAGGCCGTTAGTTTTCTCGTTTGAATTGTTTTACATTTGTCATTTCGGGACCTTTTATAGCTGACTACGCGGTATGGGATTTGCTCATTGTTGAAGGTGATCTATAGTTGTTAATTTCTGTGTCATTTGGTCTCTTGTGAAGAGTTGGCAATCATACCACATCTTCTTGTTTATATGATGAAGGATATATGCTATCCGAAGTTATTGATACTTACACATGTTTTACATTTAATATTTCCTTTTTTTTAATATTTGTGACGTTTTGTACACATTTTTCGCCGTTTATATAATTTATTTATTGTATACAGCTATCGTTACTCGTAACGATCCAGCGCCCTCGTGAGAAAGATCGTTCACTATTATCCAGACGTTATATATATATATAGTCCGCCTATGGAAATGGAATTGATTGCAGATTAGATAAAAATCTATCGTAAAGGATCGTATGATACTGTCACAGAAATAATTATTTTGATACGTACGTCTAAGGTGTACATGGCTGAAAACACATTTTATATTCATAACTACTCTAAATATCAGCACAACAATGTTTAATCTGCAAATTTGCGGAAGCAAATTTTTGTTATGTATATATATATAGTACACGTCTAAAAATGTGACAAATTTATGACAGGCATTCTCCATCGGATAACACATGATTATGCAGGGCTAACATGATATATATATATATATGAATATAATATGTGTTTTAAGCCGTGTATCACCTTCACTGGTGATCCAATGGATGGATCTGTCGTAGAGTTGTCACTTGTTTAGACGTACTTATATTTATGTATAAATAATTACTATAAATATCAGCACAACAATGTTAAATCTGCAAATTTGCGGAAGCAAATTTTTTGTTCTTTCCTCGCCGGGATTTGAACTCATGCTATTCGGATATCAAAACAACACCGCCTGCACTGTTTCCAGCTCTCTAGAATACTCGGCCACCTAGACTGAACGTATAATTCAGCTTCGGTGGCCTAGTGTTACCTTTCCTCGTCAGTAGAATCTAGAGTTGTAACACAGTACATGATATATTAGGCATGAAGATGGAATTGATTGCAGATTAGCTAAATATCTATCGTAGAGAATCGTAGGATACAGTCACAATGATCATTATTTGATAAGTACGTCTAAACAAAAGACAACTCTACGACAGATCCATCCATTGGATCACCAGTGAAGGTGATACACGGCTGAAAACACATATTATATACATAATTACTCTAAATTTCAGCACAAAAATGTTAAATCTGCCTATTTGCCGAAGCAAATGTTTGTTCTTCCCTCGCCGGGATTCGAACTAAATGGAACTTAATTCGTCTCAAATTTAGACCAACAATGTAAGATCTTCAAATTTGCATTTGCAAATTTTTGTTCTTCCCTCAGTGGGAATCGAGCCCTTTCCTCTGTGACATCGTGGGCAACACCGTCTGCACCGTGTCCAGCGTCCTAGACCACTCAACCACCTAAGCTACATAAAATATAGCTTTCGGTGGTCGATGGAATGCCTTTTCTCGTCGGCTTTATTTAGGGTTGTAACACAGTACATGATGTATATTGGCAAGAAGATGGTGTACCTTACAGATCAGCTATTTTTGTCTGTCGTAAAGGATGATAATGTTAATTTCCATACTATAAATATGTTAGCGGCAATAAGTGAAATTAGGCATTAAACTTAAATCCTAGGCAATAAGCTAGCGCCTAGGCAGTAAGTCTATTGCCTAAATAATGTTTGGCATTACTCTTAAATCCTAGGATTTAAACTTAAATCCGGAAAAAATTATGTCCAGACATTAATGTTAATGCCTAAAATGAAAATGTGAGTAAATTAAAAGAAATTTATTCAACGTTAAAATAAATTTTGTACATAATAAAGTAATAAGAACTGAAGAACACATTGAATAAACCTCTTAAAAAATATGTAAACTTGTTGAAAAGTTTTCTCATAGGCAATCGTACTACATCTCCTTATTTTTATATTGACAGAAAATTGTTTTGAAATTTATTTCTTACCAATTGGTGCGGAGCTATGGTACATACTATTTCACAGTTTTCAATTTTTATATCATGTGTACCTGATGATCGTCCAATACCTTTGTTTAGTGCATAATTCTTTTGTATATGGACGAATTTGATTCCGATTTACTACTGTTAATTCGATGTTCCGCATCCATGCAGTAAGCATGTCATGAATATTTCGGTTTGATTGGAGGTGTATTGGCTTCTTCGGAAGCAGTGAACAATAACTAGTTCTGACCACATTAGCATAAATTCAGATATAACATTAATTGTAAATTCACGACTTTTGTCACTTTGTTGTTAATGTGGCACACCAAATATTGTGAAAATATAAACTAAATTAGAAACCACTTTTGAAGCACTTTTTGACGTAAGAGCTCTCGAAATATATCTTGTTTTAGGTGATCTTGGTACACCATAAGAAAAGATCGTTTCCATCTCACTGATTGGAAATCGATTAAATAAACCTGTCTTCTTCTGCAAAACTCTTTGGATAAAACGGGTTTTACTCCATTCACTATGCACATTTATCATGTAACAATTTTCACAAAATGAAAGAAATAGTACAATGGAACCATGCAAAATGTTTGCAAAGCCATATAGGTTGTTTAATTCTACGGTCCATATAACTCTATAATAATAATAGGCCGCTTTGACATATTTCTTTATATTTTCCCCCCAAAAATTACCATACAGTTCCTCTAGAAAAACATAAACTTTGAATTCTATTTAACATTAGTTACGAGTCTTTCAAACCTACAATGGTAAAAAAAATGTCATACCATTTTAAATTGTAATAGTCTATAATTGCCTTATTTTCTGATTTTGAAAGTTTAATCTTTGCCAAATGATCATTGTACTTTTGCCTTGGGTATATGATCTTTGTTTTCCCTCATCCAATTTTATATTCTGCAAAGATTCAAGATTTTTTCCGTTCTTAAATGCTAATAATTCAGATTAAGAAATGGAAAGACAAGATGGGTATTTAAGAACATTTACATATCCAATAAAACAGATGGAAAGATGATTTGATTGGCAAAATTTCATATCTTCAGTTGTCTATTTTTGACCAGCTCAAACAGGCTCGACCAGTCCATTGGAGAGCAATATCACAAAGAAATACGAGTAAGTTCTGTTTTGAATACGAAAAAAATACTAAAAGATGAAGCCCTTTTAAATCAGTTTATATTAATTTTTGGAATATAATTTTTAAAATATTATTCATCAAGACTATTTCACCGAATTAACATGTTTTTGAAAAATAAACAAAAATCCCAAAATTAACTTACTGCCTGAAATGATGTTTGGCAATAGGTTGAATAATAATCATCAGATTTCAGGAAATAAGCTTAATGCCTGAAAATCCACCAGAGACCAAATTACATAGACGTTTACAACAATGGGTCACTAAACGGCCTTTAACAATGAGCAATATCGTACTGTTTAGTCAGCTATAGAAGGCCCCGAAATGACAACTGTAAAACAATTCAAACGACATTGCTTGAATTTAACACATTCTATTTCGGGTTTCTGTCTGCTCTAAGACCTCAGATTTCAAAGAAAGGACATGTTGGAGTATATGTCAATAGGGAAAGAACCCAGAGACACACAAACAAATTATCATCTACAGGCGAATATACAGTCTTCAAATGAGATAAAATATATACAGCACTAAACTGTCTAAATAGTCCCACAACTACCAATGATAAAGTAGGATCTACAAATTTCAAAAATATTAATGTTCAGTTAAAGAAAAACAATGACGAGATTACCTGTTAAGAACAACTTAGTGAACACTTGGCAGGGTAAAACCATGTTTTAGAACTAATAAAGTTGAAAACTTGGCAGGGTAAAAAGCATGTTTTAGAACTAATAAAGTTGAACCCTTGGCAGGATAAACCTTGTTTTAGAACTATGTTTTCCCCTTTTTCATCTTTATGAACAACAACTGATAACCAGAAAAAAAATAAAAATAAGTTTACTTTATATTTCTGATATGATAGACTACCCCCATACATACGTACAAGTAACACAACACATATGTATGTATGTATGTATGTATGTATGTATGTATGTATGTATGTATGTATGTATGTATGTATGTATGTATGTATGTATGTATGTATGTATGTATGTATGTATGTATGTATGTATGTACCAATAAGTAAATTATATGCTATTTTTCTGGAGTGTGATACAATTTCTTTTTTTAGCCCAATGTATGAATACACCCGTATTATTACAGCCTTTTGTCATCATAGGCTATTTCCTAGTATCGATAAACCTGAAAATCATAAACGGCACTTTCTTAAATTAAAATATATAAATAGAGGTATTGATTTTATTAACTTATCTAGTATATTCAATGACTCTACCATCCAAAGCCAAATACCTCCATATTTTGATAATATAGAACCACCTATTATTTCGTATTCTTATAAAAAACCCAGCAGAAGTTTGATTTTTAATTATACGTCAGTTACATCAGACGTCAATATAGTAAATAATGTTCCTTCCACTTGAGATTGTGAAACATCTAGTTTTAGATATGTTCCCTATGGTCATGACCTTACAGGAGACCTCAACATCGTCGAAGACCGTGATGTCATAACTTTTCTTAAGAAAGGACCGAAATATCGTCCTCCATCTAAAATAGATTGGAAACAGTGTCGTCAGGTTATTAAAGACGCTCTGTCTGTCTACTGTAAAAATTGGTGCAAACGTGAAAAATCTGATAAAAAATCTCTAGACAGTTATTTGAATAAAATTATGAATACTGTTAATATTCGTATATCTCATTTTGAAAACAATTCTGAAATTAGTAATAGGGTCCATGATATTCCCATTTCCAGAATAAAAAATAAACTCCAAGTACTCGCAAAGCGGTTTGTGTTCGTACCGGCAGACAAAGCAGCAAATAATGTAGTGGTGGTGTGACGCATATACTACACGGAAGTTCTCCAAAACGAAATTACAAATTCATCTACATTCAGGTCCGTACGCTCCACAGAGAGTCAAATTGTAAACAAGCATATCACTGCCACTACCCAGCTTAAAGCCTCTTCCGAACATTTGAAAGTCCCTACTATGTACTGGTTACCTAAATTGCACAAAAAACAATTTAAATTACGTTTCATCTCCGCATCTAGTAAGTGTTCTACTACCAATCTATCAGTTCTTCTAACTACCTCCTTACTACTATCAAAGAACTTGTTATTAACTTTTGTAATAAAGCTTATGAAAATAATGGTATTAATTATTTTGGAGTGTTAAAAATTCTTTAGAGGTTTTAGATAAAATACATGCTTTTGATGGTCCTTTTAATTCTGTTGACAGTTATGATTTTTCTACTCTCTACACTACACTTCCACACAATCTTATCAAGAAAAGTTTTCATATTTAATTAAATGGTCTTTTGAAAAATCTCATTGCAAATTTATTTGCTGTAACTCGTTTAAAGCCTTTTCTGTAACGAAAAAGGAAAGTATGCTAGATACACTTACTGGAAATGTGAAGATATGATTGAAGCTTTAAATTTTCTCCTGGACAATATATATGTACGTTTCGGCGATAAAGTGTATCGACAGGTAGTAGGTATTCCTATGGGCACTAACTGCGCCCCTTTAATAGTAGATTTATTCCTGTATTGCTATGAATCTCAGTTTATGACCAAACTCAGTAAAGACATTGTTACATTTGGTTGATACATTCAACAATACCTTCCGTTATCTAGATGATATTTTTTCGTTAAATAATCCAGAGTTCTCTAAATATACTACCGAAATTTACCAAATAGAACTTACTTTAACTAAATCTAACATAAACAGCAGTAGTTGTCCTTTTCTGGACTTGGACATTTCAATCTCTAAAGGAAAACTCCATACGAAAATTTACGACAAAAGAGACGATTTTTCATTCCCTATTGTTAATTTTCCTTTTTAGACGGCGATGTTCCTTTGGCTCCATCATACGGTGTGTATATATCCCAACTCGTTCGTTATGCCCGTGTGTGTAGTGATGTCATAGATTTTAACGAACGTAATCAATGCATCACTAGTAAATTATTAAGTCAGGGATTTCGTTACCATAAATTACGTAAAACTTTTGCTAAGTTCTTTCATAGATACAAAGATTTGATTAGTAAATTTGGCTGTACCTGTAGAAAACTGATTAAAACGGTATTTCACATCCTAAATTTTACGGTAATATTGTACTTAAAGCGCGGAAATCACTATGTGATCCATGTAAACTCATCGAACCTTTAAATAAACTTATTAGTTCAGGTTATCTTACCAATGTTGTAATTAGATCTTTGAATATAGTTTACATTGGCACTAATATCGATTTTGTCATCAGCAAATTAAAACATAACTAAATTTGTATTCTTTTCAAACGGGATGTTTAAAGACACACCCACGTTCATTTTGATCTATAAAGAGGTTAAACTCCTAACTATCCTACTGTCTGTCGACACATCTATTTTGGCATTGCACAAGTCATGTCTTCTTTGACTGTCCATGACGTTAAAATACTAAATCCCTGGGATGTGTTTTAGTTGATTTTAGTCTCTGATGCATGATTTTTATTATTAATTGTTTTGACTTTTAACTAGCTGTCAGTAACTGCGAGTACTCTCAAATCGTACTTTGTTGTTTATTTGACCTGTTGATACTAATTGTAATGCTTTTTGTTATTTAATGTTATTCAGGGTTATATATGGTCTATATACCAGCTTTGATAAGTGTTTGGTACTAATATGAAATTTCCACTTCGTACTATGAACATCAAAATTATTTATTTTGTTAAAATATTTCCTT
>CM029602.1:23471123-23556123 GCA_017311375.1 Mytilus coruscus | reverse complement strand
GAAAATAGCCAAAGAGTGTATCCCTACTTAACTAATAACTGTAAGACATAACGACAAACACTGGTTCAATAACGACATAAGACGAGAAATTCAAATTCGAGATCGATTAAGAAAAAAGGCAGTCAAATCCAAGAGTGAAAATGATATTTTGAGGTACAAGCAACAGAGAAATAAAGTAAATAATATGAAAAAAAATAGCCAAAGAAAAGTTTGAAACAAATTTGGACAGTATTATACTAGAAAACTCCCGAACTCAAAAACGTATTGAAACTAATGAAAATGTTGATTAAATAAATAAAATTCGGAAAACATACCCCTCCAAAATATTATAAATGATAATGGACTGAATGATGTCGTATATGAAGATGAGGAAAATGCAGCTTATTAAACAAATATTTTAGTATGATTTCAAAACTTGATGAGGAACATGTAAATTTACCCGCATTAAAAACAAAACTGATAGTTAATTTTCAGAAATCAAAATAAATACACAAGAAATCATAGATATTATCCAGATATTAGATCCAAACAAGGCATCAGGCCCTGATGTGATCAGCCATAAAATGCTTAAGTTGTGTCCGGAAAGGTTGCAGTTCCGCTCAACATTATATTTAATAAATCTTTACGAGAAGGCAAATTTCCAACCAGTTGGAAGATAGCTAATTTAATACCTATTTTCAAAAAGGGGGATTCATCCTTGCCTTCAAATTACAGACCAATTTCTCTTATTAGTTGTGTTGGAAAAGTAATGGAAAGAGTTGTTTTTAAGCACTTGTATAACCATCTACACGCTAACAAATTAATTTATGAATATCAATCCGGATTTCTTCCCAAAAATTCAACTGTCCATCAACTTTTAGAAATATACAACTGCATCTTAAACTCTTTGGAAAAAAAAAATAAACTGTTTTGTATTCTGTGATTTCTCTAAAGCGTTTGACAAAGTTTGGCATAGAGGTCTTATTCACAAACTGAAAGCCTATGGTATTGATGGAACCTTATTACAGTGGTTTGAAGATTATCTGCATGACAGGAAACAAAGAGTAGTACTGCATAATTCGTCGTCCTCCTTTTGTAATGTGTCAGCAGATGTACCCCAGGATCTGTGTTGGGCTCTTCTCTTTGTTTTATTTATAAATGATATTGCTGATAAGCTTACATCGCTGTGTAGGCTATTTGCAGACGACACTTCATTCAGTGATTCCGGTATCGATGGTAAACAGATTAAATCTGTGATCGACCGCGACCTGAAAGAGCTGGATGTTTGGTCAACTAAATGGCTTATGTCATTTAATCCTGATAAAACAGAAATTATGATATTTTCAAATATTGAGATACCAGATCTCAACTTTTTCCCTAAATGATAAAAATATCCCTATTAATACATCGCATAAGCACCTGGGAATTACCTTTAGTTGTGACGCAAAACGGAACAATCATATTGAAAGTATAATTACAAGTGTAAATAAACACCTTAATGTTCTGCGTAAACTTAAATATCGACTGTCTCGTAATAATTTAGAAAAACTTTATCTAGTTTTATTAGACCCATTTTGAATATGCCACGGAAGTGTGGGATAATTGTGGGATATGTTATTCAAATAAATTAGAAAACTTGCAATTGGAAGCCGCAACAATTGTAACAGGTCTACCAATCTTCACTAAAACTGATACTCTGTACTCTGAGGTTGTCTGGGAATCTTTATATGAAAGACGAAGAAGAAGAAAATTACAGATGTTTTATAATATAAATAAAAACATGCACCTGAGTACCTGTGTAATCTTGTCCCCCATGTATACAAAGAACAACCAACTATCCATTGTGAAACCGTCAAAATATCATTGTTCCATTTTGTAGACTTTCCTTACCACTGAATCTTTTATTCCATCCACAATACGAGAATGGAATAAGCTTGACTTAAAAATTCGAAACACCGACTCTATATCTAAATTTAAGAGAATTGAAAATGAAAGTGTTCAGAGAAGAGTTGCGCCGTATTATATGTACGGTCCGAGGAAACTGAATATTATTTTAACTCAATTGCGATGTTCCGCTTCATATTCAAACTCTGACCTTTTCAAAGCTAACATTATACTGGATCCTTCGTGTCAGTGTGGGTCTGATATTGATGATGTTCATCATTTTCTTTCCGTTTGCCCAAAATACACTTCATGTAGGGAAATTTTACTTAACAATCTTGATTGGCTTACTGATAACTTTATTATTGATACTTAACTATTAACTTGCGGAGACCTTGAACTTTCGAATGAACAAAATCTCCTAATTTTCAAACATGTTCAAGATTTTATTAAAAGGTCAAACAGATTTCTAGTACCTTCATAAAGTGTTATTGCTACCGGCACGGGTGACCATCACCATCAAACTAAGTCATCATCACAGAAAATATGATTTGCTTCTTTTCTTTTCCTCCTTTTCCATTCTTCTTGTTCTTTTTTTCTTTTATTTATAGTTCGTATAATATCTAATGAATTTGTTCGCTTTACATGCATGCTCATAATGTTATTATTGTATATATACTTATATTAAGTTCTTTCATAGATACAAAGATTTGATTAGTAAATTTGGCTGTACCTGTAGAAAACTGATTAAAACGGTATTTCACATCCTAAATTTTACGGTAATATTGTACTTAAAGCGCGGAAATCACTATGTGATCCATGTAAACTCATCGAACCTTTAAATAAACTTATTAGTTCAGGTTATCTTACCAATGTTGTAATTAGATCTTTGAATATAGTTTACATTGGCACTAATATCGATTTTGTCATCAGCAAATTAAAACATAACTAAATTTGTATTCTTTTCAAACGGGATGTTTAAAGACACACCCACGTTCATTTTGATCTATAAAGAGGTTAAACTCTAACTATCCTACTGTCTGTCGACACATCTATTTTGGCATTGCACAAGTCATGTCTTCTTTGACTGTCCATGACGTTAAAATACTAAATCCCTGGGATGTGTTTTAGTTGATTTTAGTCTCTGATGCATGATTTTTATTATTAATTGTTTTGACTTTTAACTAGCTGTCAGTAACTGCGAGTACTCTCAAATCGTACTTTGTTGTTTATTTGACCTGTTGATACTAATTGTAATGCTTTTTGTTATTTAATGTTATTCAGGGTTATATATGGTCTATATACCAGCTTTGATAAGTGTTTGGTACTAATATGAAATTTCCACTTCGTACTATGAACATCAAAATTATTTATTTTGTTAAAATATTTCCTTTCTCTATTGTAACTGTACACGTATACCTAACAACAAACTTATTTTCATTTACCTGTGTTTAAAGTTATTGCAAATGGCTGATATTTTGTTCGAGCATATTGTTTTTCTTAAATTGTTTAACATTTCATATCGATATTACATGTTACTTTTATTATTCTTCCTTAGTTTATTTATTTTGAATTTACATTGTATCATAGGTCAAATTTATTTGTTCAGTGTATGTTCAATGGTGTTAATATGTCCTTTGATTGAGTTAATCTATTTCAGTTGATATTTTATAGTGTGTCTTTCTATGTTGTGATGTTACACTATTGTTTCAGGAAAAAGGGTGAAGGTTTGGTACCATTAAAACGTTTAAACCCGCTGCATTTGTTTGCACCTGTCCTAAGTCAGGAATCTGATGTTCAGTAGTTGTCGTTTGTTGATGTGGTTCATAAGTGTTTCTCGTTTCTCGTTTTTATATAGATTAGACCGTTGGTTTTCCCGTTTGAATGGTTTTACACTAGTAATTTTTGGGGCCCTTTATAGCTTACTGTTCGGTGTGAGCCTAGGCTCCGTGTTGAAGACCGTACTTTGACCTATAATGGTTTACTTTTATAAATTTTGACTCGGATGGAGAGTTGTCTCATTGGCACTCATACCACATCTTCTTATATCTATGTACCTTTTTCCATCGCAATTTGACTTGAAGAACCTAAAGTAATTTTGCTGGGGTTTAAGAGCGGCTTCAAGTTTGTTAAGTTGGTACCAAACACCTTGACTAAAATTAATTTGGCTCGTTTAATTTTCATAAAATTTTGACAAAATATTTACTTTGACCCTTTGACAAAAATATAAAAAGAAAAAAGAAAAACTTGAAGTACACACTTTATCGAAAAAAAATATTGGATATATAGCGGTTTGAAAAACACTAATTTTGATCATTGAGAAGCTTAATATTTCCTTAACAATAGAACGTGATTAAAACGTTCAGCTGATTTATACAGAGTTATCTCCATGTAGTGTTATGCACCACCTTAAGACAAGTCAGGTGACCGCATATTGAAATAATTGAAATCAATGAAAAAACATGGTCATTTCTGTATTCGTAGATGCTTAATGGATGTTATTAGTAATATGTGTTAACTTTATAATAATAAATTGCAATCGATTATAACAAGCTAAAACCATTTTGAAAACTTAATAATCGCTAGATTTTAATCTTACAGTGTATATAAAGTGCGAATCCAGTTAGTTCATTTTCACTGTTGTATGCGAGTATGTCTATTGTAGAATAAAGGATGATGGGAAAAACTGCGTTTGTTTACTTTTTGAAAATACAAAATAATTGATTTGAATGTATGTTTTAACACAATTTCATTAGAATATAACGTTTTAATGTATAATAACAGGATTAAAGTAAAAACAAGTGTAATTAAAGCAGCAGAATCCATAATATTAATTACTGAATGCGATTCATTTTAACTATAAATGCGATGAATTATCACTGTAAGTGCAATCATTTCTGATGTGGAATTTTTGAAGGTGCGATGAATTTTCATTGTTGATTTATATGTTAATTCGACATGCAACAACTGAAAATAGTTTTTAAATGACTTTACTATTGATGATATTTACAATCTGAAATGCAAGCTAGTCGTAGATGCCTACTTGAATATACACGGGTATAACCACGTTCATATCATGCATATTCAAATATTGTTGGTGAGTTTGCTATTAGCTTGTCATGGATCCGAAAATTTTCTGGTCCAGGAGCAAAACATCCATGAATATAACGTATTTCTACGGCGAATTTTCCTTTAGATGTTTGAGAACTCGCATAAAAAAGCATTGAAAATTTGTCACGCCGTGTCATAGATATAGGAAGATGTGGTATGAGTGCCAATGAGACAACTCTCCATCCAAGTAACAATTTATAAAAGTAAACCATTATAGGTCAAGGTACGGCCTTCAAACACGGAGCATTGGCTCACACCGAACAGCAAGCTATAAAGGGCCCCAAAAATTACTAGTGTAAAACCATTCAAACGGGAACATATTTCTACCATATTGATAGGCTTTTGCACAACGAACAGTACAAGAATGTACAACGAACGGTACTAAAGAAAGTAAACAAACTACAAAGAGAATGAATCGTACAGTGCCAAAATTCTGAGGTCAGTTTTTCAAGTAAATGTCTTCAAAAATAATTAAAACAACGGGTTTCTCAATCGCATTATGTATTATTCACAACAACAAATCACAAAATACACGGTCGCATTTAGTGTAAGAGCCAACCAACTATGCTCTATTTGTAATTTAATCAAGTTTGAGTTACACATATTGTTTGTTTCGCGATGTTAACAAGTAATTCACAGACCTGTCTATTTAGAATAGTCACATGGTGTTCATGTAATATAGCTGCCAGGAGCAGTAAACTTTGTTTTCATAAACATAGTATACTTAACTGAACAGTGCGTCAATAAGTCTTTGGTGAAAATATAAGAACGGTCTATCTACCAACATCGCTTCGCGATGTAGCGATTAACGTCCGGAATCAACTATGCAAGATGAAAACGTTTCCATTCATTCAATCGTGAAATGAAGATCGTTTTGTGAATGCTCGACCAGAAATAGAAAATAAACAGCAAAAGGCCACATAGCGGGAAACCCCATATCCGGAGACAGGCTGAAACTGGTGCCTAAAATGTATACTCAGTTATAGCAAAATGAACAGTAACTCTGAGACAATCAAGATCAAAATTTGAAGAAAAAGAAAACAAGCCAAAGGCTAGATCTCGAGTTTCCTGACTGGGGACAGGCACAAAGAATTGTGGCGGGTTAAATATGTTTCTTGCGATCTTTAACCTCCCTCTAAACATCTAGTGAAAGTAAAACAAATTACAAATTAGACTAACAGTAAAAATCAGACTTTAATAAATGTCAAATGTAAGGCCATTGTTTGTGCGAGATGAAAACGTTACAACTCTTTCAATCGTGAAATGAAGATCGTTTTGGGAATGCTCTATGTTATGTAAGATGCATCCATTAGAGCTATTTTCCTAATGCTTGTAGTTTAAAGGTTTGGTTGGCTTGCTTGCTTTGTTTGTATAAATGTTTACTCAAACCTCATACTTTCACTCACTAAGTATGTATATATAACCTCTCCTTCAGAATTCATAAATTTTGTTAGAGAGTCGGCTGAATTAAGACTTTATATAATGAAAATTAATTAATTTCCTTCTGTGAAAATGCATCGCATGTACAATAAAAATGAATCGCCCTACAGTGAAAATGAAAGTCTAGTATCATTATTCGACAGTAAACATGAATCGCATAACGAAAACAGTATAGTGGAATTTGAGTCAATATCAACAAGCTGAATAACAAAACCTGTTTTAAGTTATACAACATTAATAATTATGTCAAAAGGTACATTTTCCTGCAAATGAAACTTAACTGCTACTTTTAAATCTCTTGCACGCTCTGTTCATGAACTGTTCTTAATATTTATCTATTTGTGTATCAATTTTGCACCTGGATGGCTGTAGGAGCGATGAAAACCCGTCCGCATCTCATACCTATATCATGAAATTATAAAAACAGTACACATTATATATTATTTCTTATTTTATTCAAAAATCACGAATTTGTCGTCTGTTTATTTATCATTCTACATCAGAAATTCATCACGGATACAGTAAAAATGACATTTCAGGATTCGCACATTACATACACTGATCTTATCTGAATTGTAAATTATTGTCAAACTGTTATTATTTGGTTTCATAATAGATATGTTTCCTACATCTTAGTTTGGCTACTGTATTGAAACTTTATCTCTGATGACGGTAGCAGGTTTAAGTCATTTTGGATTTATCTTACATTGAACTTCAAAACATTCAAAAGGAGCAGTATGTTCAACGTGTTATTGTATTCATAGAAATATTTCCAAAATGTATGAGGGTCTTTGGTGGAGGGTGTTTCATTTCTGTTTTCACTATTCTTTATACTATTTGCCCATTAGTCTCTATTTTTCATATTTTAGCACCTCGTTATTCTCTATTCTTCTTTTTTTGGTCCATTTATCTCTGTCTTATGCCTTTTTGTGTTTCTTTGTTGAAACAGTTTTATAGTGATTAAGATCGTATTAAAATGTTGACTGCTGTACCCCAATTTTTGACGTTTTTACCTACTATGTCTGTTTGTTTTGCTCACACATTGTTGTCAATATAATGGAATTCTGTGCTACTGTCATACAAGTGAGAGGTTTAGCTAGCTATAAAACCAGGTTTAATCCACCTTTTTCTACATACCAAATCAGTAATAAGTACAGGACATAATCGAATCGTGTAAATGTTAACTCCTTATTTTCTATTATTTTTCCGTCCAATCTTTTTTTTTATTTAGTTCATATACAACCAGTACAATAGTCAACAACATGTAATATATTGGTGTACACTGTCGAAATCCAGTAAATAATCTTACCGAACTCTAGCTGTAATGCAAGATGAAATTTGTTATTCTCTGAAGCATAACACTTTGTCCATAATTATATGAGCCATTTGCCTTGACCTTTTGTATTGTATTCCTGTTCGGTTGTCAATGTATATGTTTATTGTGTATGCCGTTGTAATTTGTACTTTAATGTTTATTGTCTTTGCTGTTTTTTTTGTTGTAATGTTTGATACATATGTAAAACCAATAGCATATATGGAAGTTTGAGTTAATACTGATAACAACAACAATAATAGCTATAACAACAACAAAAAATAATGATGGATTTTATAGAAACGTCTATATTCCATCCCTCTGGCTAATTAAATATGTGTTCTGGATACCAAACTTGTAATTCAAAACTTGTTTACTTCCAGGTCTATGATGATGATGATGATGATGTCCAAATCATCGTAACGAATCACATACACCAGACAATTTTATTACCATTTGTAGTCTGAACATTAGATCCGTCAGAAATAAAATAGCATTTTTAAATAGTTTTTGTGACGAATTTGATATTGTAACTTGACAGAAACGCACTTAGATCCCAGCATCGCTGATGACAACATACAACTAGACTCTTTCTCTTCAAATATCGTAAGAAAAGATAGAAATAGCTTTGGTGGTGGTTTACTTATCTATGTTAAAGATGGTATTGGACTTAAACGCATAAATGCACTCGAAGCAAAAGACGATGAATCCCTGTTTGTAAATATCCATGTTAAAGGCCAAACATTTTTATTATGACACACTTATCGATCGCCTAATTCAGATAATAACTACTGGACACGTTTAAATCATGCAATCGGGATGGGATTACAGGTCAATGAGAGGATGGTCATTACGGGCGATTTGAACTCTGACTTACTTACAGCGCACAACAACAAACTGATTGACACATTAAATTTGTTCAATCTAACCAATGTAGTTGAGTTACCTACTAGAATAACGGACCATAGTAGCACTCTGCTAGATCCGATTATAATAAGTGACTCTATGACATGTTCCTTTTCTAATGTTCTAAAAACCCTATCCGATATTAGTGATCATGATGCACCTATTGCATTTTCTCGAATGTCCAATGTCCGATTTTAAATCTTTTAAAAGAGAAATATGGCTTTATGATAGGGCTGATAAATCAAAATTCGCGGAGAAGTTAGATGAAATAGACTGGAACACAGTGCTTCCGGACAGTAAAAACACCAACGAGTTGTGTGAAATATTTACAATAGAATTTTTGAAAATAGCCAAAGAGTGTATCCCTACTTAACTAATAACTGTAAGACATAACAACAAACACTGGTTCAATAACGACATAAGACGAGAAATTCGAATTCGAGATCGATTAAGAAAAAAGGCAGTCAAATCCAAGGGTGAAAATGATATTTTGAGGTACAAGCAACAGAAAAATAAAGTAAATAATATGACAAAAATAGCAAAAGAAAAGTTTGAAACAAATTTGGACAGTATTATACTAGAAAACTCCCCGAACTCAAAAACGTATTGGAAACTAATGAAAATGTTGATTAAATCAAATTAAAATTCGGAAAACATACCCCCTCTCCAAAATATTATAAATGATAATGGACTGAATGATGTCGTATATAAAGATGAGGGAAAATGCAGCTTATTATACAAATATTTTAGTATGATTTCAAAACTTGATGAGGAACATGTAAATTTACCCGAATTAAAAACAAAAACTGATAGTAAATTTTCGGAAATCAAAATAAATACACAAGAAATCATAGATATTATCCAGATATTAGATCCAAACAAGGCATCAGGCCCTGATGTGATCAGCCATAAAATGCTTAAGTTGTGTCCGGAAAAGGTTGCAGTTCCGCTCAACATTATATTTAATAAATCTTTACGAGAAGGCAAATATCCAACCAGTTGGAAGATAGCTAATTTAATACCTATTTTCAAAAAGTGGGATTCATCCTTGCCTTCAAATTACAGACCAATTTCTCTTATTAGTTGTGTTGGAAAAGTAATGGAAAGAGTTGTTTTTAAGCACTTGTATAACCATCTACACGCTAACAAATTAATTTATGAATATCAATCCGGATTTCTTCCCAAAAATTCAACTGTCCATCAACGTTTAGAAATATACAACTGCATCTTAAACTCTTTGGAAAAAAAAGAAATAAACTGTTTTGTATTCTGTGATTTCTCTAAAGCGTTTGACAAAGTTTGGCATGGAGGTCTTATTCACAAACTGAAAGCCTATGGTATTGATGGAACCTTATTACAGTGGTTTGAAAATTATCTGCATGACAGGAAACAAAGAGTAGTACTGCATAATTCGTCGTCCTCCTTTTGTAATGTGTCAGCAGGTGTACCCCAGGGATCTGTTTTGGGCCCTCTTCTCTTTGTTTTATATATAAATGATATTGCTGATAAGCTTACATCGCTGTGTAGGCTATTTGCAGACGACACTTCATTCAGTGATTCCGGTATCGATGGTAAACAGATTAAATCTGTGATCGACCGCGACCTGAAAGAGCTGGATGTTTGGTCAACTAAATGGCTTATGTCATTTAATCCTGATAAAACAGAAATTATGATATTTTCAAATATTGAGATACCAGATCTCAACTTTTTCCCTAAATGATAAAAATATCCCTATTAATACATCGCATAAGCACCTGGGAATTACCTTTAGTTGTGACGCAAAATGGAACAATCATATTGAAAGTATAATTACAAGACTAGTGTAAATAAACACCTTAATGTTCTGCGTAAACTTAAATATCGACTGTCTCGTAATAATTTAGAAAAACTTTATCTAGTTTTTATTAGACCCATTTTTGAATATGCCACGGAAGTGTGGGATAATTGTGGGATATGTTATTCAAATAAATTAGAAAACTTGCAATTGGAAGCCGCAACAATTGTAACAGGTCTACCAATCTTCACTAAAACTGATACTCTGTACTCTGAGGTTGGCTGGGAATCTTTATATGAAAGACGAAGAAGAAGAAAATTACAGATGTTTTATAATATAAATAAAAAACATACACCTGAGTACCTGTGTAATCTTGTCCCCCATGTATACAAAGAACAACCAACTATCCATTGTGAAACCGTCAAAATATCATTGTTCCATTTTGTAGACTTTCCTTACCACTGAATCTTTTATTCCATCCACAATACGAGAATGGAATAAGCTTGACTTAAAAATTCGAAACACCGACTCTATATCTAAATTTAAGAGAGAATTGAAAAATGAAAGTGTTCAGAGTAGAGTTGCGCCGTATTATATGTACGGTCCGAGGAAACTGAATATTATTTTAACTCAATTGCGATGTTCCGCTTCATATTTAAACTCTGACCTTTTCAAAGCTAACATTATACTGGATCCTTCGTGTCAGTGTGGGTCTGATATTGACGATGTTCATCATTTTCTTTCCGTTTGCCCAAAATACACTTCATGTAGAGAAATTTTACTTAACAATCTTAATTGGCTTACTGATAACTTTATTATTGATACTAAACTATTAACTTGCGGAGACCTTGAACTTTCGAATGAACAAAATCTCCTAATTTTCAAACATGTTCAAGATTTTATTAAAAGGTCTAACAGATTTCTAGTACCTTCATAAAGTGTTATTGCTACCGGCACGGGTGACCATCACCATCAAACCTAAGTCATCATCACAGAAAATATGATTTGCTTCTTTTTCTTTTCCTCCTTTTCCATTCTTCTTGTTCTTTTCTTCTTTTTATTTATAGTTCGTATAATATCTAATGAATTTGTTCGCTTTACATGCATGCTCATAATGTTATTATTGTATATATACTTATATTGTAATATGGAGAAGACTTCATAAGTATGAATTACTTGTGTCTCATCCATTTTGCTGATATTTAGCAAATAAAATATGTTTAAACTAATCTACAGAAAATCTACACACTAACATGCGTACATTCATGTATGATTGGTTGTTGGTTGCTTAAGGAGATGTATGACATGATGTATGACAATCTGATTATATGTATACTAACATGTGTACATTTGTACATTTTTGTATGACAATCTGATTTTCTATATACAAACATGTGTACATTTGTACATTTATGTATGACAATCTGATTTTTCTCTGAATTTTCATTTGTCGACGGAATAAGATAAAGTAATTTTCAATATACACGTTTGCAGATAAGATATACTTTGATTTGTTTCAGATTGATGTTAGTTAATATACATATTTCAATATTGTAAATATTTGTATTCGTTCCAAGACAATGTTGATTATGAAAGCAATGGAAACTCACTTAATTCTCATAATGGTGTATGTAGTAACTGGTGGAATTTTTCATAGTGGCAAGTACCTTGATTCTCAGATACTGAAAGCGTTTTTCAATGTAGGACCAAGAATGTGCATGTTAGGATGCACTAGGTTCGCTGGATGTAATGCTTTTAACTTCGTAAAAAGCCATTTATACTGCGAACTGCTTAACGCGACTCAACAGGCCACAGCAGTATCATAAGGACCATTACATGTACTCAGAAATGTCAACATGGACGATTGTAAGTACTTGCGAAACATGTGTTTATATTTCCTTTTTTAACAAGACAGAACAAGATTGTTTCACCTGTTGGTATAGATAGTCCGATACTATGAAAATCTGACTGCGGTCAATTCAAGGTCAAAGATTAGCATCTGGTTAGTCGTAAGAGCAGATTAGTCACTCTTTATCAACTGTTCGAGAAAGATTCTAGAATCTTCTTATGACTGGATATCTGAGTATAATAACCATCAGATATATAGTTCTTGAATATGATCCAATTATTCATTTATCTACAGTGACTGTACTTGAAGATTCCATCCATGAAACATTCAGTATTGAATATGTGTATCCTTTCGCGAATGCTGGTGGTTTTACAACAGCAGCCATGGACAATATTGACAACAACAGGAGTTCAACTACGGCTAAAGAATCGTCACATAGGAAAAGAAATCCATATTTCAACATTTTTTTCAGTCTAACATGGATAATTCGTCATAACCAAATGCCTTGAAATATATAGACAATAAGTGTTTAGTGTCTTTAAATATCAGCTGTATTTGTACTCGGCTCGAAACAGGAGTAATAGCTCGCTGAAGCTCGCATTACACCTGTTTCTTAGCCTCGTACAAATACAGCTGATATTTAAAGACACTAAACAGTTATTGTCTTTATCCTGCAATTAATTTTGTACATTTTTATTCCATCCCAATTGTTGAATTTGTTTTTAAATGAAATCGACACGACTTAAACGCGGACCGCAATGAGGACCCCAAATTGAACAGTGATGTAAATAGTAATTTGACATAACCGTTCGCTCGCAACAGAAGCAGGATACCAGGAGACTATAAACGTCTAGTATACTTTGATCGCTTCGTGTTATCTGTACATCTGTATTAGTATAGTAGAAAGGTCGATTGCAGGATAAATGCATTTCTCTTATATTCTCTGATACTTCAACCAATATATTAGGCACCAGCACAACTGTTCGTACTATTGCTATAACTAAGTAACTAATAACATAAGTATAAACTAATATATATCCTAGCACTTACCAAATATAACAATGCGTTTCATACTTACATCTAATAAAAACCGTTTTATGGACATACACTCTGTCAATTGTCTAACCAGAAATACATGTATGCCAACCTGGTATAACTAGTCAATTTTGCAAATCTATCCTTATATGGCATACATCCGCCTTTATATATCAGTCCGCATTGAACAATGTGTCAGGAAGAGATCAAATCTGTCACTACGATTCGACATTCTTTGAATACAATCCAGCAATGTGGTAATTCTTTATCGAGACATGTATCAATTATCACTTGTGATCAATCTTTTTTTTTTTTGCTATTGCCAAATCGAAACAATGGAACTGGGCAAACATATTTTAGCACAACAAAGAGTAGTTTTCCTTCAGGTATTCATATAGGAATGGCATTGTTGAGAACCTTATGTGATTGGTTAGAAAACAGTAATTGAACAAGTGTTCAATCAGGGAAACATAGTTCTTCGTGAACAGCAGATTTTTTTTAGAGGCTTTCATGCATCATGAACAAGACCTTTCCATGATATTACAGTAGGTGTACTTCTCATTCTTAAGCAAAGATCCTTACATAATTTTTACTGATGAACACTATGTAACAGTCAACGAATGGAGTATTAAGGAGAAATTGAGTCCACTTAACCACAACTGATCTGTAACATTAATGATTGAACTAGACATTTTGATGTGAGACAGTTAAGATAATGTTCCTTCTGGTGTATATAGGTGTAACTATACTGCTTATTCAGTGGTTATAAGCATTTTCTCATCCTACTTATCCTAGTACCCGTGTGCGGTATTATGCGATGTAACTGTACAGTTCAAGTTTTGTAAACGTGATTTGAAAATGGTAAATGTAGATCAAGCCATGAGTAGAATTACACACTTGTAAAAAGAGAAGGTTGGGCAATCGGATTGAATGATATTGATAATATCGCACAAATACAACATATAAATATGGAGAGTTGTGCAAAGACTAAATGGGCTCTCCTTGATAAACATTTTGAAAACTGTTGTGAAAATATGTTGTTGTTTAAATGATAAAGAATATGAGGAAGACACCATGACACTCAAACCTCAATAGAAAAACAAAACCAGACAATTGCATGGATAAAAAAAACTCGAAAAGACTATCATCAGTCAAGACATCTCAATCTAAAAATTGAGCAATACCAACCCTCATAAAACAGCGGGTGATCACAGGTGCTTAAGACGGGTCAGCTGCCTAGGTGCAATTGTTTAAATAGCTTGATTAGTCATGTCCATAATCACCAAATTTAAAACATGTTGGTATATATAAAGTATTTTAAATTTGACCAAATGTGAAAGTTTGAAATGAAATAAGGTTTCCCATATCTGTATGTTGGATAAACTTGACTTTCATTTGTTGCCAACACAGATATGAAAAATAAAGAACAAATAACACAACAATGACAGCATAAACAACTCGAGTCCCTTTTAATCAAAACTAGGGGTCAACGCAGGTGTTCCAGAAGGTGGTGTAGTTTCTGGCCATATGTTACCACGAGTGGTGTTACTCATTGCAAGTAGAAAATCGGTAATGAGTCGTATTTATTGATCATATTGATCCACAGCCGAGAAAAAGATACTAGGAATGTGGCAAGGTGAAGTGGAACATACAAATTATCATTTGTGACTCAGATGGTACACAGTCAAACAAATCCTAAAGGCGTCCTGAAAACGTTCGAATGTCTCCATTTATGGGATCTTTGATTAAATTTTCTTGCCAGCAGCATCGGTGTATCATAGAAACACAATCACTAGAACATAGTATGAACTGCAAATAGTTTTTCGAAGAAAGAAATGAATATCAGCAGAGCCTTGTCTTAGTTTAGTTCATTTTTACTTTTTGGCGGCCATTTTGAATTTTCCCGCCATTTCAAAAAAAAGTTTTAAAGTTAAATATACCGCCATGACTTACTAGAAACGTTGGATTACATTTTATATGTTTTTAAAAGATTTGATTTGAATATTATTTGATGTAATTTATACATGGTGGTGAAAATTTGACCGATTGGCAGCCATCTTGAAAATGGCCGCCATATTGAATTATTCCGAGTGGGTCTATAGCTTAAATTGACTACCATATATAGATCTACAATTGTGCAAAGTTTCATGCTTTTATCATCAAACCCACAATTCTTTTAAAAATATGAACGACTGGACTATTACAACAATTATAAAATCACCAGCTTTGGCTAGACTTTTTATATCCGTTTTCATACATCCTTGGCTTTCATAGTTTTAGATCCGAACGATCCCAATGGAGATTAATCAGACAAGCGATTCAGACGCACCGAAGTTATATATTTCATCAAATTTAGCAAAAATAATCAAACTTCTAATAATGCCTTAAATGTGTGGGTCATGACGCAGTGTTCTTTCAGAAAACTGTTTAAAATTCATGTTAAATGAAATATATCCCACATATTGTTTTGTCACCTGTACTGTTATGTAATACTATGAAATTATTCCATCCTGGGGACTTAATTGGGATAGAAACTAATTGTCCTTTCATGGTATCCGAGATCTTCCAAAATTTAGTATAAAGTTACAGAACCCAGAGTGTATGATGTAGTGTTTTGTGGCTCTGTGTAATTTTTTGGCTATGGTTTTTATCAATCTTTGTTTTTTTCTTTCTTTTTTGTACATATAAAAATAGTTGTATGATTGCCATTGAGACAACTCTCCCCTAGAGACCAAATGACATTGAAGTTAACAACTATAGATTACCGTATGGCCTTCAACAATGAGCAAACCCATACCGCATAGTCAGCTATAAAAGGCCCCGAAATGATAAAGTAAAACAATTACTAAGTACACAAGAAAACTAACGGCCTGAATTATGTACAATTATGCAATATTGCCCATTCAAGAACCTACTCCCAGCAATCATCATATACAAATTTCAATAAAAATGTCTTTCCAAATCGAATGACTGATTGATTGAATGTTGCTTTCCTAACGTATAGTGGCAATTATTTCATGCATACATGTGTTCAGAACGGGATTAAAAAAACAAAGACACGTTTTTCATAATTTACCTTCGAAGTAAACGCTAAAATCAGAATATTTGAAAACAGAAAGTATAATAACTGTTTCAGTTGAAAAGTGATATGACAAAAAAGAACTTAAAAACAATATTCAAGTGCATATGAGGCCAACTTTATCTGAGGGAGTTGTAACTTTATTTTTTTATATTTTTTTTAAATTTATAAACAGATAATTTATGAAAATAAAATTGAGAATAGAAACGGGGGATGTGTCAAAGAGACAACAATCCACCAAAGAGCAGAAAACAGCCAAAAGCGACCAATTGGTCTTCAACACAGCGAGAAAATCCTACACCCGGAGTTAGAATGATTTGTTGACATTTTTTTTGTTTTAATTGTGAATAAGATTATAACACAATTTTGACTGCTATGCCCGTATTTTTGACATTTTTACCTATTATGTCTGTTTGCTTTGTTCAGACATCACTGTCAGTATTATGGAATTCTATGCGACTGTCATACAAGTGAGAGGTTTAGCTAGCTACTAGTATATAACTTAGTTTAATCCGCCATTTTATACATATATAAGAATTTGCCTGTACCAAGTCAGGAATATGACAGTTGTTATCCATTCGTTTGATGTATTTGGGCTTTTGATTTTGCCATTTGATTAGTAACTTTCCGTTTTGAACTTTCCTCGGAGTTTGGTATTCTGTTATTTTACTTTTTAAATCATGTCAGTACCGAAATACTGACTACTTGGCATGATACCCTCGAAGACTGCTAGTCCTCTAGCAGCAGTATCGAATAAATACTGTTAAAAATAAAAACATGACTTTATAAATTTCATGTGCTATAAACGCTGTTCTGGATTCACCTTCCTCAGCTAAATATCTGAAAGACTAGAATGTACAAGAACCGAAACAGTTGAAGAGCTATATGACCTAAAAAAGTGCCATAAAAGAAGTAATCAATTCTATCTAAAGCCAATGTTTCCTGAGGGAGTTAAAACTTAGTTTCTTAACAATTTATTAATATATAAACCGATAATAAGAAAGGTTTGTTATACCGAATTACTGACTACTGTGATGATGATGCCCTTGGGTCTGATAGTCCACCAGCAATTGTACCAATTCAATGCTGTTAAAACTGTACACAACACTTCATCAATTCAGAAGTCCTAAACGCATTTCTGAATTAACCTTCATCAAGGACACACAAAGGTTAATATATGAAAGCTAATGATGTATAAAACCGGAAACAGTTGAAGAGCTATTTGATCAAAAAGGACCAAGTTATACATATTGCACTTCCAAATTGACTTCCTTCAGTAGGTACACATGTCACCAATAAGACAAGGTATGACTGCATATGAACACATCACGTGCAGTCAATTTGATGACCATCGTCATGCGTGTGAATGGTCTGTTACGTCATGTACGTGTAGAGAGGTTTGCATACTCCAACACGTGTATTTTGTTAGATATCCCAAATTATACCGTGGCAGAAGGTGGCTATATATTCATTGTCACCATTAGAAGCATGTTACTCTTAAAACTGCAAAACCATTTGTTACCAGCACCCAACAATGCTGATGACGTATATGTACAAGTAAGATCAATGACGCATAAAGATAAATAAATAAATGTATAACCAAATAAGTACATGTGATGACTGTTATAACAACAACACTTCAGGGATTAATGCAGTAATTTAATAAGATGAACATGTTTTGGTGACTAGAGCACAGTCATCAGGATAAAAACAATACAGACAATTAAATCCAAAATCGGGAAGTGGTAAAGTTCTTCACTTTGTTACCATGGTTAGTGAAATTATTTATTTATTGTGAACAACAATAAAATTTAGCGTCATTCAGTGTTGTGTCGTCCCCTCTCCCTTGTTTGGGTTCAATTCGGACTTCTAGTCCACATATTGCAGACCCAAGAGGACACGTTTGACTCCATGCTCCAAAATCTCCCCAAAATCCTATAGTTCCTATTTCATGTGTTGCTCCACCATTGAAACTTCTGCACCTAAAGCTTACATAGTTTGCCGCTGTATCGTCTCCTCTTCCCTGAAACAAATATTTATACAATGTACATTATTATAAGTATTAAAATAATTTTTATAACTTTTATCATCTTCAAATGATACCCACGATATGTTTATCATTATAATTTTATGAATTACCGTGTCTTTGTTAAAAAGTCTTAAAGACGTGACGCCGCAAAATTGGATAGATATCAATTTATTCTATGTAAAATGCATGCAGCAATATACAAATTAACCAACCATTTAACATCAAACATGCCTTCAGTATATGGATTAAATTTGTGGGCGGCATATATCTTTCCCGTGTCTGAGCGGCATAAATCTTCCCCGTGTCTAAGCGGCATAAATCTATGGTTATGAGCCTTAAGTGTGTAGGAATTTTGTATTTTTAATATCCCCTAAATTTATTTCAAAGTTTTTGAATTTTTAATCCTTTTAGGTCCTTTGTGGTCATATAGCTCTTCAACTGTTTCAGTTTCTAATATATCATTTGCTTTAGTGAAAACAATATATAATCATGAAATTAGAGACATCTTATACAAAATAAATTTACATTTTGGCAGAAACAAGCAACACGTAAGTGCTTATATTAAGGTGTCTCATTTGCTTTCAAATATTCGGTTTTGAGCGTTCCCGATGAAGGTAAATCCAGAAAAGGGCTTCGGACGAAAGGAATTGTTAACGTGTTGTTCTCGTTTTTTAAAGCTTGTTTCTATCTTTTCAAAAATTTACAGTTGTATTTTTATTTTATTTTTATTAGATATGGTGTTATCGTCTTTCTTCAGTCTATGGTTTTGGTTTGCCTCCCTTTGTATTTTCTTCCCCTTTCTTTGTGCGGAAGCGTAGTTTGAAGTGGTTTGAAGTAACAACAACATTACGTAACCATCATCGATTATTAATCGTAGTATTGTACATGAATAAAGACAACAGTAGTATACCGGTGTTCAAAATTCATAAATCGATTGAGAGAAAACAAATCCGGGTTACAAACTAAAACCGAGGGAAACACATCAACTATAAGAGGAAAACAACGGAACAGGAACACTGAAATGCAACAAAAACAAACGCCAACATACATAGAAACGAACTATTTGATAACAACTGCCATATTCCTGACTTGGTACAGGACATTCTAAGAAAAAATGGTGGGTTGAACCTGATTTAATGGCTAGCCAAACCTCCCGCTTTATGACAATGTTAAAAAATATCATTAAAATGACAACACTACGTGACAGAAATACAGCACAAACACATAATATAATAGTCGACACAACATGCAAACCGCAGAACAACAACGAACATAATCCATCAACGACAGACACCACATGATATCACAAACAGTGACGCGCTTACGTAACTAACATGCAATCTCGAACTTTATTCAATTATTTGCACAATACTCGTCCAAACAATTTTCATGATAATGATGAAACAGATTAATAATACTTCTCAAAACTGCAGTTTTGAAAGATTTTGACAAATTTTGAGTATCTATTACAAAAACGAAGAAAAACGACACCTTTAAACAAAACCAAAATAATAAGTAAAACTATGATGTGTTTTTCCAGATCCAAATTATTTCATCTTGGTTATTGACGTCCTTTGATGTCAAATTCTAAGGAACATGTCAAATTTTCCATATCATATCAAAATTGTTATGAACAGCAATGTATAGCACTGCTTTTATGAATATATCTTAAATTTCAGCCTGGAAAGCAGATTTTTATGAAAATTATAAATTTGTGTCGATTACATGTTTAAATCATTCAGTAATATTATTAAACACATTTACTCAAGTATAGGATTATGTAAAATATAAGTTGCTTTTTCATCTGGTCAGGACCGCACCTCTGCAAACGTTTTACGCCGTAACGCAAGAATTACATAACCAAATTTGAAAAGCAAGTGAAGTTATTTCTGTCCATTAGACATTTAAAGTATACAGATTTAACATTTTATTTTACCTGACTGGCTTCAACCTGTAGACGAAAACCAACAAATTGTTCACCAATAGGACAATCCATTGCTCTCGACCATTGACCCCATCGTCCTTCTTGGGCCAAAATAGTTCCACCAGTACTAGGAGAGTTATTTCCATTCCGACACTTTAAGCGTATAGCATTCAGTGCGGTGTCGTCTCCTTTTCCTTGTTTTTCTTCAATCTAAAGAAGATGTATAAATCAATACTAATTGAACAATGTTAAAGAAAATAGGGTACTTAATTTTTCTCCGAATGAGTGCTAAAATGTATCAAAATTAAACATACTTATGTCGATAGATTTCTTGAGCCAAACTTTTGATGTATTGAATTTTGTACGTTATTGAAGCAAATGGGATACTAAATTATTTTTTGACTGTGGTTGAATAAATTCATCTAAATCACGATTTAACCACCAATATGATATTTCCTTTAAATTTATAAAAGTAGATACCGTATGTAAATTGAAAATCAGCCATCTTAGCGTATCCCTTTGCCACCCACCATTCAATTACAGATTGTTGCCCCATACTTGGTCCCTAGTGGATTAAGGAAGATAACTCTTTAAATCAGTAATGCATCTGTCATAGTCAGTTTAATCAATGCCTTTTAGGCATTTATGTGAAATGATGGTGGAGATAACCCTTTAAATCAGTAATGCGTCTGTAATAGTCAGTTTAATCAATGCCTTTTAGGCATTTATGTGAAATGATATGGGAGGTAACCCTTGTGGATTAAGGAAGATAACTCTTTAAATCAGTAATGCATCTGTAATACTCAGTTTTATCAATATAAATAAGAAGATGTGGTATGAGTGCCAATGAGACAACTCTCCATCCAAGTCACAATGTATAAAAGTTAAAACAGTTATAGGTCAAAGTACGGCCTACAACACGGAGCCTTGGCTTACACCGAACAGCAAGCTATAAAGGGCCCCAAAATGACTAGTGTAAAACAATTCAAACAGGAAAACCACCGGTCTAATCGATATAAAAACGAGAAACACTTATGAACCACACCAACAAACGACAACCACTGAACAACAGGCTCCTGACTTAGGACAGGTGCATAAAATGCAGCGTGTTTAAACGTTTTAACAGGCGACAACCTTCACCCTAACCCTAAACAGTAGTGTAACATAACAACATAATAAGACACACTATAAAATATCATGATCAATTGAAATGGCTTAACTCGATCAAAAGAAATTTAAACAAAAACAAGAAAACATACACTGAACGAATAAGTTTGATCTATGACACAATATAAATACAATATTATTAAAAAATAAGACGTAGGAACCATGTCAAAAAGACAATGCCTTTTAGGCATTTATGTGAAATGATATGGGAGGTAACCCTTGTGGATTAAGGAAGATAACCCTTTAAATCAGTAATGCGTCTGTAATAGTCAGTTTAATCAATGCCTTTTAGGCATTTATGTGAAACGATAATTAGAACAGGCAAAATTTAAGGTGAAAATTATTGTTTTATTTAAAACATATTTGATAGACATATATCATGGCACCAAGTCAGTGCGCAAATCGTGCGTTTTAAGGATAAACATCAGGAAGAACGCCAAGGAGTCCAAAATCCAAATTAACAAAATGTTTAGGAGCATCACAATCAAATGGCCGAAAAATAAACCAACCATTATCGTCTTAGATCAATTTTGCCTGAGTGAGTTGTAACATTAATTATAGTACCTACTTAATCATACATGTAGTGATAAGACCAATTTTAAACTGTATAAAACATTTTTTTACAGTTAAATAGGAAGACCGTTTTAAGGCCACGTCTGAAATCGATTAACCAATCAATATAAAGGGTGTAAAACAGAACTCGTGCAGAATGCGTGATATTATGACTATATGTGTATGTTTAATTTTCACAGATAACAGCTTACCTTCAAAGAGTATCCAGTTGCATAATAACCCTTTGCACAAAATTCAGGACCACTCCACGTTCCCCATGGCCCTCCATTGGCGACCGACAACACTTTTTTTAAGATTCGTTGGGCAGCCGTAGCGCTAGCTACTACCTTAGATTTTATCTGTGCTTCGACATCTGTTGGGCCGTTTGCTGCGGTTAATAAAACCGAGACAAAAAGGCATATATCTATGTAACATAACATTTTCCTGAAATATACAATTCAGATTGAATAGTATGGTTAATATAATAAGACATCCGGAACAGGAAATTGACAATAGGTAAGAATAGAACCCTACTGTTTACAAGATATTCACGCTTAGTCGGAATTTCACGTGCTATTTCAACGATTCACATTATTATAAAATACAACTAACAATTGTGATGACGAATTTCTTAATCTGTTCTAGAAAAATATAATTGAAATATAAATCTGTGATTTTACTATGTTCATAACTTCGATGAAGCATAGCAAGTTAGATATAGATCTGAATTTAAATCAGATTGGTTCTGGAGGTTTCTCTCTTATTTTCAATATATATATTTAAATTGTGACTATCTATAATTCCGTAACTTTCTATCTGTATAAACCAACAATCGACAAGTGCGTACATTTTATATACTTTTAAATACTTACATATTTTCAAATTTTACCCTAGGAAAATATCTAAATAGATTTTTCTTTTTATCAAATCTTTAGCTGGAATTATTTAGATTTTCATAAATATCATTCTGTTCACCAGAAATGTCACCCATAAACAAGTGGTAGTAAAATTGTATACACGCATGAGTTTAGTAATGACTAGTTTATCACTGTCGGACTCGAGACAAAAAAATGTACACATCATGTGTATTACGTGTATACTGATACGCTCAGCAGTGACCCGATGAATGAACCTGCATTATGTAATTGTGTACCTGGACGTGTCACCTCACAATACCTCTGGCAATAATTCCTTTAGTCATGCTGATGATCAAATTAGGGAAGTACCGAATTAAATAAATGTATTACATAAAAGAGTTATGAACACAGATTTTTTCAAATGTTTGATACGGAACACCGCTAGTTAATTATGACTTTAACTTTGAGAGAGAATCCATAAAAGTAATCGCTCTAAACTTATTCCCCTTTATATTTACTTGTTTCATAAACTTAGCGAAAAATGTCTGGTATAAGTCTTTTTTTTAGAATCCGGAAAACAACCGTTCGCTTGACTGTGATTTTGACACTGAATTACGACTACGTTAGTCCCTGCTTGTTTTGGTACTTTGTGGTTTATAGATATCGCGTGGTCTTTTTAATCGAGAAGCCGTCACGATGGCTACATGTAGAGAATTTATATTGTAAATTTAAAATCGATGTTGACCTCTTATCCATGAGAATAACACGTTAATATTTCTGAATTTGTGCTTTTTTATTCATAATGAACATACTATCAATTTTTCATTTGTTTGCGAAGTTTCCCTTTAATGATCCGCTTCATGAATAAACGAAACGACATGACAGGGCTTTATTGTTTTAAATATTCATGCGAAATTATCAGTTTATATTAAGTATCAGGTATATTAGTACGTAAAACGTAAAGTATTTAAACTATACACAATTTTAATTTTCCGGATAAATTAAACAAAAGAGAAAAACGTATGCTTTAATATGAATTTTTAAAAGTTCGAGACGAAATAGTTTTCTAATTGGTTCATTTAAATTTACTTAACGTCCAGTGGTAAATATTTCATACGTTTAGGACGACACTACATGGGAGATTCAGTCTTTTGACAGGGCGATTCATTTAAATTGATTGATGTTTGCGTAACGTCCAGTGGCAATTATCAAGCATGTTCGCCTAAAAAATCAAATCAAACATTTGGTTCATAAGTCAATTTAGTTCGGTTTATGGGTCGACAAAGATGACGGCATAAACATTTAACTGACACTAAACAAAGAGGTATGCAGACCTGTTTGGAAAAAAAACCTGAAAATTTGTCCTGCAACTAGTCACGTATTTAGGTCAGATCTTATGTGCATTTATTTTTAGGATTCTTTTACATGCAACCTGCACGATGTTCTCCAAACACATTCGTAAAACCAAGCTTCACTTTTTTAAAGTTTCATATTAATATTTTCAGCCTTTTCCCATATGAACCAACTTTGTACACTAGTGACAAATATAACGACTTTAACGGTATGAGATTTACTCATTGTTAAAGACCGTACGGTGACCTATAATTTTTAACTTCTATAGTGGAGAGTTGTCTCATTCGCAATCATACCACATCTTCTTATTTTTATATTTAACAGATTTGAAAGTAAATTAATTTTTAACAAGTCTAAATTGTTTACGGAATAAATTCAACAATTTCAACATTTTCACGATCAGTGTTTTTATTTAATAAACATTTTAAAGATAATAAATACTGTTTTATTTGTCGGTAATTGTAAAAGTATTTTTACAACCTAAAAGATAAGATATATCGATTGAAGTGATGTAAACAATGAATACTTTCTGTTCCTTTTACATTTGTCCCTCTATTGCTTATTAAATAACGAATACAAAATAAGAAAACAGACAAAAAGAACAAGTAAATATACGGGAATACATAAATGTGCCGCACAAAAAATTACAAGTTAAGCAAAAACAGAAATTAAAATAATAAAATTACCATCAGAAAGAGTAACTGATTGACAAATTTGTTTTAATTCATTCATTTCTATTTGATTTTTACTATGTTTCACAATCCCAAGGCGTGCAATTAAGACCTTCTGATTCACTTTCTCGTTTTATATTTTAGCAATTATTGTGAGAGACAAAATTACTTAGTTGACGCTAGTTTTCATATCAACAATCTTTCTTATCTAGAGCTACAGCATGTGGACAAATTAAAATTAAATCATTAATCTCTAAATTCTATTTATAACTGACTTACTTTTTTGCTGCATTTAAAAATATTGCATCAATAACTATAAGATACTTATTTACATATGTATTTGCCATTAATTTCTTTTAATTGTGAATATTTGTTGGAGGTATATCATCTGCCTAAAGTCGATAATTATAACTTTTGGAACGGATTGACGATACATAAACGGGGTTGCTTTTCTGCTTGAGTGATTTACCTTACAAAGAGGCGGACACTTTAAAGTTTAAAAGAACTTCATACCAGTTTGATTTCGTTTAGCGGGGGCGTGGCTAATTAGTTTGACATAGATTAACCATATCTTAAATTAACTTAAATGACCACAAGGGAATCTATTTGACTGGTTTTAAAACGATTTGAAATGGATTTCATTAAATTGAAAAAAGGGTTTTCATTTTTGTCAATCTTATTTAAGTATTCAGTAATCTTTTTTTAAGTATATAGGGTTAATACCTATTTGGCCGATCAATCTAAATTCTGATTACTTGTGGTTATTTAGGGGTCATGCACCTCAAACGTCTCAGAACCTGTGTATTATGAATGTTATCTAGAGGTCATACACCTCTAACATCTCAGTACCAGTGTTATATAAACGTTATTTAGGGTCGTATACCTCGAACGTTTCTCTACCAGTGTTATATTTGAATGTTATCTAGGGATCCTACACTCTGAACATCTCAGTACCAGTGTTATATAAACGTTATTTAGGGGTCGTATACCTTGAGCATCTTAGTACCAGTGTTATATAACCGTTATTTAGGGGTCGTATACCTTGAGCATCTTAGTACCAGTGTTATATTAATGTTATCTATTGGCCATACATCTCAAAATACAAAAATCAAAATCAAAGTACAAGTGTTATATGAACGTTTTCTAAGTGTCTGTCACCTAGAACATCTCAGTATCAGTGTTATGAACGTCAAATAAGGGTCAAACACCTCGAACAACTCAGTACCGGTGTTACATGAACGTTTTGTAGTGGCCAAACACCTAGAACATCTCAGTACCAGTGTTATATAAACGTTATTTAGGGGCTGTATACCTCGAACATCTCAGTACAAGTGTTATTTGAACGTTATCTAGGGGCCATACTCCTCAAACATCTCAACACCAGTGTTATATAAACGTTATTTAGGGGATGTAAACCTTGAACATCTCACTACCAGTGTTATATGAACGTTTTCTAGTGGCCATACACCTCGAACATTTTACTACAAATGTTATATGAACGTTATCTAAGGGTCATTCATCTCGAACATCTCAGTAACAGTGTTATAAACGTAATCTAGGGTCAAACACCTCAAACAACCCAGAACCAATGTAAAATGAACGTTTTCTAATGGACATACACTTCGAACATTTTACTACAAATGTTATATGAACGTTTTCGAAGTGTCGTACGCCTTTGACATCTCACTACAAGTGTTACATGTACGTTATCTTAGGGTCATTTCCCTCAAATATCTTAGTACCAGTGTGGTGTGAATGCTATCTGGTAGTCATACAATACGAATGAATCAGTAGCACTGCGATAGAAACTTGTATAGTGGTCATATGCATACACCTCTAACAACCATGTCCAAGTGTTGTATGAACAAAATCTTGTGGTCATACAACTCGAATAACAGACGAGTGTTCCATAAACATATTTTAGGGGTCAAACACCTAAAAAAAACTCAGTAATAGTGTCATATGAACGTTATCTAGTGGCCATACACCTCGAACATCTTTGTACAAGTTTTATATGAACGTTTTCTAGGGTAAATCACCTCGAACATCTAAGTACCAGTGCTATGAACGTAATCTTGCGGTGAAACATCTTGAACAACTCAGTGCCAGTCTTATACGAACGTTTGCTGGTAGCCATACACTTCGAACATCTCAGCATCAGTGTTTTATTAATATTATTAAGGGGTCAAATACCTAAAAAAATTTCAGTACCAGTATGAACACTATCTAGTGGCCATACACCTCGAAAAACTCAGACCAATGTTTCATAAACATTATGTAGGGATCATTCATCTACAGCAACTTAATACCAGTGTTTAAGGGGCGTTATCTAGGGGTCGAACCTCTCAGTACCAGTGTTATTTGGACATTATCCAGTGGTCATTCACCACGAACATCTCAGTACTAGTGTTATATAAACGTTTACTACAGATATTTTATGAAACAAGGTATTTCTTATCCTTCTATGGTTATATTACTTACAAAGCCTTGAAATCCAGAAATAATGAACTAACACTTTTAACACCTCAAAATAAAGTCATTCACAAGAGTTACAGAACCGACGTTGTTGTTAAAACATTAATAATGGTTGCAATTGATTGTTACACTGTCATAGAACTTGATACTTTGTCGATTACAGAATCGTTCTCAATTTGCTTCCGGTTAACTGCTATCATTTTATTTACGTTTCCTTTGTTTGCTATTTACCCTCTTTCGTTAATTGGAATTGATTTGATAACTTTTGCCTTTATGTGCCCCTTAAACTTAAAACCCCGAATAGGTTGGGGTCCAGTGTCGGCAGAGCCAAATAATCCTGGTCTGGTATAGGAATTTTGATATTTTGCTTATTGCTGGCTGGAGTGTGGATATTTTGTTTTGATATTTTCTTGCTGACGGGGATGTTATTCAGCATGACCATTGGTTAATACCACGTATCAAAGACCAAGGCGGCCAGTGTGATATCGTCGGTTACCTTGTGCTTTTGCCCTAGCCGTGTCAAGGGAAAATATTTCATTTAGTGTAAATAGTTTGGAAAACAGTATGATATGAGATTTCTAAATGGGAACATTTCGTGTTACCAGAGATGTTTATCAGGGACATTCCTGTGTCAATGGAATGTATACAAACAGGGTTATATTTTATGTTATAAAAATTTTGATAGAGGACTCTATCCAGATTCTAGGACTAACTAAGCATTATATAGTGGTCCTTCACCTCAACCAACTCAGATAAGTGTTTCATTAACATAATTTAGGGGCCAAACACCTAAAACAAATCAGTACCAGTGTTTTATGAACGTTGCAAAAACATTATATAGTGGCCCTTCACCTCCGACAACTCAGACAAGTATTTTATAAACATAATTTAGGGCCAAACACCTCGAACAACTCAGTAACAGTGATTAGAAAAGCAATTATTATAACTTTAAGGAACACACGGTTGAAGTTGCCTTGTAAATATATTTGCTAGTAAACAGCCTCTTTGATCCGAACAAATGTTATTATAATTTTTGTACCCTTTCTCGGACCACTTGGTTCTAGTCCAATCCGACCATGTGGTGTGTCTTTTTTTTAAAACTGTGTGAATAAACATGAATATATATATTCAAGTTATTAACTTTAATTTCCGTACGTAATGAACACTTTAAAATATTTAATTCAAATAATAAATCTTAATTGATGAGAATGGAAACATGTCAGTTAAGATAACTTTCAAAGTGTTATCAATTCACACCAGTTTCATTTGGCGTCTGTTTCGTTAATATACACGAATAATCATGATAATGTAGCGAATCTGATTTAGAGCTTAATTAGATGAAGTGTCTTTATTAGTATGTATTTTTTTAGAGACCCAAAATAAAATTATCGAACTTACTTGTACAATATACACTACCAATAATACAAAAGATTAATATCCAAATTGACCAAATTATTATGCCTAAGTTTGACAAACCGGAGAACGTCTTATCTTTATAGTAAACAAATATATATAACTGCCTTTGTGTTAATTAATCATGATTGATGTTTTCTATTATATAATAAGATCCTGGTTTGTTTACGTCTTGATTGATTACATCATGGTGTGTTGAACCTGGTTTTATTGCTAGCCAAACCTCCGGCTTATATGGCAACGTTAAAAATACCGCTAAAATGACAACACTACGTGTCAGGAATACAGTACAAACAAACGCAAGAACACTCAGCACAGAGAAATACATAAATAAATAATATAATAGTACATTACAACATGTAAACCGCAGAATAACAACGGATACCTCCCATGAATTTACGACAGCACAACAGGACACCACAAACGAAGTATAAACTGCGCGTCACATGAATGGATCAACGCCACAAAAAGTGTCGTATTTTTGTGACCTTTATATTATCACAGGTTATTATAGACACGTACAAGAATATTAAATTGGGATTGAGTTTGTAATTGTGTGTTATTTATGTACTTTCTAACCATGACAAGAATATTAAAATGGAATTGTGTTTGTAATGGTGTTATTACTTATATTTTCTAACCATGTCGGTTTTTCTCTTGAATAAAAACTGTGTATAAACAAACAAATCCTGTGCATAAAGTTGATTTAAACTTGAAATCATGTAAATGAAATAGCTGATTTTTTATCTTAGCTTTTACATACATATAAAGAATAATAATAAAATAACTGTAATATAAGGCAAGATCATGTAAGACCAAACAGTAAACACACTTGAAAACAAACAACATAAAACAAAAATACTGTAGACGAACCACGAGTAACTCGACTATACTGACAAATAAGACAGATGTGAAATGTACCGAAAATACAGAATTCAAACAACAAACGATAAGACATAACACAATATCCAACCGGACTTACAAAAGAAACATAACTAAATACATGAAAGTTGGATGTATAAATACCGGGACATGTCGTATAGCAATGTGAGTTCATACTCGGCAAAACAGTCATATTCGGGAACAGGTCACGTTCGGTACATAGCAGACCAGATGACGTAGATGGTAAACCACAATCTAAGACGTCAAACAGTTATTGCGCTTTTAAAACTCATCTTGTTAAGCCGAAGACTTTTTTATTGTAAGAGTTATCTCACCAAACACTGTTTTTCTTGTTAGTGTATCTCCTCCGTAACCAAAAAAAGATAACGACAAAATTCTTGTTCTTATTTGTTCGTTACATCCTCAGGAATTTTTGCTGATTTGAATCGAAGCGATCCGGTGAAATCTTATAGGAGTTATCTACCTTTACCAAATTAATTTGTTGTTATGTTTTTGTAACTCATAAATCGTAAGCCGTATAAACCTAGAGTCTTTTTATTTGAGGTCATTGGGTCCTAACTTAGAAAATGAGATCAAACCGGAAGTTGCAAATTATCTCCTTTTTTCAAGCAAAATGATATTAAAACCATATAATTTTTTGAATCTGTGTGAATAAGTCTATCATATGATACCGGAAGTGACATTTTCTAAACCGAAAGTAGCAAATTATCTTCCTTATTTCAAACAAAAGTATATAGAAACCATATATATTTTTTAATCAGTATGAAGAAGTCTATCGTTTGACGCCAATAGTAACTTTGAGTAAACCGGAAGTAGCTTCTTATCAATTACTTAGAAAATTGATGTGGAAAGACTTACAATTGTTCTCTGAACAATTGGTTTAGAGAACAATTGGTTTTAATTCTAATTGACTTACATCAAGAGTCTTTTCAGATCTATTAAGCTTTTAATGCTCCAAATATTTCAATTGAATTTACCATGTTAGGATATTACAAAATGTATTACATGTACTGCACATATAATTAAGGAAGTATTTGTTGTATATATTTTGCATTTTGTTCTGCATTTATTATATTGTCAGCTTTAAATGTATCATATGTTAATGTACATAATAGATTAATGCGACAGAGACCCAAATTGTTAATCAATCTTTTAAATAGAATGGATAAACAATTTTTATTCTTGTAAAACAGGATATATTCGCTATGGCGTTTCCTTGTTGGTATATTTTAATACATCATTATTATCTCTTGGAAAGAATGTATCATGTTCATCATTTAGGCAAATTTACTTTGTTTTGCGTCATCTTTCTGGTAGGTTTTTCCTGACAAGCGCAAAACATAACACAATAAATATTCGAAATAATCTTTTGAAAATCAAGAAATTATTCTTTTTTAATTCTTTTTATTATTCACGGATTTTTAACAGCTATAGTTGATGGAGGGATTAAGACGTCTGCGCAATGCTAGGAAGTGTTGTCGTAGAAGTGAGAAGTGGAAATTACAGGTTTCAGCCCCGCTCGGGGAGGAAGTAAAGAATCTAATCTACTCTAACATTGTTAGATTGACTTTCTAGACACTTTCTATATATATATATAAACATATACAAGTCTAAATTGAAAACAACGTTCAAACCTATGATTGAGTTGGATAAAAACAGCAATTTTTATACGTGTGAATGCAAAACAATTTTTTTGGTAGAGTGGTCTAAATACAGCACAAACAACATTTTCCAAAAGACCAAAAAAAGTGAAAAAGTATATTTTAACAAAACGCATTTGACTAACAGGTCGAACAATAGATGTTCTTAAACCGTGCTGACTGCCATGGCGATTGCCAAATAAACGGATGTAACAAAATGGATCTTAGTTATTAATTTAATACCAAACAGAAAACAACTTGCGGAAAAGATGGTATACCGCAAACATAAGGTGCAAAAATTGGTACACCATATCTTGATTTCGACAATTAATGTCTCTTCAGTGATGTTAGGAATCGAAACGATATTTGGAAAGCCATATAATTTACCTCAATTTAGGATTGACTCTTGAATTTTGAAGAGTCGAAATAGGATGAACGAATTATATAAACCCGAAGGCAAATATAATACAAGCCCAAACGAAAAAAATATAAACAAGTCTAAATTGAAAACAACGTTCAAACCTATGATATATAAATATATATATGTACGTCTAAACAAGTGACAACTCTATGACAGATCCATCCATTGGATCAACAATGAAGGTGATACACGGCCGAAAACACATATTATATTCATAACTACTCTAAATATCAGAATATCAGCACAACAATGTTAAATTTGCAAATTTGCGGTAGCAAATTTTTATTCTTCCCTCGCCGGGATTCGATTTCATGCTTTTGGGATATCAAGACAACACCGCCTGCACTGTGTCCAGAGCTCTAGACCACTCGGCCACCTAGATTGAACTAAAAATTCAGCTTTCGGTGGCCTAGTGTTACCTTTCCTAGTCAGTAGAATCTAGAGTTGTAACACAGTACATGATATATATCGAGGAAAGGTAACACTAGGCCTCCGAAAGCTGAATTTTTAGTTCAGTCTAGGTGGCCGAGTGGTCTAGAGCGCTGGACATAGTGCAGGCAGTGTTGTCTCGATATCCCAAAAGCAGATTTAATGTTGTTGTACTGATATTTAGAGTAGTTATGAATATATATATATACAACTCGTCTAAACATCAGCCCAACAATGTTAGATCTGTAAATTTGCTTTCGCAAATTTTTTGTTCTTCCCTCGCCGGGATTCGAACTCATGCTACTGAGATATCGTGACACCAAATCGCCTGCACTGTATCCGACACGCTAGACCACTCGACCACCTAGGCTTCAAAAATAAAGCTTTCGGTGGCCGGGTGTTACCTTTCCTCGTCAGTTTTAATCTAGCGTCGTAATACAGTACATGATATATAAGGCATGAAGATGGAATTGTTACAGATCAGCTGAAATATCTATTGTAAAGGATCCTACAAATTAATGCAAGATACAGTCACAGAAATAATTATATTTATAAGTACGTCTGAACCAGTGACAACTCTACAACAGATTGATCCATCGGATCTGATGTTTAGACAAGTTGTATATACAGAATGTACACAGCCATGTATCACCATCACTGCTGGTGATCCGATGGATCAATCTGTTGTAGAGTTGTCACTGGTTCAGACGTACTTATATATATATATATATATATATATATAACTCGTCTAAACATCAGCCCAACAATGTTAGATCTGTAAATTTGCTTTCGCAAATTTTTGTTCTTCCTCGCCGGGATTCGAATTTGCGAAAGCAAATTTACAGATCTAACATTGTTGGGCTGATGTTTAGACGAGTTGTATATACAGAAATGTACACAGCCATGTATCGCCATCACTGCGTTCGAGATAATGACCGATAATAGAATTCGTCTGCTTGACTTTTGGCATCCTAATACCACACACTTGGAAAGCTTAAGGAATAATGAACCTTTTTTTCTGGGATTTTTTTCCATCAATTTTTAGTTTCGGCACGGACCATTCATCTTTGGAAAGGTGGATTTAAATGGCATAGGGTTTTTTTTTTAAAACAAATTGCTTAATTTTAAATCTCTCGAAAAATATTTCCAGAAAGGAAAAGAACAAAATACTGTGTTGTTATTGAACATTAGAAGTGAAAATACATTGCGTTTCGATAAAAAAAATATCGTGTTCTCGTGTGTGTTATTGAGTTCGAATTAATTGTTTGTATCAATTTGCCCCCTTAGACGAATGGTCGGTAACTTACTGTTTAGTGTTTAGTGGACATATGTTCTTTGTTCACGTTTCTCTCCCTTCTGTGTTGTCCTTTATTATGCATTTTGATAACCAACTTGGTAGTTTCATACCTTTAATCACTTTAAACATACATTTAAGTAGTATTTTTATGACCATCATAGCGTCAAACTTTAAACGATTTTCGAATCTTGGGGTAAATAGATCCATGACTTTTTATTTTGTTTCGAAAGTTAGATAAATCAAGAGCAATTTAAGTGTAAGTAAGGACTACAGATTCAACAGAATGAAAGGCATAACGAATAATACTGAACAGTACTACAGACTTACTCCTCCACAAAAAGACGTACACATGTAAATGTTTCAGTTATCCCGACGTGTTACATGCTCAAGACAATGCCAATAACTGTAAAATTACACTGACAACTTACCATAAGCAAATTGCAGATCAGAATTACAGATTGAGGTGTGACGAGAACAGTTAGAAGAGGTTGGCGTCCGACAAACTGATCTCTCTCTCTCTCTCTCTCTCTCTCTCTCTCTCTCTCTCTCTCTCTCTCTCTCTCTCTCTCTCTCTCTCTCTCTCATATTACTCCGAGTTGTTAGTAGTAATACTCATTTAAATTGTGATTAAAAAGCTTTCTGTTCGCATGACACATGTTTCTCTCATAATCCTTTTCAGGTTTAATTTACGCATTCTCAAAACTAGATAAAATATCAAAATATCAAAATCGAGATCAACAGCAAAATTGTAGTTTACAAGTGCCAAATTGACTATACTTAAATTGCAAGTACACTTTAGATCACGGGGAGTTTGTTGTTTTAACTGGTCCACGGAGGAGTTACGACAGATTTTTGAATGAAACCTATACACATCAAATGCAGTATATATACTGATTTTTGTTTAGCACCAAAAACCTTGCATTCACGATACCTGGGGGAAATTATCTAATAAACAGCTTTTGTTTTTTAATTGTGAACTATTTTGTTTAATACAAGGTTTCATTTGAGTGTGCAGGTTTCAATTTGGTAGCTTAAATCAAGCAAGTTAAAATGACGAAATCAAATTAGTTGAGTGCGAAAACTAAAGAAATGCGACAAGATAACATAATTTGTTGATCAAAGTTCAGTATAGTTTGGCACACTGTTTCAGTACGTCAAACAAACGGTTGAATCTGATTCACTTTATATTCCCTGTATACAATTGTCTTTCAGATTTGAACTTGCAGTAATGTTAGAGTGCTTGCTCCGTGTTGAATGGCATAGCTTTGAATTTGAGATGAGAAACAGCTATATAATCGATGTTCTTTTGCTTTTTTTTCATTTCATTTTGTGTCATGAGTTGATTCAATTTTTCCTTGCTTTTCCACTGAACTGCTTGTTTGTTGCCCTCTCGAGTTTTTTAGTTATTGGTGTCGTAGGGTTGCTATTTCATTGATATATACCCAACATTACATCTAATTCACATTTTATCAGTTTTGATTGAGTAAGTTTAATTGTACGAATCTGTACATTCTTCGTCTTTCCCGGATCCGAAACAAAATGAAGTTGATGGCATTGCTTCTATATCATTACACCTCATGAAAGCTTAACAGACATCAGGCTTTGTCACGGTACTCTGCGACTAAAAGTTGAAATTAATTACCATACATCTTTGACACAATGAACTTGACAATACCTCTTATTTAAAAGAATATGAACTCGTATAGGCATGACCAGCACCATCCCTCTGAAGCTAAATTATCATCCATCCTTGACATAATATTTGAACATATTGATTTCATCGGTTGGACATCTGTTTACACATCCGGGTTAATCAAAGTACTTTCAATGTAAGAGGAAACAGCTTTCATAATACTTTAAAATTGGTATAATTTAAAAAATCAAACAAGAAAGTTTTTGTTCGTGTTGCTCAGATTTGTGTGCTTTGTGTTGTGTTGTTTGTCTTTTTATTCTGGTTCATGGCGTTATTTTTGTGATGTTTTACTGCTTGCTTAAAATCTGTTTTCTTCTTTTTTGGATGAACATTCAAGATAAGAATTTATTGTTTAACGAATTGATGTTATGTGTTTCTATAAAACATATTAAATGCTTTACAACGGATTATAAGAAAAGCTTTTCATGACGACACTGTTTTTTAATTCGAAGTGTACATAAACTCAGTCAGATGTAGATGTTTTACGGTATTCGTCAATCAGTTTGTCGTTGCAGACCTCACGTAGGCTTTACGCATGCCCCAAACACAAACTTGAGGATAAAAACGTCAAATAAAAGCAGTTAACATGATTTATGTCATATACTATTATATTTTTGTTCTCCCTATGTATATATGATTATTTATTCGAATGTATAGAATTTTGTTAAGGCTGAATAACAAAATTTTATATTGTTTGTCAATTATTTCATAGTTGACAGAAAGAAACGTATTAGGCATTGGTTCTTTCATCTTTTCGGAGAGGGTTTTGGATTTTGTTAATCGAGACAAACATTCTTTTCGACTTTTTTCAATAACCTACAGTAACAAGCATTTTTAAGTACATTTTTGTATTTATTTTTTCCTCAAGGGACAACAAACTATGTTTTTACTTCCATTCTGAAACAAATTAATTTTTTTTAAAGATATTTAGTATCAAACAATTTTTTTCCCAAAAATTCCCTTTTCTCATCTACCAAATACACACACATTCAAAAAGTCGTAATCTATTTGGCCTTTCAACTTTTTGATTCGAGCGTCTTTTGCGTACAAACTGAAAAGCCTCTTATGATGATTTTTATGCACTCACACAAAGCCACCCATGCAACCCCTCCCCACAAAATTTATTTTAAAATGGATGTTAATTGGCAGCTATTGTATTTCTTCAATCATATTGTATTTCTTACATCATACATGTAATACCGAGGACAATAATGATAGTCATATTGTATCAATAAGAAAGACTAAAAAACTTGATCGGATTTTAACGAGCTGCTTACAGGGGAACTGAGGACTTTCTCCATCTACAGAAAAAATGAATTTCACTGCAAAGCGGAGAAGTAGCAAATCCACATTATTCTATCCTTTTGGCTTGTTAGCTGATCAACTGCTCATCATTGGCAATGACATTCAAACTTATATCAGATGCGTAATTTTAAAGGTATTAGCATACGCCTTGTGGTTAAACGTCACATATAACTATATATTATATCCGGTTAAAAATGATACACCTCAAACATGTCATAAAGGTATGATCTATTGCATCAAGCAGATGTATTTCCCGAAGCTTGCAGCGAAATATGATGCGTAAAGGCATTTGCATACGTCGTGTGGTTAAACGTTACATTTCCAGTAACTATATAATATATCCAGTGAAAAATGTCACCAAAACCAAAATACTAGCAATCTGCCCATCCTAGTTAGTAAAGTTCTATTATCCAGCATAGTATAAAAGTTCTAGCTTAAAAACTGTTAGAAAAGTAAGCCAGACAAAGCATGCCCTGCATGCATGATTTTACCCCCGAATGGCTTAGTTCAAGATTCTATCGTTTGTGGGATTTGAGAAAAAAATCAATTGTAAAATCCTGATATTTTGCACACCATTATATGTATTTACATTGTGTATAGTATAACATTTCTAGCTTGAAAACCGAAAGAGAAAGTAGTAACAAACCGTGCGTCCTATGTTCGACGGAAGGACGGACAGGGTTAAAACAATATGCCCGACATTTTGTCACTGGGGCATACAAACAAAGCACGTATACTAATGTATCTATAACCCAAGTAAACACTTAATGATTGTAATTAATTTTCCTATATGATTGATGTGTCGATTAAAAAGTATCAGGAACAAAAACTCTGGGATTTATCAATTCAGAAGAATATATAGTATTTGTTTGAAATCAAACTAACTTTTAATATTTCTAAAACTTTCAGGAAATGCTATGCCATATTTTTTGCATTTGAAACATCAAGAGCAGTAGCCTATTCATTTCATATCAACTAGTCATAACACATACAAAGTCCGACTTTTACAAAGCAGATGTTTTTTTTTCTTCTTCATTGCAATGGATACTTGTTAAAACAAGAATATTTTAAGGAAGTGTAACCAAGAACCATACTTAGAAGAAAGACAGACAGCACTAAGACCAACAGGAAAAAGAAATGCATACAGTGAAATTAAGCTTTATGGTCTTTTGTAGACGAAATGAGCATCTGTCGTACAAAAGTTTACGCCTGGTATATATGATCATTTTATAAATAAGAAGCTTTCTAAGGACAAAAAACACCGAAAAATGTATCAAAATGAACTGTTATAGTGTTAGCCAAATAACTATCAAAAATCGTCGTCTGAAAAAGAAGCATGCATTCGAAATGAAATACTAAGAGTTACATAGATATAAGAAGATGTGGTATGAGTGCCAATGAGACAACTCTCCATCCAAGTCAAAATTTATAAATGTAAACCATTATAGGTCAAAGTACGGTCTTCAACACGGAGCCTAGGCTCACACCGAACAGTAAGCTATAAAGGGCCCCAAAATTACTAGTGTAAAACCATTCAAACGGGAAAACCAATGGTCTAATCTATATAAAACGAGAAACGAGAAACACTTATGAACCACATCAACAAACGACAACTACTGAACATCAGATTCCTGACTTATGACAGGTACAAACAAATGCAGCGGGTTTAAACGTTTTAATGGTACCAAACCTTCACCCTTTTTCTGAAACAATAGTGTAACATCACAACCTAGAAAGACACACTATAAAATATCAACTGAAATAGCTTAACTCAATCAAAGGACATAGTAACACCATTGAACATACACTGAACAAATAAATTTGACCTATGATACAATGTAAATTCAAAATAAATAAACTAAGGAAAGAATAATAAAAGTAACATGTTATATCGGTATGAAATGTTAAACAATTTAAGAAAAACAATATGCTCGAACAAAAATATCAGCCATTTGCAATAACTTTAAACACAGGTAAATAAAATAATTTTGTTGTTAGGTATACGTATACAGTTACAATAGAGAAAGGAAATATATTAACAAAATAAATAATTTTGATGTTCATAGTACGAAGTGGAAATTTATATTAGTACCAAACACTTATCAAAGCTACATGCATGCTTGTAAGCCTTACTCTTAAAAAACTTTAAAATTTTCTTGCATTTAGATATATTAATTGTCAATGTGTGAGCTCTATTTACACAAATGTCTCACCATTCAGTTTCGAAATGTGTCCCTAGTGGATCATTTTACATGACACTGCAGGCCAGTCATTTCGTTCGTTCTATAAGTCCTTCCATTTTGCGTATTGTGACTGTATATAGACCAATTTAGAATAGAAAAGAAATACGTATCTTTCCCGGACACTTATATGTTAAGGACTACATGTAATATCAGAAAACAACTAACACATTCTTTATGTGCCTGTTCCAAGTCAGGAGCTTGTAGTTCCGTGGTAGTCGTTGGTTCATTTCTGTTATATTTGTTTTTCGTTAATTGTTTTGTTTTAAATTAGGCCATTAGTTTTCTCAATTGAATTGTTTCATATTTTTCATGTCGGGGCCATTTATAGCCGACAATACGGTATGGGTTTTTCTCATTGTTGAAGGCCGTATGGTTGCCATAATTACTTACATCCACTTCATTTGAACTTTAGTGGATAGTTGTCTCATTGACAATCATACCACATCGCCTAATTTTTATATAAATAGAATCAAAGTAAGTCTGGACATTTTGTTATAGATTCTGTACGTTATAATAATAATATAATCTTTAATGGATCGTGTTTATATGCATAATATACAACATGTACATGTAGGCTCGTAACAAATAAGTATTTGCACCTTCTTATTGTCATGTTTAGTATGTAATTACATAGTTTAGCCTACATCCTGTCACTCTTTGGCAACAATGTCATTAGTTCATCTCATTGTATCATAAAATAGATTTCAAATTATTAGTTTAATTTGAATGCAACGTTGTATGTTTTATAGTGGGAAAATAACCTCATATTTATAATACGACCCTTCCCTAAAAAGAAATAAATGAAAAAATAAAACAATATCAGTATCTTCAAAAAACCTCCTTAGTAAACTTTAAAGAAAATTTCGTATCTTCTCTGCAATGCCAATTACGCCATCAAGTCATTCTTGAAAAATAATACGTTGAAATCATAGTGATGCTGAAGAGACGACCATGCTACGATTTGACTGTCTATGGCTTTTGTATCCAATGTGATTTAAAATCAAAGATATATCTTGTATAATGAATTATAAAAAAAAGAGTACATGTTATAAATAATATTGCAGTTTGCTTACATGAATATGAGGAATATTACAATTAATTAAAACATAACAAGCTTTGGCTAGACTTTTTGTATCTCTTTTCATACATCCTTGGCTTGCACCTAATTAGTTCCGAACGATCCCAATGAAGATTAATCCAGACAAGCGTTTCAGACGCACCGAATTTATATATTTTATCAAATTTAGAAAAAAAATCAAACATCTAATCATGCTTAAAATATTGGGTCATGACGCACTGTTCTTTCAGAAAACTGTTTTAAATTTATGTTAAATGAAATAAATCGTACATAATTTTTGTCACTTGTACTATTATGTAATAATATGAAATTATTCCACCCGGGTGACACTGTTGGAGCAGTGTTGAGCAGAAACTAATTGTCCTTCCATGGCATCCGAGATCTCCCAAAATTTTGTGTAAAGTTGCGGAACCGAGGGCGAAGTGTTTTGTGGACCTTTCTTTGTGTTTCATGAACTCATTTTTTGGCTATGGCTTTTGTCAATCTAGTATGGTATTTTCTTTCTTTCACAAAAACGAACTAAGTATATTCATACATTTTCAAAGTTCAGCATTTTGGTTCCCATTTTGCACGGAACAGAGTCTTCATTATGTGAATAGGAAAACATAAGGGTTTTGTTTTATTCTCATTAGAAACTAGCAGATTTGAGCTTTCGGTTTATTTCTACTTAACTAACCATACACAGTCTCGACTTTTACTATTGATAAACATAAACGTCAATCAGAGAACAACTAAGTGACACAAATAACAACAAGAAAGATTAAAACTGTTTGTAATCATCACGGAAAGAGGTGACCACTTAAGGATGTTCGCTACTCTTGTTTTTTTTTTTTTTTTTTTTGCCCGACATTTGGAATCCTCTAGTTTTATCCATGTAGTACCAATAAAAATTTTGTCCGCTAATCCCTACTTTTTAATTTATATATTTTTAAATTTTATAAAATCCTTGTTATTTTTTCATAGTTTTGAAAGAAAAAAGGTACCAATGTTAAATGTATGAAAAATCTGGAGAGAATCATTTCCCGCCAAATGTTTAATTGATTATATCTCATAAACAAGGACACAGACCTGCAATTTTTTTTCTACTTTTAAGTTCCATTATTTATAAACTATCAAATGATAACACAGTCTTTTAATACGCTTGTTATTTTGAAACAGAGGAGCGAACATCCTTAATTGGATTTGTTTGTATCCAATAAAAATGCATACTTTACAACTACCTAATTACACGAATCCTTTTCTGCAAGTTTTGTTTTTGCCTTGGCGTTGGAAGTTTGTTTTCGAATTATGAGTTTGAATATCCCTTTTGATATCTTCTATCTCTCTTTCAAAACATGTGTAGACTGTTATGAAAAGAACTTGTTGAAAAGGTACGACTCCTTCGTTATGATAAAATCAAATAATGGATTTATGAGTATTGAATATCAAAAAATCCAAACGGTTGTACCAAATAGGGGTAAGGCATCTATGAAGAAGGAAATATTAAAAAATGCTGGGAACATCAGCATGTCATATCGTTGTTTAAAGAAAAAGTTATTAAAATGTAGCCAACAAGTAAGTCAAAATTATGATTTTCTTCATAAGTTTGCCTATTATCATATCGTAAATGTTCTAATATGTCAGGACATCGATTCTGCATTTGTCAGATATTTATGAATATTTTATTTGCAAATTTCTAAACTAATAGTGATGAAGATAAATACACTCGGTCTTAGGGCAACATTGGCCCTTCGTGAACCTAATTCCAGCAATCATCAGATACATATCTAACTAAAATGTCTTTCCAAATAGATTGAATGATTAATTGAATATTGCTTGCCTCACTTCTAGTGGCAATTATTTCATACATACATGTGTTCAGAACAGGAATTAAAAAAAAAACAAACCCTTTTCTGGATTTACCTTTAATGTGAACGCTCAAAGTAAAATATTTGAAAGCCAAGAATGTATAAGAAACTAAACAGGTGAAAATATATATATGACCAAAATGAACCTTAATTTCTGTGTCATTTGGTCTATTCTGGAGAGTTGTCTCATTGGCAATCATACTACATCTTCTTATTTTTATACTTAAAAATATTCAAATTGATCTAAGGACAACTTTGATCAACTATGACTGAGGGAGTTGAAAAATTACTTCCTTAATGGCTTATAAATTTAGAAATACATAATTTTAGAAAGGTTTGTTAAAAATAAAAAACAACACTTTATAACTTTATACATTTTATAAGTTCGAAGCACTTTTCTGGATTTACCTTCAACAGGAAAGCTCGAAGCCGAATATTTAAAAGCCAAAGTTGTATAAGAACCGAAACAGTTGAAGAGATATATGACCAAAAAAGACCAAGTTATACATATTGTACAGCCCAAATGGACTACCGTCAGTAAGAGTTCGCAAAAAGGACTCCGGCATGTCCAGAATACATTTCATATTTCCAGATACGTCATCAATTAGACAAGGTGTGACTGCATATTAAAAAATCAATTAGACGACCATCGTCATACGTTTGAATGGTATGTTACTTGAAGAGAGGTCTGCGTATTCCAACACATGTATTTTATAAAATATCACCAATAACTTCGCACCGGAAGGTTATACAGAACCAGAAGATGGCTATATAAATATCCCACCAAATGACACGCAGACGGGTCCCTTCGGAAACAATAGCAGTAAGTCAGCAGGTTACTCTTAAGACTGCAAACCATTTGTTACCAACTTCAAACAATGGCCATAGAACGTATCTGTACACATCAGATCAATGCAACATGAATATAAATAAATAAATATATAACTAAATAAGTAAATATAAATATAAAAATAAGATGAGGTATGATTGCCAATAAGACAACTCTAAACCACGGACCAACTGATATAGAAGATAACATTTACAGTTCACCGTACGGCCTTCAAAAATGAGCAAAGCCCATACCGCATAGTCAGCAATAAAAGGAACTGAAATGACAAATGTACAACAATTCAAACGGCCTGATTTATGTACAAAACAACAAACGACAACCACTCAATTACAGGCTCCGGACTTGGGACAGGCACATACAGATTGGGCAAGGTTAAACAAGTTTGTTGGCGCCAAACCCTCCCCTGAAATTGGGACAGTGGTGTAACAGTACAAAAAAAAAAAAAACTATAAAAATCAGTTGAAGGGCTTAACTCATCAGATCGATACACAGCAGAAAAAATATTTAACAAAAACACAGACCCAAACGAGGCAGGGTATTTATACATCTCCGCAACAAATCAAATCGGGGATTACTCGCAGTTACTGACAGCTAGTTCAAAGCTTATTACAACTAATGAAATATCATGCATCTTAGGCTTAAATGTCAATCAGTACACATCCAACAATGGATTTAGTGTAGAAACTTCATTAACAGTCAGAGAAAAACATGACCTTGTGATACAGGTATCGACAGATTGTAGAGCCATGAATGTGCATAAGTATATAACAATACTATTCAGTTTGATTTTAATTTACTGATAACAAAATCAATATTTATACCAATAAAAACAATATTCAAAGATCTAATTACAGGGTTGAATTGGTAACCTTTTGAAATAATTTTATTTAAAGGATCGATAAGTTTACCCGGGTCGTATTTAAATTTCCGGGCTCGATAAACAACATCTCCGTAAAAATTAGGATGTGCTATTCTGTTTGCAATAAGTTTTAAAAACAATACAGAAAAATTGCGATAAAGTAAAAAATCGTGAAGTGATAAATTACTGGAAAATGTTACCATGTTGAGTGTAAATAGAAAGTGAAAGCAGAAAGTGAAATTATTTATTTATTGTGTACAACAATAGAATTTTGCGTTATTCAGTGCTGTGTCGTCGCCTTTCCCTTGAGGTCGTTCAATTTTGACTTTTAATCCACATATTGCAGACCCACGAGGACACGTTTGACTCCATGCTCCAAAATTTCCCCATAATCCTTTAGTTCCTATTACATTTGTTGCTCCACCATTGAACCTTCTGCACCTAAACCTTACATAGTTTGCCGCTGTATCATCTCCCTTTCCCTAAAGCAAATATTTATTCATTATTTTTAGTTTTTAAAATATTTTTTTTTCAACTTGAATCATCGTTAAATCATAAATGATATGTTTACCCTTATATATCATTTGCTTAAGTGTAAACAATTTTTTTGAAGGTAAATCCAGAAAAGCGCTTTGTACGCATGAATTTTATAACGTATTGTTTTCATTTATCATCATGAAATTAGATACATCATATACAATTTAAATTTACATTGTGGCAAATAGATTTAGAAACAATCACCACTAAGTGCTTATATAAATATGTCACCTTTGCTTTCAAATATTAGGTTTAGAGTGTTCCTCATGGAGGTAAATCCAGAAAAGCGCTTTGGACGCATTAAATTTATAACGTGTTGTTTTCATTTTTTAAAGTTTGTTTCAATCTATTCAAAAATTTACAGTAGTACATGTATGTATGTTTGTATTTTTTTCTAATTTTTATTAGCTATTATGTTATCGTCTTTCTTCTGGTTTTGGTTGCCTCCCTTTGTATTGTCTTCCCTTTTCTTCGTATGGAAGGGTAGTTTGAAGTGGTAAGTAAACAACATTACCATCATCGATTATATGTCGTATTAGTGTACATGAAACAATTTAAAAAATTATTCTCAAAACTGCAGTTTTGAAAGATTTTGACAAATTTTGATTATCTATTAGAAAAACGCACAAAAAGGACACCTTTAACCAAAAGCAAAATTATAAGTAAAGCTTTGTTTTGTATTTTCAGATACATTTAATTCATTTTGGTTATTGACGTCTTTTGATATCAAATTCTAAAGAAACATGCCAAAAATTTGTCATATTATATCAAAATTATCCTAAACAGGTATGGATATCACTGCTTTAAGAATATGTTTAAAATATCAGCCAGAAAAGCCCAATTTTATGAAAATTATAAATCTGTGTTAATCACATTTTTTAATCATACAGTAATATCATACTAACGACATTAACCCTAGTATAGGATTATACAAAATATAAGTTGCTTGACGCAACTAGTGCTTTTTTATATGAGTAGATCTGCACCACTGCAAGTTTGTAACTAAGTAACGCAGGACTTTTAGGTCCGGAATAAGACATTTAAGTATGAAATTGTATAATATTGAATTTACCTGTCTAGCTTCAACCTGTAAACGAAATCCAACAAAACGTTTACCAGAAGGACAGTTCATTGTTCTCGACCATTGACCCCATCGTCCTTCTTGGGCCCAAATAGTTCCACCAGTATTAGGAGAGTTATTTCCCTTTCGACACTTTAAGCGTATAGCATTCAGTGCGGTGTCGTCTCCCTTTCCTTGTTTTCCTTCAATCTAAAGACGATATGTAAAATAACACTTATTGAACAATGTGAAAGAAAAAAGGGTACTTATCTTTTCTCCGAATGAGTATTAAAAGGTACAATATATCAGAAGTACACATACTTATGTGGAAAAGATTTCCTAAGTCTACCTTTCAGCAAAAAGTTTGTACGTTATTAGTCGATGCCGTTTGTTAATTTGAAAATTAACTATCTGAGCAATTCAATATTTCCACCGGCCCACAACACCCTTTTTTGCCATGGCGTTGTCAGTTTGTTTTTCGACTTGTGAGTTTGAATGTCCCTTTGGTATCTTTCGCCTCTCTTTTATATTTTTTCAATAATAAAAACTATCTAAACTAATATATCATCAATGTTCTGTTGCCATTTATGTGAAAAAAAATTAAAAAAGTATATTCTACTTACAAAGAAACCATTGATTTTTAGAGGTATGTACATTAACTCTAACTCAGGTTGACCTCCAGTTTAAAGATCATACCGGCAAATTTTCAGTTATAGCTTTGTTATCTTTTAATGTAATTTACTTTAACATTATTTGAATAAATTAGAAACAGGAAAAAATCAAGGTGAAAATGGTTGTTTTATATAAAGCTTAATATTTGATAAACATAGCATGGCACCAAGTCACTGCGCAAATCGTTCGTCTTTAAGATAAACCTCAGGAAGAACGCTGGAATCAAAGGGATAAAAACCGAATATAGACAAAATGTTAAGGAGCATCAAAATCACAATGGCCGAAAAGGAACAGCCAATATCGTTTTAGATCAATATTGCCTGGGTAAGTTGCAACCTTATAGGACTGACATACATGTAGTATCATAGTGGTAAGACCATCTTAAGACTTAAAAACAATTTGTTGACAGTAAAATGTGTAATAGGCAAAGCTTTTTATGGACACTTCCGAAATCGATTAACCAAGCAGTATACGAGGCGCAAAACATAACTCTTGCATAATACGTGATATTCAGAGGATCCAATTTTCATAGATAACAACTTACCTTCAAAGAGAATCCACTTGCATAATAACCCTTTGCACAAAATTCAGGACGACTCCATGTTCCCCATGGGCCTCCATTCTTGACCCACAACACTTTTGTTACGGTTCGTTGGGCAGCCAAGGCGCTTACTCTGTCCACAGATGTTATCCGTGCTTCGGCATCCATAACTCCGTTTACAGTGGTTAATAAAACCGAGACATAAAGGCATATACCTATGTAACATAACATCTTCCTGAAACATACAATACATTTAGAACTGTTTTAATTAATAAGACATCAGTTCCATTGTTGAAAAAAACAGCACTTTATTAAGAAGAGAAAGTACAACGAAGGTAATTTTGGCGAATTTAATAAAATGTAAGTTCCTAAAAAGTATAAAAAAATGCAAACACATAAATTAATTATTGAAATAAAACAAAACATCTTATGTCTGTCAATGCATTTTATACTTTTTTTGTGTTCCTTGGACAAAAGATAATCAGATGTTTGATCATTTGCGATCTTATCATATTAAAACGCATCTCCATTTACCATGTTTACTCTTTTGAATCTGTATGAAAAAAACATATCTTAATGTTATGAAGTTATAATAATAATAATAATAAATGTCTAACAATACGTACCAATCAGTCTTTGCTTTACACTACTCACCAAAATCATTTGTGTCCCTTTATATGAACGAAACTCGTGTAATGATTGATAGTTTCTCTACATATGGTACAAAAATATGTAAATCATATATCCCGAAGGTTGCTAGATTTATAATAAAACGTTTTTTTTTTTTTTTTTTTTTGGATTGTTGTTATTAATAATAGCACCTTGAAAAATGTCAGCAAGCAATACAAAACTAGCACGCCGTTGTATTATTGTGGATATAACATTTTACTAGAATTTTTTTTAAAAGTCATTCGCTTGAAATATGAGAGCTACAACAGATATTATAACAAAACGTTCTTCAAAATATGAGTAAGCCAGAACCTTCCTACTTTTCAATCTTCCTCTCAAAGAATTGAGACACAATGTTTAAAATTTGTTAGATATAAACAAATTGATCAAATATATATACAAGGCTTATGATTTTGCACGCCAGACGCGCGTTTCGTCAACAAAAGACTAATCAATGACGCTAGAATCAAACAAGTCTAAAGGCCTAATCAAGTGCGAGGTGGACTCCAAATTCAGAAAGGGTTTGCCGTTCTTTTGAATCAAAATAAGAACATGAGTCCCTACCATGTACTGGTTACCGAAATTACACAAAAACCATTTAAATTCCGTTTCATCTCCGCATCGAGTAAGTGTTCTACTACTAATCTATCAGTTCTTCTAACTACCTCCTTACTACTATCAAAGAGCTGGTTATTAACTTTTGTAATAAAGCTTATGAAAATAATGGTATTAATTATTTTGGAGTGTTAAAAATTCTTTAGAGGTTTTAGATAAAATACATGCTTTTGATGGTCCTTATAATTCTGTTGACAGTTATGATTTTTCTACTCTGTACACTACACTTCCACACAATCTTATAAAGGAAAAGTTTTTGTATTTGATAAAATGGTCTTTCGAAAAATCTCATTGTAATTTTATTTGCTGTAACTCGTTTAAAGCCTTTTCTGTAACGAAAAGGAAAGTATGCTAGATACACTTACTGGAAATGTGAGGATATGATTGAAGCTTTAAATTTTCTGCTAGATAATATTTATGTACGTTTCGGCGATAAAGTGTATCGTCAGGTAGTAGGTATTCCTATGGGCACTAACTGTGCCCCTTTAATAGCAGATTTATTTCTATATTGCTATGAATCTCAGTTTATGACCAAACTCAGTACAGACCCATCATTGTTATATTTAGTTGATACATTCAACAATACCTACCGTTACCTGGATGATATTTTTCGTTAAATAATCCAGAGTTCTCTAAATATACTTCCGAAATTTACCCAAAAGAACTTACTTTAACTAAATCTAACATAAACAGCAGCAGTTGCCCTTTTCTAGATTTAGACATTTCAATTTCTAACGGAAACTACATACTAAAATTTACGACAAAAGAGACGATTTTCATTTCCTATTGTTAATTTTCCATTTTTAGACGGCGATGTGCCTTTGGCTCCATCATACGGTGTACAATAAAAGAACAGACTATAAAAATCAGTTGAAAAGGGATTAACTCATCAGATTGATACAAAGCAGAAAAACATCTAAGAAAACACAAACCCAAACGAGGCAGGGTATTTATACATCTCCGCAACAAATCAAATCGGAGATTACTTGCAGATGTAGTTCAAAGCTTATAACAACTAATAAAATATCATGCATCTTAGGCTTAAATGTCAATCAGTACACATCCAACAATGGATTTAGTCATGTTAGTGTAGAAACGTCATTAACAGTCAGAGAAAACATGACCTTGTGATACATGTATCGACAGATTGTAGAGCCATGAATGTGCATAAGTATATAACAATACTATTCATTTTGATTTAAATTTACTGATAACAAAATCAATATTTATACCAATAAAACAATATTCAAAGATCTAATTACAGGGTTGAATTGGTAACCTTTAAAACAACATCTCCGTAAAATTAGGATGTGCTATTCTGTTTGCAATAAGTTTTAAAACAATACAGAAAAATTGCGATAAAGTCAAAAATCGTGCAGTGAAAATTACTAGAAAATGTTACCATGTTGAGTGTAAATAGAAAGTGAAAGCAGAAAGTGAAATTATTTATTTATTGTGTACAACAATAAAATTTTGCGTTATTCAGTGCTGTGTCGTCGCCTTTCCTTGGGGTCGTTCAATTTTGACTTTTAATCCACATATTGCAGACCCACGAGGACACGTTTGACTCCATGCTCCAAATTTTCCCCACAATCCTTTCGTTCCTATTCTATTTGTTGCTCCACCATTGAACCTTCTGCACCTAAACCTTACATAGTTTGCCGCTGTATCATCTCCCTTTCCCTAAAGCAAATATTTATTCATTATTTTTAGTTTTTAAAATATTTTTTTTTCAACTTGAATCATCGTTAAATCATAAATGATATGTTTACCCTTATAATTTTATGTGTGTTAATTAAATGGACTTCAATACTTGACGCCGCAAAATCGGTTCAATATCAATTCATTCTGTGTAAAACGCATGGATCAATATACAAATTAACCAATTATTCAAAAATGCTTTTAGTATATGTATTAAACATGTTATACTTGTGGGTGGCATAAATATTAATCGTGTTTGAGCGGAGTCTGAGCCTTAAGTGTGTAGGAAATATGTATTTTTAATATCCCCTGAATTTATTTTGAAGTTTTGGAATTTTTTAATCCTCTAAAGTCCTTTGTGGTCATATAGCTCTTCAACTGTTTCAGTTTCTTATATATCATTTGCTTAAGTGTAAACAATTTTTTTGAAGGTAAATCCAGAAAAGCGCTTTGTACGCATGAATTTTATAACGTATTGTTTTCATTTATCATCATGAAATAAGATACATCATATACAATTTAAATTCACATTGTGGCAAATAGATTTAGAAGCAAGCACCACTAAGTGCTTATATTAATATGTCACCTTTGCTTTCAAATATAAGGTTTAGAGCGTTCCTCATGGAGGTAAATCCAGAAAACGCTTTGGACACATTAGATTTATAATGTGTTGCTTTCATTTTTAAAGTTTGTTTCAATTTATTTAAAATTTACAGAAGTACATGTATGTATGTTTGGTTTTTTTTCTAATTTTTATTAGGTATTATGTTATTGTCTTTCTTCTGGTTTTGGTTGTCTCCTTTTGTATTTTCTTTCCTTTTCTTCGTATGGAAGGGTAGTTTGAAGTGGTAAGTTAACAACATTACCATCATCGATTATATGTCGTATTAGTGTACATGAAACAAACTAAAATGCTTCTCAAAACTGCAGTTTTGAAAGATTTTGACAAATTTTGAGTATCTATTAGAAAAACGCACAAAAGGACACCTTTAACCAAAAGCAAAATTTTAAGTAAAGCTTTGTTTTGTATTTTCAGATACATTTAATTCATTTTGGTTATTGACGTCTTTTAATATCAAATTCTAAAGAAACATGCCAAAAATTGTCATATTATATCAAAATTATCCTAAACAGGTATGGATATCACTGCTTTAAAAATATATTTAAAATATCAGCCAGGACAGCACAATTTGATGAAAATTATAAATTTGTGTTAATCACATTTTTAATCATACAGTAATATCATAAGGCGTTAACCCTTGTATAGGATTATACAAAATATAAGTTGCTTGACGCCACTAGTGCTTTTTATCTGAGTAGATCTGCACCACTGCAAATTTGTAACTAAGTAACGCAGGACTTTTAGGTCCGGAATAAGACATTTAAGTATGAAATTGTATAATATTGAATTTACCTGTCTAGCTTCAACCTGTAAACGAAATCCAACAAAACGTTTACCAGAAGGACAGTTCATTGTTCTCGACCATTGACCCCATCGTCCTTCATGGGCCCAAATAGTTCCACCAGTATTAGGAGAATTATTTCCTTTCGACACTTTAAGCGTATAGCATTCAGTGCGGTGTCGTCTCCCTTTCCTTGTTTTCCTTCAATCTGAAGACGATATATAAAATAACACTAACTGAACAATGTTAAAGAAAAAGGGTACTTATCTTTTCTCCGAATGAGTATTAAAGGTACAATATATCAGAAGTAAACATACTTATGTCGAAAAGATTTCAAAGTCTACCTTTCAGCAAAAGTTTGTACGTTATTAGTCGATGCCGTTTGTTAATTTAAAATTAACTATCTGAGCAATTCAATATTTCCACCGGCCCACAACACCCTTTTTGCCATGGCGTTGTCAGTTTATTTTTCGACTTGTGAGTTTGAATGTCCCTTTGGTATCTTTCGCCTCTCTTTATATTTTTCAATAATAAAAACTATCTAAACTAATATATCATCAATGTTCTGTTGCCATTTATGTGAAATAAAATTAAAAAGTATATTCTACTTACAAAGAAACCATTGATTTTTAGAGGTATGTACATTAACTCTAACTCAGGTTGACCTCCAGTTTAAAGATCATACCGGCAAATTTCCAGTTATAGCTTTGTTATCTTTTAATGTAATTTACTTTAACACTATTTGAATAAATTAGAAACAGGAAAGCTTAATATTTGATAAACATAGCATAGCATGGCACCAAGTCACTGCGCAAATCGTTCGTCTTTAAGATAAACCTCAGGAAGAACGCTGGAATCAAAGGGATAAAAACCGAATATAGACAAAATGTTAAGGAGCATCAAAATCACAATGGCCGAAAAGGAACAGCCAATATCGTTTTAGATCAATATTGCCTGGGTAAGTTGCAACCTTATAGGACTGACATACATGTAGTATCATAGTGGTAAGACCATCTTAAGACTTAAAAACAATTTGTTGACAGTAAAATGTGTAATAGGCAAAGCTTTTGATGGACACTTCCGAAATCGATTAACCAAGCAGTATACGAGGCGCAAAACATAACTCTTGCATAATACGTGATATTCAGAGGATCCAATTTTCATAGATAACAACTTACCTTCAAAGAGAATCCACTTGCATAATAACCCTTTGCACAAAATTCAGGACGACTCCATGTTCCCCATGGGCCTCCATTCTTGACCCACAACACTTTTGTTACGGTTCGTTGGGCAGCCAAGGCGCTTACTCTGTCCACAGATGTTATCCGTGCTTCGGCATCCATAACTCCGTTTACAGTGGTTAATAAAACCGAGACAAAAGGCATATACCTATGTAACATAACATCTTCCTGAAACATACAATACATTTAGAACTGTTTTAATTAATAAGACATCAGTTCCATTGTTGAAAAAACAGCACTATATTAAGAAGAGAAAGTACAACGAAGTTAATTTTGACGAATTTAATAAAATGTAAGTTCCTAAAAAGTATAAAAATGCAAACACATAAATTAATTATTGAAATAAAACAAAACATCTTATGTCTGTCAATGCATTTTATACTTTTTGTGTTCCTTGGACAAAGATAATCAGATGTTTGATCATTTGCGATCTTATCATATTAAAACGCATCTCCATTTACCATGTTTACTCTTTTGAATCTGTATGAAAAAACATATCTTAATGTTATGAAGTTATAATAATAATAATAATAAATGTCTAACAATACGTACCAATCAGTCTTTGCATTACATTACTCACCAAAATCATTTGTGTCCCTTTATATGAACGAAACTCGTGTAATGATTGATAGTTTCTCTACATATGGTACAAAAATATGTAAATCATATATCCCGAAGGTTGCTAGATTTATAATAAAACGTTTTTTTTTTTTTTTGGATTGTTGTTATTAATAATAGCACCTTGAAAAATGTCAGCAAGCAATACAAAACTAGCACGCCGTTGTATTATTGTGGATATAACATTTTACTAGAATTTTTTAAAAGTCATTCGCTTGAAATATGAGAGCTACAACAGATATTATAACAAAACGTTCTTCAAAATATGAGTAAGCCAGAACCTTCCTACTTTTCAATCTTCCTCTCAAAGAATTGAGACACAATGTTTAAAATTTGTTAGATATAAACAAATTGATCAAATATATATACAAGGCTTATGATTTTGCACGCCAGACGCGCGTTTCGTCAACAAAAGACTAATCAATGACGCTAGAATCAAACAAGTCTAAAGGCCTAATCAAGTGCGAGGTGGACTCCAAATTCAGAAAGGGTTTGCCGTTCTTTTGAATCAAAATAAGAACATGTTAGGTACGGGTGATGCGTGAATAACAGGAGACGCTTACCTTGTCGACGCACGCAGTTTCGCTCCTTTTGGAGTTCATGCGATTCTCTGAGTTTGTTTTTGTTATCTTAATAGATTAAGAGATTTGAACATCGACAAACTGATGTTGATGTTTACATATATAATATATTGATAAATATTAATGTATTATCGTTTTAGATTAGCACTGATGTATAAAATTAAGAAGGTGTGGTATGATATCCAATTAGACAACTCTCCAACTAGAGACCACATGACGTAGAAGTTAGCAACAATAGGTCACCTTACGCCATCACAGAGGAAAACCAATACCACATCGCAAGCTATTAAAGGCTACGAAATGACAAATGTAAAAATATTTCAAACGGGAAAACAATCGGTCTGATTTATGTATAACACAAAAAACGAAAATCAAGTATGATATATACAAAAACAAACGACAAACACTGAATTTTAAGCTCCTGAATTTCCTATTTTCGTCCATGTTCAAACGAATATAATTGTCATTTCATTCCATTCTTGCATGATAGAAATTTTGAAGCCACCTTTTGACACCTAATAGAGTTGTTGCAAGAAAAATTTAACGTGCAGATTGTTTGGAATTCTCTACACTAGGCATCGAATGTAAAGTCCTCATTCGGACCGGACGTTGCTGCGTATTTAAACATTACGAACAATCTAACGGACATCCTACTTTAGCCAGAGTTTTACTGTTAGAATAGGAAGGTTGAAAAAAAATTGAAAACAACACGTTTAATAATTTCATGCGTCCGAAGCGCTTTTCTGGATTTACCTTCATCAGGAACGCTCAAAGCCAAACATTTGAAATCCGAGGGATGTATAAGTACCGAAACAGTTGAAGAGCTATATGACAAAAATACATAAAAGAAAGAGCCAAATTCATCTAAGGTCAACTTTGCCTGAGGGAGTTGAAACCTTAGTTTCTTTTTAATTTCAAAATTTATAAACGGACAATTTTGGAAAGGTTTGTTATAAATCATGTCAGTACCGAAGTACTGACAACTGAGCTGATGATACCCTCGGGGATGACCATATTTGTATACTCAAGTTACCATTGGGGTCAACAGCGACATCGACCAGATTAAGTGCAACTTATTTGATATGTGTAGAAAACTTTCTTTGATTCTCCGAAGCCATTTTCATGTTTGCAAAACATAAAAAAAAACTGAAAACTTTGGGTATTCAAAATAAAGAAAAAAACGACTGTGCATTCGTTTGTTTTCGTAGGTACCAATTTTCGTACGTTAAGCGATAGTTGTATTTTCGTGGATACTTGATATCGTGGTTTTGCCAACAAGCGCCTATAGAACATGTGTACTTTGTTGAACATTTAAATTCGTGATCATGAATACCTACGAAATCCACGAAATGTGGTTCCCCAGGATGATAACGAATTCACAATATAGGGAAAGTAGCTGACAGAGGCTTTGAAAACAGTGTATGTCTGAAGGAGCGACAAGACCGTAGATAAACATTGAAGTTCCGAAACAGTAAATTAGTCTTTATGGCTTCAACGAAACTGATTGGAAGACAGATGTTGAATGTGCAGCGATTATTTGTGTATTAAAGCATAATATCAAGGATAATATAGTTGTATGGATAAGAACCTTGCTTTACGAAAGACTTAAAACTTAATCAGATTTTAACGCGCTGCTTACTGGAAACAGAACGCAAGAGGTTATTTCCCTATACACAGAAATATACAATATAAGGTCAATGTTAGAAAAGCATAAACTGTTTTGTATGAGGCTGAGAAACTAGGGAAGGGCGAGGTTTAACCGAGCCCCTCCCCAGTTTTGTGTCGAATACAAAAAAGTTTATATTTTTCTGAAATTGATCTAATATTGTTTTTATACTGCAACTTGAATTAATACATTAATAGCTATTTAAATTGAAGCGCAAATTTCAAACTTATTTCAACCTCTAAATGAACCCCTCATTGTGGAAAAAGTGTTCCATGATGAAATTGACATTGCACAAAATATAGCTTTGTTACTATATTTAGGAAATAAACACAGCTAGTTGCAATATAAATATGAATATCACTGCTTAGTAGAGAAGTAGTAAATCCACATTATACTATCCATTTGGATTATTAGCTGATCAACTGCTCATCATAGGCATGGTCATTCAAACTGAGATCAGATGCGTAATTTTAAAGGTATTTGCATATGCCTTGTGGTTAAACACTACATTTCCAGAAACTGTATATTATATCCGATGAAAAATGTTCCACAAAACTCTTTTCAAAAGATATTTTCTATTTTACCATGCAGATTTATTTTTCGAAGCTTGCAGCAAAATATGATTTATTGGTTCATGCAAATTATTGTTCGACGCTTGCAGTCAAATGTAAATTTGCAATTTTGATTTTACTACAATTCAAAATCAAACTGCGTATTAAACTGCTACAGCATGAAATATGTTTTATAGGTTACCTTAGCTGTATTTTGCAAAACCTTTCGGAATTTCCGGGATATCAATGCTTTTCAACTTCTTACTTTATCTGGCCTTTTTGACCTTTTGAATCGAGTGTCACTGATGAGTCTTTTGTAGACGAAACACGAGCCTGGCGTAAAAATTTTAATCCTGTTATTTATGATGAGTTTAAACAAAGGTAAATTCCATTGTTATTTAGTTTAAACATATTTTGTTTGCATAAATACAAATTGGATGAGACAAAAGTCAAACAGACTTATGAATTCTTCTCCATTTAACATATCTAACACTACAATATATGAAAGCATGCATACATCATATATTATTTTAAGATTTGTATAAATTGGGCAGAAAAAATAATGGCACAAAAGAAGTAGAAGAAAAAGAGTAGAACAAATAAAAAAATGGAATAAATTAATAGAAAAAAATATAAATAAATAAAAAACAACTGAACTTAGATGATGATGTGTGATATGTGTGTTCATGTTTCACTATCTAAACAATAAGGAATATATTCGACCCTCTAATAAACTCAAACACATGTTTAAATATTTTCATTTTGCTCCTGAATAAAGGCAACAGTAGTATACCGGTGTTTAAAAGTCATAAATCGATTGACAGAAAACAAATCCGGGTTGAGTAAGTAAATTCTATTGTAGTCTACATTTTCTATTTGTGTCTGTGTCATCTTTTTTCTCTAATTGGAAAAAAACATCTTATTACATTTAAAAAAAAAAAATTAACATGATACATAAGAAACAAGATTTAGAGAGTTGATTCTGGATAAAATTTAAATTACTGATATTGTTTGGGCTTGGCAGTGGTGGATTTCACTTTGAATTCAGGCATAGTTCGAGCAGTGAGTCGAGACCTCAGGTTAGGCCTATTTCAACATTTACAATATTCGTTTATCGAACAGTCAGTAAAGACTAATTTAGTAAACGAGGCTTTTAAAACGGAAAAAAAAGGTTTAACCGAGCCCCTCCCCAGTTTTTGCCGAATACAAAAAAGTTTATATTTTTCTAACATTGACCTAATATTGTCTTTATACTGCAACTTGAATTAATATATTGATAGCAATTTAAATTGAAGCGCAAATTTCAAACTTATTTTCACCCCTAAATGAACCCCTCATTGTGGAAAAAGTGTTCCATGATGAAATTGACATTGCACAAAATATAGCTTTGTTACTATATTTAGGAAATAAACACAGCTAGTTGCAATATAAATGTGAATATCACTGCTTAGCAGAGAAGTAGAAAATCCACATTATACTATCCATTTGGATTATTAGCTGATCAACTGCTCATCATAGGCATGGTCATTCAAACTGAGATCAGATGCGTAATTTTAAAGGTATTTGCATACGCCTTGTGGTTAAACACTACATTTCCAGAAACTGTATATTATATCCGATGAAAAATGATCCACAACAAACTTTTCAAAAGATATTTTCTATTTTACCATGCAGATTTATTTTTTCGAAGCTTGCAGCGAAATATGATTTATTGGTTCATGCAAATTATTGTTCGAAGCTTTCAGTCAAATGTTAATTTGCAATTTTGATTTTACTACAATTCAAAATCAAACTGCGTATTAAACTGATACAGCATGGAATATGTTTTATAGGTTACCTTAGCTGTATTTTGCAAAACCTTTCGGAATTTTTGGGATATCAATGCTCTTCAACTTCTTACTTTATTTGGCCTTTTTAACCTTTTGAATCGAGTGTCACTGATGAGTCTTTTGTAGACAAATCACGAGCCTGGCGTAAAAATTTTAATCCTGTTATTTATGATGAGTTTAAACAAAGGTAAATTCCATTGTTATTTAGTTTAAACATATTTTGTTTGCATAAATACAAATTGGATGAGACACAAGTCAAACAGACTTATGAATTCTTCTCCATTTAACATATCTAACACTACAATATATGAAAGCATGCATACATCATATATTATTTTAACATTTGTATAAATTGGGCAGAAAAATAATGGCACAAAAGAAGAAGAAGAAGAAAAGAATAGAACAAATAAAAAAATGGAATAAATTAATAAAAAAAAATATAAATAAATAAAAACAACTGAACTTAGATGATGATGTGTGATATGTGTGTGGTCATGTTTCACTATCTAAACAATAAGGAATATATTCGACCCTCTAATAAACTCAAACACATGTTTAAATATTTTCATATAGTTCGAGCAGTGAGTCGGGACCTCAGGTTAGGCCTATTTCAGCATTTACAATATTCGTTTAACGAACAGTCAGTAAATAATAATTAAGTAAAACGAGGCTTTTAAAACGGAAAAAGTAAAATATCTCCTTGCCCTGATCACGATAATATTATTAAACTGAGAAATAGAACCCAAACACTAAAATTTTGACAAAAACATTAATTTAATGATTACGAAGATGGAAAAGTCGAAAGCAGTAATGTTAACGGATAATGTAAATTTTAATTCAATATTATATACACTGTATCGCCAGAGGACGGAAAATGAGCACAATTATAATGGCATAATTAGACACAAAGTTTCTGCATGTAATGATATCAACGAATTTAGATATTTATCCTGCAATCAGCCAACTATTGCATAAATAAAATGTACACAAATAAATGTTTGTTTTATTTGTACTTGTACAAATAAATTCTCCTGTTTCATCGCATCCATATTGAGCAAACGATAATAGGAATATTTCTTTTTGTGTGACAGTTCATTTGGGGTCCTCTTCGCAGTTTGCCTTTGACGATGCCAATTTCTTAGAAAAAACAGAGACAACTATTTGGATTTAAACAACCTAAATTAAGTGATGGGTGTAAACAGCAGAATAAAAACAATATACATGTACAAAATGTATGTACATAGTCGGAAATACAAATTTATTTGTACTCGCTACGAAAGAGGAGAAAAGCTCGGCGAGCCTCGCTTTTTGTCCTGTTTCTAAAGTTCATACAAATCAATTTTATAATTTTCCGACAATGTACATATATTGTATAATGTACTTGACAGAAAAGGTGAACATGTATAAGTGTCATTTTGGGAATTTGGTAGTAGAGGTAGATTATTTGTTGTCTCTGTGTAATTACATCCTGTTAAAACTGGGGGCGATTTAAAGTTAAGGTAAAGAGATATGTTTATTGTTAAGAACACTTTGTTCAACAAAGGAATCTCCATTTCTTTGGTTGCTGTCTAAATGATGAATATTCTGGATCTCCTTTATAATACAAAAGGAGTATATTCATGGAATTATGTAGAAAATTAAAATATTTTCCTTTTTAATCGACAACAACCAAGATTCGCTTCTCAAATGACTGATTGTAAATAGTTGCTTAGCATCTGCCATAAAATATACATGACATTCATAACTTGAACTGAACATGTATTATATTGTTATAGCTTACAACAGGCTACTTACAGACTTATCGTGAGATGTGTAAAAATCCCACATCTTAAAATAGCACTTGAATTTTTTTGTTAGAAAGAAGTAAAATGTTAACGAAAAATATGTTAATATAAGTGGGCGAAAATAAATTTAAAATGGCGAAAAATATATTGTTTTGACGAAAGAGGTGGCGATAAGAAAATTGACCCAGGGGAAACTCTGATCTGTTATACCAAATAAGTCTTCAATAGATATTACTTATAGACCATGTATTGGTCTATAGATATTACTTACAGACAATGGATATGCTCAATAGAATATACTTTTAGACATTTACATCTTATGTAGACCAGGTATTTTGTTCAATTGAATATGATTTTAGATATATTCATTTTATGTAGGCCATATCAATTGTCAATAGAATATGATTTTTAGATATGTATATAAATTTTATATGTAAACCATGCACTTGTTCAATAGAATATGAATTTAGATATATTCTTTTTATGTAGACCTTTATTATGTTTATTTATTTTACATTACATGATTTTTAGATATATACAGTCTATGTAGACCATGTATTTGTTCAAAAGAATAAGATTTTAAGATATATACATTTGCGTTTGACCATGTATTAGTTCGAGAATATTTTTTTTAGATATATACGTTTTATGTAGACCAGGTACATGTATTTGCTCATTCGACTTTACTTATAAATATATATTTGGGCAATACTTTGGTAACAGACCATGTATTTGTTCCGTACACGTTACTTATAAACCATGTATTTGGTCATTAGATGTTATTTACATTGTATAAACCATGTATTTAGCCAATAAATGTTGGTAACAGACCATGAATTTGGGCGTTACATGTTACTTATAGACCATGGCTATATATTTGGTCAATCGATTTTAGTAACAGACCATGTATTTTATCAATAGATGTTACTTATAAACCATATTTTTGGTCAATACATTTTGGTTATAGATTACCGGTATGTATTTGGGCTATAAATGTTACTTATAGATAGTTTATTTGGTCAATAGATGTTCGTAACAGAACATGTAACTGGTCAGTAAATGTTGATAATGGACAATATATTTCATCATTAGATGTTACTTATAGAGAATAGACCGTGATGTATCTGGTCAATAGATGTTGGTAATATACCACAAATTTGGTCAATATATGTTACTTTTATACCAGGTTTTTGGTCAATTAGATTTGATATTCAGATATACATTGTTGATAGACCATGTTTTGGCCCGTGGATGAAAGTAATTTCAAGCATTCTTATTTTTCCAAAATTGGTGTCTTTAATCATAAAAATGCACAAGATATGAATGGGTCATAACAAAAGGCTATCTAGCTAACTTAATCAAACTTAACTTCTTGGGCCTTTAAGTCTTTATTACAAATGTATGCTTAATTTGATCTCTTACCAATTCATTTGTTAATATTTCATGCTCGTCAAATTCGTTTTGTTTATCTGAAAGCAGTTTTTATTGAGGTTTATATTATTATATTGTTGCCGTAAAAAATGTTGACAAGACCTGTCTGTATGTTTATTTGGCAGTACTTGCTTGGGCTGGTATTGTATCACTACTTAGAACTTATCAAATATTATTCATCACATTCAGAATTTGCACTGTTTGTTTGTTCTATTTATTTGAAAGCAGGTTATTTCATGTATTATTTAAGGTTAATATTGTTAGAACTGTTCAATTATTATTCATCATATTCAGTATTTTCACTGTTTGTTTGAATTATTTATTGAAATGCAGCTTATTATTGAAGGTGAATATGTAATATAGTTGCTGTAAAAATTGTTGACATGGAAATTGTCTTTTTGTTTATTTTGCAGTTCTTGCTTTGGCTGGTATTGTATCACTACTTAGAACGTTTAAATATTATTTATCATATTCAGTATTTTCACTGTTTACTTGTTTTAATTATTTGAACGCAGTATTTAATTGAAAGTTAATATTGTAATTAAGTTGCTGTACAAATTGTTAACAAGGACATTGCCTTAATATGTATTTTGCAGTACTTGCATTGACTGGTATTGCATCACTTCTTAGAACTGTTCAAATAGTACTTGTCACCTTCAGTATTTTCACTGTCAGTTTGACATAGATTGAACTTGAACTAATATAGCTAATATTGCAAGTCGTACAAATTGTTTTAGCATAAATCTCTTTTGAACAGCAGTTATGACTGTGGTTTACCACATGGGTATGCATTAACCTCATGTTTTTCTATTTTTTGCCAAGTGCTTGGCCTTTGTGGGGTAGGGAAGATTTATTTCATTACATCTTCCCTGGTGGTTTAGTTGACTACTTCCTAGGCCAAGCTATTGTATTCTGTATTATTGTATTATCGTTTCATGTTTTCATTCATTTTTATCTTGTTGTATAAATGTATATGTACAATGTATATATTGTTTATTATTATATGAGAAAAAAATTAACTCTGAATAAGTAAACATTTTGCAATTCACCTTGTTTCTCTTTTCCTTTATGCATTGCCCAATAGAATGTAAAATACATGAGCTACTTGCTGATTCATACAAGTAAATGTTAAACCTCTGGTGGTTTGTTTGTGTTGTAGGAGGAAAGCATAAAGGCAAGTTATTTAATATGCAGACGAAGGAAACCATTTATTTGTTTGGAAATTTGCATTTTCCTAATCCCTTTGGGGAACCCCTGCATTACGATCTTTTGGCTGGATGACCATTGGTCAGCTTCTACACAATGTATCTTTTTACACATTCTTGCTGATCTACAGATCGATATTTTGTAAACAAGATTTTTATTTTGGATTTTATAAATTTTCCCTCCCTCCTTCCCCTTTCCCCACCTTAAGCTTATTTTGTTTATTTTGATGTTTGTTAGATGCTCATCTATACTTGGGGTCCATCACAAATGTATTTTTGTAGATATACCAATTTTAGGTTGTGAGCATCTTAATTTCAGAATGATTATGTTGTTTTTGTTACACTTAACATTTCAATGTTTTATATGGCTTAGTGGACGGCTTACATGTAGGTGACCCCTTCCTAGGCCAAGCTAATGTATTCTATATTATTGTATTATCGTTTCATGTTTTTCATTCAATATTACATTGTTGTACGAATGTATATGTACAATGTACCACCAGTGCAGGTAGTCTTGAATGTTTCAAGACTCATCTGCATGAGATGATTTAGACCGCCGTCCAGGATGTTTTAACCTCACTGCTACTGTATATAGAATGTATAGCACAAATTTTCACATATTTTTATATAAATCATTTACATGCGCACCCAAAATTGGCAAAATAATCAGTATATTGATGGTTGCCGCAAAATGGTAGAAGTAGAAGTGCTGCTTACTTTTATAGGAGAAAAATGTTTACTCTAAATAAGTAAAAATTTCGCAATTATAAATATAGCTTTCTGAAAATTAATTTATAGAGAATAAAAAAAACAAATCGACCGCCAAAATCTTCAAATAAATTTACCAAAAAAAAAAAGGAAACAACAATTTCCAAAATATCATTCCGCATTAATACAATGACTCTAGAAAATCTATAAAACATACCCATACCTGTAATTATTCTAAAATATCTAATAATAAACGGTAAATTACAAACTATATTCATATATAATGTCTTCTCTAAAGTTAAATTTGCTGTTGTATCTATTTTTAACTATGACTCTATTTAATAAAAAATTAATTGTGCAATACAGCTCTTTATTTGAATTGTACAATTTTATAGAGATCCATACACTTATACTCAAGTTATTGTCTGGAAACCAAATGTCTTCGGACGACGACGACGACAACGTCATAACAATATACGACTGCAAAAACTTTGCGTGCGTATGAAAACCACAGCCAGTATACTGTTGCCGACAACGAATAGTACAACACGTTAGATCAAAAGTAGTACCACTGTGGTCTTTGGGTTTTCCACACCTAACCCATAGCCCATAAAGGGTTAGCGGGGTCGCTATTGGTGAGGGCCCATAAACCGGGAACGGTTTCACTGAGTGTAAAAACTTAGGAGAGTTACGAAGTTAGCTTTCCAGTTAAGTGTGTTTTTACACCTTCGAAATAATTCGCTTTCATCAGTCATTTTCACGACCGACCAGAAGAGGGTTTATCATCAGTTCCAACGAACAAAGAGTGATTCGAGGTTTATATATCTGTACTAACGACATAATACTAAAAATATACAATCAATTGTAGACGTAAACATTGTCCGGATACTGTCTGATTTCAGTATGTTTTCAGTTCAAATATATTTGCTGCCGTACACTTGTTCTTTCTGGAGCTTTCTTCTTTTATCCTAAATCTGTTGACGCCTAGCGGCTCAGGAAATTTTACCATTTAACGCCGTCACGTGGTGACCCCCTATGGATCCGTAAGGGGTTAGTAAATTTCATAGTGGGTTCATGACATCACGGCTACTGTTAATGGTGACGTCATCTATTGATGTTTTTGTATTTCATTGTTTATTTTTCTACAAAACGCTGCAGAAAAAGTATCGCGTGCGATAAACTCGTTATACGGTTCACTACTGACCCCTACAGACCAAAGAGGGTGAATAAAATCCATAGGGGATTCAGCCTTCGGCTTCACCCCTATGGATTTTACTAACCCTCTATGGATCCGTAGGGGGTCAAAAGCGAACCATATAACTTATAAACACACACCATACACATCATACATAGGAAATAGTGGGTATAAAACTAATCGTGTTATACAGATTAAAGCTAGCAAAGGAAATGCGTACATGAAATATGAAATGTATCAATTTTGACTATCAGCACATACCCGGCAATGTGTGAATTATAGCAACATAGGAGCATCGGTGGCCGAGTGGTCTAAGCAGTCGAATTACTGTTTCACTAACCTGTCAACACTGAGGTTGTGATTTCGAATCCCGCATTTGACGGGGCGCACTCGACTCCAGTCTAAATTAACTAGGATTATCAGTTTTCCTACCGAGGGTCGGTAGTTCTCTCTGGACACTCCTGCTTCTTCCGCCAACAAAAACCTGACCGCTACGAAATAGCGCAATACCGCTGAAAGTGGCGTTAAACACCAATCAATCAATCAATTATATCAAACATATTCATCAATCTGGTATCCAATACTCATACTGTCTGATTATTTCTTATAATTTCTTCTATCCTTCCTTACTCGCTAACATATTCATACCAAGAGAATCCTAACCACACCAATAAGCAACCCATCAGAACTATCTGTGGTTACTGTGGTTAAGTATTAACTTCGAAGTGTGTATATCAACTGAATTTAATAGCGTCACATAGTGGTGCAAAGCAATAAGACTAGGACTGAAACACTGGAAAGCATATAAAGTATCTGATTTCTTTTGGAGATAAAATTGTCTTTTGTCAACTTGCATTTCGCTCCTTTCAGACGACACAACATTCAGATTTCAATTCATGATGTGGATATTGATTGTCATCTCTGTGTTTTTAGTAACTGTTGTTCTTACAATAGTTTTAATGAGTTACAGAAACAAACACTGTAAGTATAATTATGTTGTATATTTAGTCAAAATATGTGTAAATTTACAAAGTTCATACCATAGTGTACAGAAGAAAGGTTGTTGCATGTACACGAAAGCTTGAGCAACTTCTGAAATTACTGGAAATTCAACCGAACAACGTTTTTAAAAGAGAGGCGAAAGATACCAAAGAGATATTCAAAGTCTAATAATATAAAAACAAGCTCACAATACCATGGCAAAATAACGAAAAACGACGAAAAGACAAACAATACACATATAAAACTGGGGGTGGGGTGGGGGCGATATCAGGTGCTCCAGAAGGGTAATACATTGCATTCGAGCATCTCGTTACATTGATATAACATATATTTGACAAATGTAAATTACAATTTCATCGCCTGTATTGTAAAAGAAAGGAATAGATGTGTAAATTTTTATTTTGTTAAGATACACATTTCATACAAACACAAATTATAGTTCATTGTTACTGCTTTACAAAAGACACAGCGGATAGCTCTTTCGTTTTACAGAGACAAAGAAAATATTTTATAATCTTGTTAGCAAAACCCGACATAAGATTTTATAAGATAAATTTTGAGAAGATTGTATTTTAGAATGCTGCAAGAAAATAAATAAAGGAACAAATGGTGTCCCCTATCTTGTTATCTTGCTTCAATTAAAAAATGAAATTTGTTTAAATTTCTATATAGAATTTTTACTATTAGAGTTATTAAAGCCCCTTTGATGGCTAAGTCCAAACATTTATTCGAACAAAAATAAATATTTGGTATTTGTTAAAACAGTGTAAATTATACAATAAATCACTTATTTGTCTTTATTCAAATAAACAGTTTTACATATTTATTGACAATCTGTCTGACTATTTGCATTTTAAGCAAAGAGCTAGACGTACCGACTGTGTACTGCTATTTTACAATCCAAGATGGCAGTTTACAGATAATCTACCTAAATAATAAAAAAATCAGCAATTAAGTCAAGTTTAAAAGTATCATTTTTCCCGTGTAATTTGATATTTATATGCTTATTATTCTGGTAATGTATTTTACCAGAATATGTACCTTTCAGCTGATCGAAATGCAAGAGGCCGAAGTTTGATCATCGGAAGGGTAATACTAGGGACCTTAACATGATTTTTATTTAGTATTATCTTCAACACCCAACATGTAGGTGAACTTGTTTGTGCAGGCAAAGCCATGGTAACAAAATGCATATGTCGGTGTTGGTCTTTCTTGTGAGATAAGACCACCATCACAAATCCAACCAAATCTAAGAGTCTGTAATAAAGCAACATTCATATAGCATCCGTACACACATCATTCATTAGAATCTTTTGAATCTATTCATTGACTATGACTTAACGGATTGAACATTATAAACCGAGAGACAGGTGTCACTAGTTGAGAACAAATAGCTGGCCGTTTCATGCACATCCCGCTAACACGTCCGCTGAGTTCATGAATGTCTAAAAATGCCTAAAATTTTCTAATTCTGAGAAATGCACAATCACCGTTATAGTGCCTAACTGTAGACATAAGTCACATTTCGGTAGTTGTTGATATTTCAACTACTACACGTCGAGAAATTGCATACTTAGATCATTTTTCACAACTGCAGAACAAATTAAAAAGTGAATTAAGAAGGTAGGAAATTTTTGGAAAATTCAAGAAATTCGTTATGTCTAATTAGTTATCAAAGGTACCAGGCTTATAATTTGATACGTCAGACGCGTGTTTCGTCTACATTAGACTCATCAGTGACGCTGTTAATAGTGACACCTATAAAACTAAAGGTTGCGAGGTCAAATAAAGAAAACAACTAAAAGTCCTATATCTTAAGGGGAAAAATACAAAAATAATGCTGTAAACATTGACAAGGGTTCAGGCTTGGACAGGGCATTCAACGAGCGTTATGATTTAATCAATTTCATGAGAACTCTAGTACTGATCATTGTAATTTTGCGACCATCGACAAATTAGATTATGTACAGACGAATACAACGAAATCTTTATTTTAGCGAATGTAGGTAACATGTTCCAATCTTTTTTTTTTTATTTAACTTAAATTTTGATATCTTTTTATCCTTTACAAACATAAATTGCTACTGTTTCAGATATTACGCTGCACCTCCAGTAAACAACCCAGCACATACTTACAGCACCACAGAACCACATTATGTTGAAGCAGAAGTAGATGTCACCGTTGGTACTGTTCATCAGTATGAGGAATTCAACGACACCGACAAAGATGTGCATATATACGAAACATCCCATCAGTACATCGAACTGAATTAACTGATTTTATAATTCTTAGACGATTCATAAAAATGTTCTAGCAAATATTTCTGTTAATGAGAGTCTTTTATAAAGAGTCGATGGACAGCCATTTGTTTATGTTTGCTCTCGATAACGACACAGATGTGCATATACAAAAAATGTATATTAAGAAACATCCAATCAGTACATGGTGTATTAAACCTTCTAAGTCTTAATAATCTGACTTTGAATGTACATGTAACACGTCTTCTGATTGGCTGAAAATTTTATCTATCAGCTCATAGACATAATTTTTTTACGTGACCGTGACGTCACAAACGTTATTCATGATTTATTCCTTAAAATAGAACTTAGAATAAAATTATAAGGAATGGCTGTATTTTTTTCCTGTCAGAAGAGATATGTGTAACTTAAAGAAACTTTAATATTCATGTATATAGTATTAAAACTTGCAATTAAAAATAAAAGATAATCGTCAGCCTTTTGTGAATTGTCATTTGTATCTTAGTAAGTTATCTTCTTTACAATGTGTGGCCACAACATATACGTTAAAGTAGTACTTCTCGTCAAAAATAAATTCTTTTCATGCATATTACTATATGTACTCCGGTTAGGTTTACTAAAACCCATTACACTTATCAAAACATTTTTTGCACCCATACATTTTTTTGGGGAGGGATAAAGAGTGTTTTATCAGTTAAATAACATACAAAGGCTGTGTATTCAAAAGTCACTCCTGATCAGATCAATTTAGGATAGTAATGATCTGCGTAGCTTTATTGGTGTCTTTTTGTTCTACGTCTCGAATTGTATATACCGAGGAAATGTTTTATGAAATCAGTTATTGTCATATCACCATATCAGTATTAGATACTTCAAGGCTGGTTTTAATCTAAACGTCAATCCCATGTTTGTCTTTCGGTCGTTGTTCGTATATTTTCAACGACGTTGTCAGTTTGTTGACCCCACCCTCTTTGTTCACAACTTATGAGTGTGGTGTATCCAATCGAAAGTAAACAACAACAAAAAATGCAATGCAATTTCGATTGTCAACAAATTTGTCGTTCTTTCTTTATAGGGCTATTTTCAAATGATTGTTTAAAAAAAGATGGCCTTTGTTTTAACCGATGATTAGGACTGTAATGCGCAGATATTAGACTTTCCAACTGATGAAATCGAAAGTTTAAAAAGTAAATAGCTTGGAGCAGTACATATAGAATACAAAATGCTAGTTATACGGCTTACTAAAATATTCAGTCATTAAAAAGGGCATTGCATTTGTGAAATTCTTTTAAACATCAGCCAATTCTGCAGAATGTATTCCTAAGATTAGTGTCACCATACAATAATTTTGAAATTAAACCTTGCATAGAAGCTTTTTTCTAAATGAAAATATGTTCTGTTTAATTTTAATTGTCGTTTAAAGCTCAGTTGTCGATCTTTATTATATCCTAAATGATTATGTCTCATTTTGATCAAGTAGCTGACAAAATAACAGAAAAAATGTGGTCTACGTCGTTTCATCTAAACAGAACAAAAAACAAAATTGAAATCATTGTTGAAAAAAAGTGGTGGAAGGCCTCCTTACATAGAAAAAAAAAAATCCTCTGATCACAAGAGAAAAAAACCAAAACCTGAACACACATCTGTCATGAAAAGATAACCTTACGCGCGTTTCACAATCTTAAACACAAAATTGATCACAGTCTAGACAAGTTATACATACAAAAGTTAAAATTAACTATTATTTTACCATATGCATAATACAAATCAAAATACACGCTTATAACACAAATGTGCTCCGGTCAACGCTTTTGCCGTCTAATGAGATTATAAAAAGAAGACGTCAATTCTCTAACCAACTCACGGTATCTATACGTTTGTTGTAGATCGTATTTATTAGTATGTGTTATTTTGATGGAAGAGATGATGAGATATACATTTCCCAACTCATTCGGTATTGCAGCTGCTACGTATACTCAGACTTTGTAAAACGTCACCAGTGTCTTAGCAGAGAGTTGATGAACCAATGTTATGTCAAAGAACGTCTCGTCCTGTTTCTTAAAAAGCTCATCGGAAGATACCAAGACCTTATTGATATATATTCCGAATCAACTTCACAAAAATATATTTGGAACCGGAAGTCACTTTTTATCTTCATTAATGTATTGTCTAATTATAGTTTAGGAACTGTAAGTTACTTTTTATCAAAACTTTTTGATTGGATTATACCTACGATACAGCTTTCAAAGGATTCACGAAATGTAGCCAATTTGAAATGACGCCATTTGCGAAATGAGCCGTGACCATCTTGAAAAAATTAAAACATTTTATTGCCAGCAGCTGTTTTTTTTTTTTTTTTTTTTAATTAACATTTCGTCAACCTATATACCTAATGTCATGCTTGTATCACGAATTGCACAATTACTTGCATAATATCTCCCAATACGAGGTCTATATGAAGTCACAGGACTCAGAAACTGTTTTTTTTAAAACCCATCCGTTTTATCTTGATAATTGGACAAACACACGGTGTACTGGAAAACACTCAAAAACATTTGAATGATTATTTATAAAAGATATAACATTCAACAAAACCACAAGAACAATCGAAATATAAATGCATTATACGGTATGAAAGAATCATTTTAGTTACTAACATCATTTTTGGAAAACTGCTGGTATGAAATCATATCGCCCTACAACCTACATCGTTGGCTGAACTTCACGGTAGATTTAATGTCATGACGTCATCAACAGTAGGATACATGGTCTTTTACAATGTAGACTTTTTCAGAATATGAAGCAATGAATAAAAAAACTCATTGTTAGATGTATTTCTATTTGTATCTATCTGATGAGTTTAGCCTTTTTCAACTGATTTTCATAGTTTGTTCTTATGTTGTACTGTGACACCACTGTCCCAGGTAAGGGAAGGTTTGAGCGCTCACAAACATGTCGAACCCTGCCACATTCTGTATGTGCCTGTCCCAAGTCAGGAACCTGTTATTCATTGGTTGTCGTTGTTTTATGTCTGCCATATTTGTTTTTCGTAAATTGTTTTGTTATAAATCGGACCGTTAGTTTTCTCAATTTATGTTTTTCATATTTTTCATGTCGGGGCCTTTTATAGCCGACCATACGCTATGGATTTTTTCATTATTGAAGGCCGTACTGTTGCATATAATTGCCCACAATCACTTCATTTGAACTTTGGTGGATAGTTGTCTCATTGGCAATCATATATCACATATCCTTATTTTTATATCAATAAAGATACCAGTTAATATAAGACTTATCGTTGGCTCGTTGTCCCTAAAATCAAAATCATTAAAATCAATTCCAGTTATCGAAATGAATTGCATTGAAAATCGTTCCTATGTCTGGTACAAAATAGTGTTTCGAAGAATTCATTTTTGTATTGCCCGTTGTGCTAGATCTTGTTAAGGCCATTTATGCATTTTTTTTTTTAATTTTGTTAACAGAAAATTTACAGATGATTATAAATTAGTAGACATATTATCGTAAAAAAAATATATATCAGCCGCAATAAATGAACAACAATTATCAAAACATTTATCTAAAGACAATTAGGCCAATTATAAAGACTAAAATAACAATGCTTAGACGTGTAAGTCTTGAAAAAATCTAGATGTATAATACTGGAAGATGACGGGTGCCACATGTGAAGCAGCATCTGCTTACCCTTCCAGATCACCTGAGATCATCCCCGGTGTTTTGGGAGATTCGAGTTAATTAGTCTTTAGTATTCTATGATGGTTTATTCCTTGAATGCCAACATCCTTTGATAAACCGACCATTTACCTGTAAAATTATGTTGGCGTTCAAGGAATAGGTGTAAGTAGTTATCACAACAAAAGTGCATGCTTATCAAAACAATTATACTAATTAAACAGATAGGTAAATTACAGGTAGCTAAATCTAGTTCATATTTGTCAAGTTGTTGAAAATCATTTTTTGCTGTTACTGCACAAATATGGATTCTCTTAAAATGAAACTTTGAAAAGTGTTGCATCACAAAGTTAACATGTGCATATTTTCAGAAATTCCAGTTTGCACAAATTCTACATTAGACTCTTTGGACTTTGATGTTGCTTTTCAATATTTCTATAGTTGTGTGTGCTGTAATATCCTTCCATATTACTTAATGGAATTTCTTGAAACTTTGTATCTCGTGTTAGATTACTATGTGTTATTAGGGCCCCGCCTAGTGGCGGTTCGCCCTATTGTAATCAGTCTGTCCGTCCGTCCGTCCGTAACAAATTGTATCCGCTGTATATATAGAGAACCGTTATGATTTCAAAGTTTATACTTGACATGTATATCAACCAACACTAGAGGGTGCGTCATAATGTATGTACAACTTCCCAGGTCAAAGGTCAAGGTCAAAAACTTTGGTTTCAGTTGACAACCCCATGTCCTCTGGTAAAGATCGTGTCCACTCTATATCTTGAGAACGGTTATGATTTCAAAGTTTATACTTGCATATTAACCAACACTAGAGGGTGTGTCATAATGTATGTACAACTTTCTAGGTCAAAGGTCCGTCCGTCTTTCTGAATAAAATCACTCTCAGCACATATCAAGACTGTTATAACTTGAAAAAGTGCTTCATATCAGCTTATCCATACACATTTTTTAGTTTGTAATAATTGTATTTAACAAAAATTTCTTATATGTCTTATGTTATTAAAATTTCTATTCCCAAAATATCTTTTTTAATAAAAAGTAAAAATAATTAAAATATTTTAATTTTCTTTATGTCTTTAAAATTCATAATAATTTTAACCCAAACAAAATCTACTATTTTTCTTATCAAAAGTGATAAAATGTTTCAATTTTATCAAGTTCACTAATTATTTGTAACTGTTTAAAATATGCTTTAACTAAAACATTTAAATAGTTATAACAAAATAATGATTTTCAACAACTATTGTTATTTATACCTGTAATTTACATCTGTTTATTGTAAATATTTTTGTTGTGATAACGTTCACCTATTCCTTGAACGCCAATAGGTAAATTGTCGGTAGATAAAATGTTGGCATTCGAGGAAGACACCTCTATGATGTGTTTTATACACTGCTTTTATCTTTTCGTCGTTTTTGTTTTGCCATGGCATTGTCAGTTCTTTTTCTAGTTATGAGTTTGAATATCCCTTTGTTATCTTTCATCTCACTTTAAAGCTTATTTCTTCTTGCAGGCTCTTTAATTTTCTCTTCACTTTCGTCTAGTTTGTTACTTTTGTAATAGTTATTCCGCCTAACAGCATTATTTGATCTATTCCTTCGAAGTTATGCAACAGTTTGTAATGTTTATAATGATGTCCAATATGGTTAAGGAACTGCGTGGATTGTTGCTGCATATATATTACAGTAAGATTGTCGAACAATTAACAACATCCTTTGTTAGATTTCTTTGACCATTTTCATTGTTTACATGAAACTTTCTCACCAGATAAAATCTGTAATTTATGATTTTACCGATAATGCATACAATACCGTTATTGCTAGAACACTGTAGCCATCATTCTTTGTTGAAAGCTGAAATAGAGATAAATATGAAATTTGCTTAACGCTTAATTTTACTTATTGCCACTAACATATACATGACTTATAGGTTACAATCTACCATTAGCTCCTATGGAACCAGTCGATAATGAGCATAACATGGTATTCAGAAACAAAAACATGGCAGATTTTGATTTGGTGGAGTATGCCACAAATAATATTTTTTTTTCTGAAACCTTATGGATTCTTGGTTGAAGCTATGACAAAACAAAATTTGGAATCCTCCTTCTGAAATAGTTTAGAATTTTTTTTTCTTCCTGTTGTTGAATGCATAAATTTTACTGTTATTTTTGTGCGAGATTGACGGTCACCCTTGACAACTTTAAATTACACATAGAAAAGCAACGCGACAATATATATTTTTTTTAATGAAATATGTTAACACAATAAATATTCTTTATTTTAAAAAAGGTTTTATAATAAAAATCAACTCAATAAATCAGTACAGCAAGAAACATTACTATTGTCGGCAATGGAAAAATCAATTGTTTTTTTCATTCTTTATTGGGATGGAATTTACTTTCACTTTTATTTTGGAAAAGCAAGTTGCCGAATCAGACTTCTTTTAAAACGTTTTACCGATTGTGTCAGCATCATGGAGGACTTTTATAGCGGTTTAGAGGAGAGATTATTAAAGATAAAAAAAGGGCAATATTCATGGTTGTGTAGCATGGGACGGCTATGTTGATAAATTGGGATACGGTGTCATGAATGTAAACTGGCCAAGGGAGGGTGCAAAAAAAAAGAGCACACAGACTGGCATATATGATTAAGGAAAAAATAAACCACAATGATATGCCAAGACTTGATGAAAACAACAGTCGCATAGAATGTAGTCACTTGTGCCATAATAAGACTTGTGTAAATTCAGAGCATATTATACTTGAGTCCCGTGCTACTAACCAGGAACGTATTCATTGTAAAGGGCAAAATTTATGCGCAAAATGTCATGAACCACATTGTCTTATAAAAAAGTATGCTTTATTTACAAATCAACCCTTTTTTTTCACTGCAATTCGTTGTTTTTTTTTTTTTTTGGCATACGGATGGTCCTCGGCTTGAGTTTTAGTACGTTTCGCTGGCCGCATAAGTTTGTTCTTCTCATAACTCTTTTCTTCCTGGTGTTTTTCTTAAATTTTATACAAATGTTTTCTAGTATCAGATCTCTCCTTTTTGTATTTCATTGTTTTTTATAAACTTTCTGCATTCTGTCGGTTTTTTAAAGCCTTGATTTCTTTTTTCAGCAGCAGACCCAGGACTGATTTCTGCCCCAAGTTGTTTACAGATCACCAGGAGAGACTCACCAGGACCAAGATTTACACTATGAATAGCTGAATGGACACGACCTTCAAAGTTTTTTGTATAGGTAACATTTTTTGGTAGTGATCTACGCAGTGATCTGTTAAATCCCTCGACTTTTTGAGTATTTAGGTTCAATCTCGTCTTTTTTAAGGCGCTCGGACTAAGACGATACAACACACACTTTCTTATGGCATTCAAGTTTTCATCCAATTTTCTTATTTTAAAACTGTTTGGTAAGAAAGCTCTGTTAGACAACCAGAACTTTTTTCCACCCTTGCACACAAAGGAATGTCTACGGCAAAGTACGGGTATGGCAACAACGGTGATAGAAATTTTATTCTTGACTTTGCCAAAGTCACCGCCATATATTTCCATGTCCTGGGTAAACTCGGACTGACATATCTCAGCTAAATCTAAAGCGAAATTGTTTAAAAGCTTTTCACGGTCTTTTTTAGTTCTACCAGGCATTACTTCTCCCAATTCCTTATTATTTTTGATATTTTTCCTGTTATTATTTAAGAAATGCCTGGTATCTAGAAAATGTTCTGGCTCTGTACATGTTGTATCTTCAAGAAACAAGTCATCTGCTGCTAAAAAAGCAGAGCTATCTGGGTCTGTTGTTAAATGTTTTGCTTCAATTCCATCACTGGAAAGATCTTGCAGAGCTTCTTTTGCCCATGTGTACTCATCCCCTATGCTTTTCATGAATGTTAAATTTGAACTGCATGCAGAAGTGCACTTTTCACCTGATTTAATTGGATGAACTGAACATAGGTTATTTTTTCAAACAACTCCTATAATGCTTTTATCTTCTGTTTCAGTTTCTTCAACAGAGTACACCACTTGTGTAGCAGGTTGGAACGGGGTTTTTCCAATGCCAGAATATATTGCATTGTTGTACGCACCGTCAGCCTGTAGACGTACAGAACCAGGATTTTTTCTTCCTCTGAGTGTATTAATTGCAATCTGCTGCTTGCGTCGCGCTTTCATGTCCTTCTTATTTATATTCACCATTTCAGGTAGCACTTTATTTGCTCTTTTTTGTAGTCCTTGAGAGGATGGAGCTGGCATGTTACAGCCAAGTACTATTTTCCTCAAACTAGTATATCCAAGTGGTGTTTGACTTAATGCTGCTTGGGCGGATACATTTATTTTGGCTGCCTCCCTTCCTGGTTTTTTTGTTTGCACTTATTCATAGAGTTTGAACATCTTTGATCGATAGGTGCATTTGTCACACATTGCTTCTTCGTGATTAACAAATCCAAACTTTTCTTCTCTTTCCATATTCCACTGTAAAAATCTATTACAATTGGGATGAAGTCTTTGGTGTTCTCTAAATACAGAGTTCCACATTATTGCATTCAGTCTCACATATATTGTTCTATTAGATGAATCTTCAATGCCATAAGAGAGTGTTTTTCTACCTGTAACAGTACAGTTTCTAAATGTACTGCAAAATATTTGTGAATTATCTCCCTTTGATCACAATTTTTTTGGGCACAAATATAAAATAGAATTTCTTGGTATTATGTAGCTAAGCAGGTTGAAGTATCAATATTTTCATTAAGTTTAGCATATATTTTATTAATTCTAGTAGGTACAACAACAACAAAAGATTATTTCAAGGAAAATTTGTAGATTTTATGAACTGGTAGGCATTTTCAATCCGCTCTTAAAAAAACAATTTAAAATAGAGTTAAATAGTATCTTTGTTCTTATTAACTGGTATTTTGATATTTTATGTTATTAGTTTAATTATCATTTAACCTACCTTTGATTTTTCTTTTCTGACTTCTTTGTTTTTGTTTTTTTTTTTTTAATTTTAGGAGCAGCATCCCTTGGTCGCAACAGAACAGCAGGTTTGGTGCCTTTTGCAGATTGAGTATCGTTATCCTTATATGGAATGTTTTGCACAAGAGAAGTCATTTTTCTAGTAAGTCGTTTATAAACTGTTTGTGTTGTGTCACTTTTACTTGGTTTTACAGTTTTTCTTTGTCTATTGTAAGGAAAACTTCCAGTTGAAAAACCTGAATTATTTCCCTTTTTGAACTTGGTCATTTTAATATGAAGAATTTTTTTGTAATCCGTGAATGTAACTGTTTAAGCAAAATATTTGTGAAAGTTTGGGATTATGTCTTTAATTTTATATTGGAAATTTGTTTAAAATTTGCATCTTTAATTTGAAAGAAAGGCACAAAACAGAACTCTCATAATGCATAAATAATTCTCATAAACAGAGAGAGACAGCAGTACAAATATAAATTTTTAATTCTTACAGCTGCAGTGACAATTATGATAAGATAATTGATTCATCATCTCTGGTCACTGTCTTATCTGTTTGGTATAAGGTTATGGTTTTTCAGTGCATTTAGTTGTTTCAGATTAAACTTTTAATACTTCAAAATTAAGAAAATTGGCATTTTTCCCAGTAGTTTTCAATTCTTGGGTAGAATCTACCCCAATTACCAGACAGCTGATGTTAGTGTTTTATGTGAAAGTCATGTCCACTAGTCTATTGATAAAACACACAGACTAACTGCTTATGTATATTTAATAAGAAAATAAATAAGTTTTATTTGGCAAAAGAGTCAACTCTCAGCTTCACATTTCCTCCGCCGTCATTTGGGGTACATGTTGAACTTTTCTTTTTTCTTCGCTTGTAAGTGATCGACATCTTTTGCTCACAACTTTTCCATTACTAGATATAACTAATATTTATTAGGCCTAAAATTTGCTAGATTCTGGGCCTTTTTTTAGATTCTATAGGTTACAATCTACCATTAGCTTCTATGAAACCAGTCGATAACGAACATAACATGGTATTCAGAAACAAAAACATGGCAGATTTTGATTGGGTGGAGTATGCCACAAATAATTTTTTTCCCTGAAACCTTATGGATTCTTGGTTGAAGCTATGACAAAATAAAATTTGAATCCTCCTTCTGAAATAGTTGAGAATTTTTTTTCTTCCTGTTGTTGAATGCATAAATTTTACTGTTATTTTTGTGCGAGATTGACGGTCACCCTTGACAACTGTAAATTACACATAGAAAAGCAACGCGACAATATATTTTTTATGAAATATGTTAACACAATAAATATTCTTTATTTTAAAAAAGGTTTTATAATAAAAATCAACTCAATAAAATCAGTACAGCAAGAAACATAACTATTCTCGGCAATGGAAAAATCAATTGTTTTTCACATTCTATAATTTTGCACGCCAGCTGCGCGTTTTGTCAACAAAAGACCAATCAATGACGCTCGAATCAAACAAGTTTAAAGGCCTAATCAAGTGCGAAATGGCTCCAAATTCAGAAATGGTTTGCCAAATGTATCTTTTACGTTCTTTTGATTCAAACTAAGAACTTGAATGTTCTATACAGGTGATGCGTGCATAACAGGAGACGCTTACCTTGTAGACGCACGCAGTTTCGCTCTTTTTGGAGATCATTCGATTTCCTCAGTTTGTATTTGTTATCTTAATAGATTAAGAGATTTGATCATCGTTAAACTGATGTTGATGTTATCATTAATAATATTTTGAAAGATTTTATTTTATTACCGCTTTAGATTAGCACTGATTTATAAAGCTAAGACGGTGTAGTAAGATATCCAATGAGACAACTCACCACTAGAGACTACATGATGTAAAAGCTAGCAACAATAGGTCAACATACGGCCTTCAACGGGGAAAACCAATACCGCATCGAAAGCTATTAAAAGGCCGGAAATGACACATGTAAAAACATTTCAAACGGGAAAACAATCGGCTTGATTTATGTACAAAACATAAAACAAAAAACAAATATGATATACAGCAAACAACGATACGCACAAATTGTAAGCTCCTGAATTCCTAAAATATGATCATAATATATATACCGCTTAAAAAAAAAGAAATTCTCGATTTACGCATGAATTTTTTACCGCTCCTTAGATTTACTATTTACGCATATCTGCTAGGTCGGGTAAATCATTCTGTATAACGAAATATGATTGAGTGTAAGAAGATACTTTCCTCTCAGTCAAAAGAAAAAGTCTGCAACGTGTCCAAGTTTTTCGAGTCAAAGATTCAGCAACCGACGCCCATCCCCTGAGTAAATGCCTTTAAAGAAAATTCTGCTTACTGTTCAATAAAGGAAATCAATAAGGTCGAAGTATCATTTGCAACGTAGCCCCCCTGCCCCTAACCCCTACCCTAACAATAAAAATTATTCGGAATTAAATGAGGAAAAAAGTATATCAAAACGTTACAGAATTAAGACATATGCACATTTTCTGTCGTCGTCATAGACTTTATACTTTCATATCCACAATTTCCAAAATATAACAATTATTACTGTAACATGTTTTTAAACTCCACACAAGAAAATCAACGGATGTGTCTCACTTTTTAATTTGCGAATACACATATGGTGTTATATATTTTAACCGGATCAATGACCATAAGTGGACACTTCATTGATGAGTTTGTCCCAAAACACCTATCTATAGATGGACTGGTCTATGATAAGCGAACCGCTTAACCCCCGCCCAGTAAAGTGAAATAAATCGGGGATGTTAAAGAAAAACAAAACTTTAATAAAAGGATGCATAACTATTATGTGTGTTGGAAGAAAAATCAGTGTCATATAATTTGAATTACGCAATTAGCACATCTTGATCACTTTCAATAAAACAGTACTGCATTAATGTTACATCGTTGATTTTTAATGCTGAGAAGTGATTTGTGACTGTTATGCACACAAACGTATAAGCAGGGACATCTACAATGTATACTCATTCTGGTTTAAGCTTGCTATAAACACACTTTAAAATCTTTCTTTGAAATATCAATCATTTTTGGGCAGACTTGCTTAAGAAGTTTTTTTATTTGTAAAGAAATCTTAAGTTTCATTTCATTTGAATGCTTCAAAATACTATAAGCCTATTGTTGATAAAAAAAAAAAGGGGCAAGGAATCCCCCCTTAAAGTAAAATAATTTTATATATCATTAGTTACTAGTTATTGTTTCAAAACGTAATATCCTTGGAGGTCAGCCAAATCCCAATTCAACAACAAGGAGTGTTTCCATAGATCGCACAAGGTATTCAACTTTAGATTTAAAAAAAAATGTTTTTCGCTGTTAATTTTGATATTTCAAGAAACTTTTTGTATTTTTTTGCTACAATCAAACCTGGCCAGGAAAATATCAGCATTATTTTCAAAAGATTGAAAAACAATGAAATTGTCACCATTTCGCTTTTGTCGTCTGCCCAACTTAGTTTGGTCCTAAACAAATTTCGAGTTGTAAGCCGATTTTGTCCTACATTTAAATTGTTCTTGTCCAGGTTTACATTCTTTGAACAGGTTTAAATGTAAAACTAAGTCCTATAGAATTAATTTGGTGCATTAGTTCTCTGAAACGCGTTTTTGTAAATTTGAGCGTGTCAACCCCCGTCATATAGCATAGAGGTTTCGGTTTGTATAAACATACAGTAAAGGAGCTCTGACAAAAGTCTATGTTGGTAGTCAGTTATTGTTTCATTTTACATATTTTACAATTGGTGACATCAAATAAACTTTTATTCACATATTTGTTTTCTTCTGAAAAGATTGTGTTTGTTTTTATATGAGGTGTTATAAATGGTCCCTCAATTTATCTAAATGCCTGCATGGTATACTTAACCATACGTTTTTATTGGTTTGGTTGGAGTAAATTCAAAATCGTTTTTCGAATAATGATATAGTTTTTATGCAAACCGAAGGATTTTAGAATCTGTAGTATCAATGTCTCGTTATCATATCTCAGTCGACGATAGCTCAATGTTTGCATGTTGTACTAAGCCATACGTTGCTATTCGTCTCTGGTATGTAAGTTTTTCAACGAAATTTAAATAATGATATTTATATGCAAACTGAAGGATCTAAAATTTAAATGATTTATGTGAAAAAAATCACGAAAACGAAGCGGGCGTATGACACGAAGTCAGCCAGACTTCCCGAATTATAAATCCTAGCCTCCGTACTTGTATGATCATTGAATCCAAAATTTAGCTTGTCAGAAAAAAAAAAAAAAACAACAACACTTCGGTTTAGGACTAGAGTTGAAAAGTAGCATTTTCTATTTTCTAACAATCCATGCAAAATAGTACGACGTATATTCCTGAGCGTATAATGCACAGAGATAGGGTTGTTATGTACTCTTGAACTTAGTTAGGTGGTATGGTTTCCATGCACCTTCCTGTTATAACAGATATGATCGACGTGCAATACAGCGGAATTACGGCTTCAGTTGTTATAGTACACACAAAAGTTATTTGGGCTAATTTGGTCTCTGCTGCATAGTTTATATCATTTGCAATCATAGCCCGCATATTTTATACAAGAAAAGTCGTAAATCTTGAATATTCTGTATTTATGGAGCTTGATTGAGACGTCCAGTGACATGTAGAAAAATCCGTCCGTTCGGAACGAATCTTGACTTAAGTAGCTCTATACTTAGGTAGCTTGATGCATATGTGCTCTGGATTTAAATCAGATCGGTTCTGTAGGTTTCTCTCTTATTTTCAAAATACATTCTTTAAATTGTGACTATATCTAAAGTTCTGTAACTTTCTATCTGTATAAACCAACGATCGACAAGTGCCTACATTTTTGTGAAATAAATATTTATATGTTTTAAAATGTCCATAATTATTGACAACAAGTACATACTTAATTTTTTTTTTCAAATTTTACCAAATGAATGGAAAATATCTAAATAAATTGTTACTTCATCAAATCTTTTGTTGGAATTATTTAGATTTTCATAAATATCATTCATTACACCAGAAATGTCATTCATAAACAAGTGGTAGTAAAATTGACTACACGTATGAGTTTAGTAATGTATAGTGTATCACTGTCGGACTCACGACACAAAAAAATGTATACATGATGTATATATTTTACCTGATATTTTTTAAATATAAAGTTCCAAATTACCGGCCGTGTACACTGATATATACATGTACGCTCAGCAGTAAAGCGGTGCGTGAACTTGCATTACGTGTAATAAGAGTTTTTAAGCCCGGCAGGAAATCGCTTGAAAACCTGGAAGTGTCATCTCACAATACCTCTGGCAATAATTCCTTTATCCATGCTGATGGTCAAATTAGGGAATTAATAAATGTACTATATATAAGGTGGGACATAATATATTGTATAATAGTCTCAGGTAAAAGAGTTATGAACAAATTAGATTATGGAAAACAATTTTACACGGAACACCGCTAGTTAATTATGGCTTTAAACTATGAGCTTGTTTCATAAAGTTGGTTAAAAAAAAAAAAACAGTTTAAAATGACAAATCATAGTTATTTAAACACGTGAGAGAATGTAGAGAATTGATCTTATCTAGGAGAATAAAACGTTAATATTTATGAATTTGTGCTGTTTTATAATACAAAATGAACATAGAATGTAAATCATGTTCTTAGTAAGGGATTATAGTATTATTTAGGCCTACTTACAGTTCAAAACAAAGAATTTCAATGAATGAGTTACAACTGCCCCGAGGCACATTTATCAGATTGAAAGGATTTATCACACAGTGATTGAAACTGACTAAAAGTTGAATTGTGAAACAAACAAAAAAATCAATTTAAGTTGAAGTTTACTGGTGCAGTAAAATTGGTACCTTTAATGTTATGAAAATATTAATAACTTCAAATTTCTAAAAAATGAAACAATATCAAAGCAATGCAAAAAGGAAAAAAGTTTTAAAATCAAAATTAACCTAAATCTTTAGCTTTCCAAAACTCTGATTACGGTATCAGCGGTTGGGAAGAATAGTTATTTCAATATTCTGATAAAATATAATAAAACAGGAATTTAATTTAAGTTTTTAATATATTTAAAACTTTTAAAGTCATTTTATTTGAACATTCCCCTGACATAATGAAATAGTATTTAATTTAAAAGCCGGACCAAAATATTGGCTGTGAAATAAAATTAGTTGTAACTTAAATGTATTTATTGATTTAAACTGTAAATAGAAAAAAAGGATAATTCCTCACTAAAATATTACATGATTTACATTCATACTCACAATCAGGAAACATATACAATTCCTACCTTTTCTTTGTACTGTTGTGTCACCTAATGTCCATAACGCATTTTATTTAATATTTCCCAAATTATAAGAAAGTCCTGACATCACTAAAACTAATCCATAAATGAAATGCCTAAAAAGGAAGTCATGCTTTAATTATGTTATATAGATACAATGGATAAGCGTGATTCTGAAAAGAAACCATGAGCCCGGAGGGCGAATGGTTTGTTTTCATGAATCTACGCTTATCCATTGTATCTATAACTTAAACTATTGTGTTAATTTCTTTTCAAAATTAAAGCCTTTTCTTAATTAGAAGGTATTGTAAGTGAGTTTAAATAACTATGTTATCGTGTCCAACGATGCATTGATAAATCTCAGACCACAATTAATTGGTTAACAAAATACAAATATAACACTTCTACCTTTAAAGATCTTTATAGTTATATTTATATTTATTAGGCATCTGAATATTATCTGTTTTACAAAATAAGACATATTCGAACTTATTTCTAATAAAATTGAGAATGGAAATGGGGAATGTGTCAAAGAGACAACAACCCGACCAAACAGCATATATAAAGTATATATAATAAGTATGTTATTGAAATTTCTAGCACTCTAGGCACATCACGATTTTCTCGCATAGGAATTTGCGAATAAACATTTGTAAAATTATATAGTAAAACAGATGAAATCATACTATATTTATACAACAAAATTGACAAATAGAATGTAATCATTTTGTTTCAAACATGTGAAATAGCCAATAATAATCAAAAAATAAACGGTAAAACTCGCTATTATTACAAAAATATCCACTATAACATGCATTATTAGAAAAAAACAGAATTGGGACAACAGAGATAATACAGGGATTCGAACCTAAACCGACGAATCCCTATCTTTAACTCGTTGATTTTAAGCATGCTAACCTCGCGGCTACCAACTTATACTATACAACTGCCCATTGTGTATATATAAAGGTACAACCCTGTGTGTCCGATGTTCATTTATATATATAAAATAGACATCTAGTTATAACCCATTGGTAGCCGAGAGGTTTCGTCGATGTTGATATCGGTCATTCATAACAGATTTCAAGGAAGGGTTCGATTCCCAGTGAAGGCATATACAAATTACAAAATTAAAGGTAAGTTTTAAATTAATTCCATTAGTGAACAGAAATCAGTAAATTAGCCAATTCAAACTTAATGAAATTAGACACACAAAGGAAACAATTGAATATAATTTGGTGAGTCCATTTCAGCGGCAGATTTAGGAAGCGTTGATTCTAGAAAAGAATCCACGGAAAATGAATAGGCTGACGTCACCACAATGGTTTAAAAACATTGTACTGACAATGAAACTAATTCTTGAATACAACCAATCAAGAGATCATTTGAGCCTTGAGCACTTTACAATATTCTAAGTTTAAGAGAATGATAATCCTTACTTCATGATAAGTACTCGCTAACGCTCGTACTTAATCATGAAGAAAGGATTATCATTCTCTTACATATACTAAGTTTGAATTGGCTAGTTTACTGATTTTGTTCACTAATGGAATTAATTTAAAACTTATCTTTAATTTTTGTAATTTTATATGCCTTCAATGGAAGTCGAACCCTTTCTTGAAATTTATTATGTGTGACTGACATCAAAACATCGACGAAACCTCTCGGCTACCAATGGGTTGCAATTTAGATGTCTATTTTATATATTAATGAACATGTGATACAGTTAATGCGTATTTATCAATACACAATATTTCAAGTTAAAACTAGAACTTTCCATTAAGCTGGACTAATAACCCCGCATCTTGGATTGAGTATTCTAGTTACTGAAAACATGTTGTTAAAGAAGCTAATACTAATAATTTGGTCTTTTTTCTAGTATGGTACTGTAGATTCATCTGATATATTTTTTTCTTTGATTTCGTGGAAAAAGATGAACCACGAAAATAAAGGAGTAGGGGCATCGATGCCCGGTTTTGTCCCAACAAAAATAAAATGTTTGAAAACTTTTCCGAATTGGCACATAATGTTTAGCAATGCATAGAGTCAAGAAATATAAAGAAAAACAAGATTATTCATCTGATGACCTAGGCTATCTGGTCTGGGCAAAAGACAAAAGCTTTGCAATAAGAATTTGTTAAGGATTAAATAAGGATGGGAGGGGTCTCCATACCCTAATTTTGGACCTCAATTGAAGAAATTCGGTGAATTCATAGATATAAGAAGATGTGGTATGAGTGCAAATTAGACAACTCTCCATCCAAGTAATAATTTGTAAAAGTAAACCATTATAGGTCAAAGTACGGCCTCCAACTCGGAGCCTTGGCTCACACCGAACAGCAAGCTATAAAGGGTCCCAAAAATGACTAGTGTAAAACCATTCAAACAGGAAAGTTACCCACCTCTTCTGTCTGGTCCGGGCAACTTCAAGGCCTTACCTATCATCTGTTTATAGTATGGACAGAAGCTTTGTCGTAGGAAATTTTCTAAAAATTAAAGTTTGGAGGGGTAGGATCTCCTTACCCCAACTTTGAACCTCAATTGCAGTATTTCCGTGAATTAACTCATCTAGGTCATCTAATCTGGGCAACTTTATGGCATTGAATTTCATCGGTACCTGGTGTGGTCAAAACTTTGCCGAGTAGAGAATTTTTTGACGAATAAAATTTTTGAGGGAGAAAGGTCTCCATATCCCAACTTTGAACCTCAGTTGCAAACGTTCCGGGAATTTATCCACATGGGCCATCTGTTATAGGCAACAAGTAGGGAATTGCCTATCATTTGTACCTATTGTAGAAAAAAGCATAGCCGTAATGATTTTTTGACGAATTAAGATTCGGCTGTGAAAGGGTCTGCAAAAACCAAATGTGAAATCAGTTGTAGGAGTTCCGGAACTTTACCCACCTGCAGGTTCTTTGGGTCCAGGCATCCTTAGGCAATTGCCTATCATTTGTTACTGGTGTGGACAAAAGGTTTCCCGTCAGAATTTTTTACGAATTAAAGTTGGGAGGTAGGCTCTACTTACCCAAACTTTGGACCTCAGTTGTGGAAATTCCGTAAATTTACCAACCTGGGTCTTTTAATCCAGGCAACCTTAGGCAATTGCATAACATTTGTACCTAGTGTGGACAAAAGCTTTGCCGTAAGGACTTTTTTATGAATTAAAGAAGGGAGGTGGTAGGGTCACCCTACCCCAACCCTCAATTAAAAAAGTTCCGTAACTTTACCCACCTGGGTCTTTGGGTCCAGGCAACTTTAGCCAATTGCCTATCATTTTAAATAGTGTGGACAAAAGCTTTGCCTGAGGGACTTTTTATGAATTAGGAAGGTAGGGGTTGGGTGCCCATACCCCAACTTTGGACCTCAATTAAAAAGT